>CM045886.1:65099410-65434410 GCA_025169545.1 Anguilla japonica | reverse complement strand
ACACGAGCCCGACTGGTTTCGGCTTTTACATCGATGACATCAACATGCCATTTCGGATACTCCTATGAGCATCTTGCTTTTTGTTTTAAAGAAAAGAAAAGCTGTCTTTAGATGATGTTTCAGTGCAGTAAAGACCACATGTGACATTAACCCACTGCCCCCCCCCCCCCCCCCCCCCCCCCCCCCCCACCTCCTCCTTCACTACAGGGGCAGTATGGCAGTTACCAGCAGTGAGGCAAAGGCTCCATTCCACATGTAAGGCATCCGGCCATCCCCAGCCTGCCCTCAGGGCTGGAGTGAGTCCAGGAAGGAGGATCACTCATTCGTCCCTTTTCTCTTCCATTAGGGCATAATGAACACTGCTGATCACCCCCACCCCCACTCGCTCTCTCTCTCTCTCTCTCTGTCACACGTACACACACACACACACACACACACACACACACGCACGCGCACACACACGTACACACACGTACGCACACACACACACACACGCGTACACGTGCACACACACGTACACACACGTACACACACACACACACACACACACAGACTCTCCATATATCAAGGCATCTGCTCTTCTCAGTTCTGCCTAAGTATCTGGTCAGGGCTCAGGTGGTGAACATGGACCATACACTGGTTGTCACGGTCGCCCCAGTGATGCTGGTCTCGAGCCTGTTCCCCGTATGAAATATTTTTCTTTTTAAAACGAAAATGGATATGATCTCGCCCTCCCACCACCTCCGATTTATAAGGGTATTGCTCATGGCTTTTGGACTCTGTTTGGTCTTATTCTAACGGTAGTGATGCCTTAAACCTACATCGTCGCAAATTAATAAACAATTAAAAATGTAATACCGATATCTGGAGATGTGTCTGAAAGAGCACATGGCCTTATTTCCATGCATTGCAGATTGAGACACGTGTGGCGACCGATCTTTTTAAAATTTTATTTTAGGAAACAAAGTGACCCTACTAATCATAGTGCAATGTTCATTTTGTTGTGTTTATGAAGCAATAACAGAATGAGGAGAGGAACGTGGGGTCTTACAGTACATCATGATGCGTTACGGTCTCTTAAGGTGGCCATTAATATAAGGGTCAAAAATATTAATGGGTGTACAAATGTATTTTTATGCTTTTAGGGTAGAAACAAACTTGTATAGATTAGACCTTTTTGTTTTGTTTTTGTTTTCTCAATGGGAGCCAGTTTGACCTGTGACCTGTGTTTTTTTTGTTTTGTTTGTTTGTTTTTTGATTTTTTCCTGTGTAATCTTTTTAATTTTACATTGTTGTTTTTTTTTTTGTATGCTCAATAACTGCAATGGCTTCTATGATGTGAATGCAGGGGTAGAAAAGCCATATGTTTGATGGTTGTACGTGTAAAAAAATGCTCCAAGAGAGAGAATTCATTCAGTTGCTAAAAAGCTAAGAAGTTGCTAATACGATGTAAAATAATGATGCTGAGAAGCTGGCGGCTGCATTCGGAGCACACAGCTTGCTCCAGGCAGCGCTAGAAGTTTTTTTAGAATTTATTTTTATTAATTTCCTGACCAGAGCAACAGCACAGTCATGTCCTTGTTACTTTTTTTTTTTATTTTAAATGATCATTATTCCATTCACTCTGTCCTTATGAAAATGTAAACTTTTTTGAACTCAGTGAAGACTAATTTACAGACACGCAGTGGAGTTTCTGGAGGGAAGGATTACCGCCTGCCATAAACCATAAACCTTTGTTCTGACTGCACTGCAAAACACTTTGTCAGTAAACGAGTTGTGAATTCCCTCCGATTATAAAGCGTAAATATGGAATTGCGCAGGACCTCATTGAACATAATGAGATCGATGCGAGCGTGTGATTTCAGACTTGTCTACAAATGAATACGCAGAAACAGAACCATTAATAACGAAATGCTCTGTGGTGTTTTGCAGACTATTGTAGTCATTGTGCTGGCTTGAACAATAACACTTATTTATACCTGTTCAGTACAGTGCATACACAGTGAGATCCTAAGAATGGTTTTAACTTTTATTTTTTTGTTTGTTGTTGAGTGAACCGGAATGGTTTGTTCGTAGATGTACAGTTTGATCTAAAATATTGAAAAATAATTATTGTGTCCAAGACCACCAGCTCTTGTAGGTACCATGCCAATGTTTGCCACTGTGTTTTGCGTTACAATGTATGTCACTGGATTTTAGTATAAAAAAGTCAAATAAATTATTGTGATTTTTTCATACAGCATTGTGTTTTTTTGGTGCTTTTAATAAATCATTCTTCAAGAGACAATTAAAGTGTGCAGATTAAAGGACATTCTGGGTGTAATACTTTGCAGTTTTGCTCTTCCCCAAAAAAATATCCACTCCCTGAACGGTATTGGATAAATATCCTAAAGCTCTGTGACTCATGGACCTATTTAGTCCCTCATATCTTTACAAACATTCTTTCATTTCTTTCACGCTTTTTTATGACACTTAGAATATATTAATATCTATGCATGTGTGTCCTCTGGCTGTTCAGTAGGGGGCAGCAATGTGACTAAAGATGATGGTCCCGCATGCACGAGGGAGTGGGCCGTGAGTAACTTGAGAATTCCCGTCAAATACAGCTATTCACCCCATTTCAAATATTGGACTCTGCTGCCCTCTGCTGGAGATAAAAGACACTTTCAGTTTCCATGCTTGAAAATGTACTGATGCCCTCTGCTGGACAGATTGGAAATGCTCAAATCTCCCTTGGCGACTGAAAAAAAAAAAAAAACTTGGTATCGGTCCACAATTGCAATCTGAATTTTAACGAGTTGTTAATTTTTCTTAATTAGGTGTTTGTAGTTATACGAAAAAATGCAATAAGGAGATTATTTTTCTTTGTTTTCTTTGGTTTTGAGAGAAAAGCGCACACCCTCATGCTTCCGTTAGACTGTTCAGGTATTAAAAGGATACTTGCGATTTATTCCGTCTGGGCCTAATTTCTTCCGCTGAAGAAATTTCTTCCCCTATCATTAGTTAACGCTAATATTTTTATGACCTTTGTTTAACCAGGTAGAACCCAATGAGATCATGATCTTTTTTCAATGCACAACTCACAACTGCAAGGCCAGCTGAACTACACTGTAAAACATTCTGTTGAAAAATAATTTAATAAATTGAAAAAAAATGTATAAATCCTATTATTTTACTGTATAATTCCTGTTATTTTTATGGAATAACCATTGAGCAGTAAGTTGAATTATGAGTTATTGCTGTTGTACTACATTACTTTTTTAAAGTTCTGCAAGATCATTCAAATGTGAATTTATTTATTCCTAATCTTCTCATGGCACTAGTGTCCACTGCTCACCTTCTGCATTGTTCTATAATTTGTTATCAACAAACTCAGTGACTGGTAGGGGTCACTGTTTAATTATCCCTATTATTTATTATCCTTGTTTTATATGTATAATAAGATGCTTCACGAAAGGGGGAAAAGATGATACATAAAGATGCAGGAAATGATAATGATAGATATCTTGCTTTGGTTACTGAGAGAGCACAGACTACAGAGCATGAGGGACCAAAGAGGTGGGGACTGAGAGGAACAGGAAGTGAGAATCATGTTAAAAAGAGCTGGACTCTCTAACGGATACACACATACACACACATACACAAGCAGGCGTAATGCACATATGGCTCCCACTCAGCTACTCTTCCTCTCCATCTTCTTCCTCTCAGGTAGGACTCGTTTCTCACTGTGTACTGAATACTGGAGCATTGTAGCAGTGAGACTGTCTGCACCATAAACTTCAATGAATGAGTTATACTGGAGCCTGCAGTTTACATTAAGAGAATATGATGTAATTCAAATATTTTTGTTTAATTTTATTTAAATTTATTTTATTTAAAATTATTTATTTTATATACTTTAACTAAAAAAACATAGACATTGAAACAACTTCATACAAAAAAAGTTCTTTTCATGAAGCTGAACAGCTAAAATTGTAATGTTTGTGCATTTTGTAGTTGTGCAAGAGAACACATTATGTTACATTACATTACAATAATTTGGCAGACACTTTCCGAAGCAATGAAAAGTAGTTGAGAACACCAGTGTTACACTCAGGAATACAAGAATGTGGTATCATCAGAAAGGCACTACATTTGTAAATCACAACATTTTGTGATTTACAATCGCTAAATGTAATGTTAACCTGACAAACAGCAAGTTGTATTGTAGTAGTAAATTTTACTTTGGAAGAAATGAAAGCATGACCATGTCTCAAATCATTATGCGTGACATTCATTGACCTTCTCATGCTTTACATACACTGCATGATTAAAATGGCTCCACGTCTTACTGAAAGGGTAAGTTGATATAATCGTGTTCCGTACTTAAAGCATGAATATGCTCCCACAGAAAGGGATTTGGTAAAATGCACAATAAAGTGTCCCTTACTGTGATGAGCAGAGAACACAGGAAACAATGCTCTTCTGTAGCCTCGAAAATGATAAACCTGAAAGAGTGGAAGGAAATCACATGCAATTGTCTGCACTTTTGCACAGATCTGGGGCTGCCACTCAGAATTTTATGGGCCTTAACAAGTTGCCACCTTGTGATGGTACTGCCATCCAGAGAGTACGTTCCAAAAATATCTCTGACCACTGATTGGATGACAAATTGTCTTTTCATATTCATATCAGCTGCCTTGCTAAGACAATTACATGCAAATCTGGGGGTTTTCTTGAGAATCAAGTTGTTTTTTTTTTTCTCATTTGGAAATTCATATTAGCTGCCATGCTAAGACAATCACATGCAAATCTGGGGTTTTTCTTGAGAATCAAGTTGTTGTTTTTTTTTTCTCATTTGGAAATTCATATTAGCTGCCATGCTATAAGATATAAGTGTCTGCTAATTGTTTGTAATGTAATGTAACATAAAACTGCAACTGTAGGAAACTGCTTTTACTTATCAGAACTGTATTCAGTACTGGAGCACATTCCTGTATGTAAACTGGACCTAGACACTCACCTTAAACGATTTCAAAAGCAGGGTAACTGCAATACAGAAACCGAGAAGTGTAAATGCTTTTAATCTGTTTCTGTTTCCTTGTACCATTTCTTTTATACTATAACACTTTACTCTTGTGAGTGTTTCTTGTGTGTCTGTGATGGTATTGAGTGTGTGACTTCCGCTTCTTGACCTGGCCTCTCTAATGAAAGAGATTTAATTTTTATGCAGAAGCGTGTATCAATAAAAGAGAAATAAAAAATTAGAACGTATTACAGCCAATGATGTAGGGGACCATTAATAATTAATGACATCATATTTAATATTCAGACTTTGGCCACAGGTGAATTTCTATTTTCAGACTGAATAACAGTGTTTTTGTTTTAGTTTTTCATTTGTATGATGCCATCATTATCATTTTTTAAAGACCACGATCTCCTGTAATTTACAAGAAACATTTGAAAATGAACTCCAGGGAGAGAGTTTTGTTGCTCTTATGCTGAAAATCAATTATATTTTAGGTCTTGAGTAATTGTTCGGTTCTGACAATCCAACACATTAATTTCTCAGAGGATCATCACAACAACCTGTCAAATGAGGCATTTATTACAATGTCTTAGTGTGTTAGACCATATTTTACCCAGATGCAGTGTGTTGGTTACACTTATTGTTATGGTGTGGCAGAATTAATTCAGGCATCAGTGATATTCCCTTCGGTTTGTACTCAGCAATAAGGGCACACCACTCACAGAGGGCACAACACCACGTTTCACCAAGACTGCTTTGCTGTGGACCAGATGAGAGTCAGGCTGTTCTTGGTGATTTTAGTGCACCACATTTTTTAAAGCGGGACCAGAGAGTTTTTGTACTTTTATTCAGATGAGAGAAAGCAGAGGAAGAAACAGGGTGGGGATCAAACCCCCAACCACATGGTGGGGGAGTGTTAATGCATGCTCTGAGACCCAGCTGCCCTACAGTCTCACCCAAACTGATGAAGTGTGTGTTTCTCTCTGCAGGTGCTGGTGCTGTGTCCACACTGAGTAAAGTAGCTGTACAGAGCGGAAGATCTGTCACCATCCCCTGCCACTATGATAGAAAATATGCAAAGCATGTGAAATACTGGTGTTGGGGGTCAGAGTGGATTTCCTGTCATATTGTAGTACGCACTGACTCTCCAAAAGTTAAAGGTGAAACGTCAATCACTGATGACCCCGACAATCATGTGTTCACTGTTACCATGGCAAAGCTGAAGACAGAGGACTCTGGATATTACTGGTGTGCTGTAGAGATCGGGGATCATTTGATTGTAGATGAAAGCAAATATCTGTACTTGTCTGTCACCGCAGGTAAGATGGCTTCACTTAGTGAGACCTGCTTCCCAACCTTTTAATAACAGCGTCTCCACTTTCCCCCAGTGATTTCCTAGCGGTTCTAGTAGCAGCACTGAGTTTTTACAAAACTTGTAAAAAAAAAAAATGAGACAGGCAAGCGAGTTTAAAAATATCTTTGCTACTCTGCAAAACCATTGGTTTATTTTTACTCTGCATAAAAAATGAGTGTGGTGCCAATATAATTCTTGCAATCCCACTCACTGTATCCATAAGAGTATGAAAATTATTTTGCTTTAGTCTGCAAATGACTTTTTGCAAATGACAGTTAATTTTGATTTCGAGATTTAGGGAGGAAATTCATAGATGCATTTTATATTTTAAAAACATATGTGCTTTATAATTTTGTTTTTATTCTGTGGTGTTCAGGCACTCCTGGACTCTGGGTTGACCAGCAGGAGGTGACCGGTGTGGAAGGGGGCCATGTCAGTGTGCAGTGTCACTATAATGAACCGAGCAGCATGAAGAAGTGGTGCAGGGCTGAGGGCTCCTGTGTGGAAGTGAATTCTGCTAAATCTGGAAGATCAGTGATCAAAGATGATCGCTCTGAAAATGTCTTCATTGTGACGATGAGGGAGCTGAACAGGGAGGACACAGGCTGGTATTGGTGTGCTGCTGGAGAACTACAGATCCCTGTTCACATCATGGTCACTAGGAAAACTACAACTACCACAGTCACCACAGGTAAGGAAATCAAAACAAGCCTGTATAAGGATGCATTCTGTCATAGAATTTTAAATGTCTGTTCCGCCACTCTCTCTGAGAGTTGAAAAGCAGAGGGAAGTAGATTGCATGTTGTGGAGTTTTTTTCACCAACTGCTGCTAGTGCTGTCTTGCAGTGCTGTGCAGACTGTGGAGTGCCACTGGTGTGTATCGAGCAAGTGGGAGTTCTGTTCTTCTTTTGTGTTACCACAGTGCTACAGCACACACACACACACACACACACACACAACACACACACAAAATAATGCCATAAAATATGGAGAACAACTTCATTGAAACATTCATTGTTTAATATACTGATTCCAACGCTAGGGTGCAACCATCAGAATGTTAAATGCAAGAAACGAAAATGATTTTTGGTGCACTGCATCTGCAGCACCGTGCACATCTCTTCCGGTCGGCTCAGCAGTCACACCAGCAACATCCACCGAGCCCTCATCCTTTAAGCGGACCGTAGCCACAGGGTCTCTCTCATCTTTACCACCAACGCCCACTAACGATAACAGGTAACGTTCATGTAAAGGAAGCGGCTAAATGTTCAACTTCACGGAAAAAAATTTGAAACAACAACAACAACAACAACAACAACAACATCAACAGCAACAACAACACAGTACAACACAGTAGCTAATGGGGATCTAAATAAACAAACAAATAACAACAGCAACAACAACAACAACAACAATAATAATAATAATAATAATAATAATAATAATAAAAATAATAGTAATAATAATAATAATAATTAGTAATAAGCCTTCTTATTATTGTAATTGTTGTTGCTGTTGTTGTCATTGTTAGTAGTAACATGTGACATGGTTAAGAATAATAGGGTTTTGGACCACCATTATTTTTTTATTTATTAAAATGCTATGTTGTCCTTTCCAAATCAGTACCCAGCCACTATAAGTTAGCCAACGAGCGAGGCCTTCCAGATTCCAAGGCAGTCATGCATGCATTGGGACGTGGTTTGCATCTTAATGGAGATCCGCGTCTCTGTAGATGCTCCTCTTGAACTGATTCCATCAGCAGTTTTCTTGCTTGTTTACTCCTCTGAAAAAAAGTTGCATTATTGAGACAGGCTTATGTCCAATCACATTTGGGCATTTATAAAATGGGGAGAAAATAAATAAAGAAAAAACGTTATATTAACGTCTGTTCAGTTCTATTCACGCAAGCACAATCTCAGGGCAGAGGTTCTCATTTCTCCCAGTGTCAGTAATGCTGGCATGCTGTGGTGCGGTGATGTGACAGAGAAGCATCCCGCTCACTTTAAATCGCACGACCTGTTGTTGCTGCTGTTCAGTCTTTCAGGCCTCACAGTCGTCCTGATGACATCTGGGGTACTGTTGCTGGTGGTGGCTGTTGCCATGGTAACCTGGAAGCTGTGGAATAAACACAGTGAGTATCCATATGAAGCATGTTGGGTGTCAAATAATCGTTTGGATCCTGTGTATATGATCAGTCAGCACAGTATTAGTGAATACACTGAATACACTGAGTCACAAGAATTCCACAGGCAGTAGGGGCTCTCATGGGGGGGGGGGGGGGGGGGGTCTCACAGCTCTGTCCTGATCGTGATCCCTTATCCCAGCTCATCGTGTGTCTCCTTACAGAGAGCGTCCAGGCGAACGCAAGAGCAAGAGAGGACAGGAGGAACGAGCTGACAGTACGTCGGTTTGTACACTCTTCTCTCTGCCGAGAAAGCTGAGGGTCAATGTCAGTCAAAAATCAATCAAAATATGAGCTAAACCACAAAACACAGAGCCGCAGAAAGGAAAAGGGCAAATGGTGACTGCGGGGGTGTGGTCCTGTGGAAAAAAAATTACTGCCTACAACAAAGTGTGAAAGTTCTTTATTCATGTGAAAGAAGTTCATATGTAGAAAAGCTGCACTTACCAAATTAAATAAAATTCAGCACAATCTTAAGTTTGTTTGGACATATAGAACAGTGAATCTGCAAATATGAAGCTAAGTCTATAGACACTAGCTCTATTCACACAGATGGGCAGCCATCTGAATGACTATTATGATTTATTTCATAGTAAAATGTAGATGTTGCTTTTTCTGAACTCTGTAGCTTGATGTCCTTTCTCTTCGAAATGAGCTCACTTGCTTGTACCTGGTCCACCTGTTGAATGGCCCTACTGTACCATTTAAAAGGCAGAGGTCTGTACAGATAGACCAGACCTTATGATGAGTTTCTCATTGTGTCTCTCTCCTGGCAGACTGTAGAGTCTGAGGATGAAGTGACCTACAGCACAGTGTTCACCAAGACACAGTCATCATCACACAGAATAAGTCCACCTCAGCCACAGGTTGGGTAGCGGTTGGATTTCTTACACATTTACAAAGTGACTTTGCAGAAAATCACTCTGTCAATATACAGTCTCATTTCTTCCTTCCTACAGATGTTTAGAGGTCGTTTCTTTTTTCTCTTTCCTTTGATTTCCTTTTGGATAAAATTATAGGTATAGCTGTGTAAGAAGTTATCTTTTAATTGTACCTTGTTTTGTTACAATTAAATATTTGCCAAACAAACAAATTAGGCAAATATTACAGTTGATTATAAATAGGATTATGAATGATTATAAGTGATTATAAATGGGCCTCTGTACCTTTTTTTTGATATTGCATTTTGGTACTCCTGAGAGTAACACTGATGTTCTCCACTACTGTTCTTCACTCTGGATAAGAGCATCTGGTAAATGATTGTGATGTGATGTGATGTGATGTGAACTCTGGTCAGTAACAGAAACTTGTTCCCTCTTACTGTCCCAGTCATCTGAGAGCTCTGCAGATGAGGTCATGTACTGCTCAGTCAACCTGCAACATCCACAGGTGAGACTGTTCACCATATTTCAGTGTCAGGTACACAGGCAGCAGATATCAGTAGGTAAACTGGCACACAATGGGAAAGGTCAACATGTATGTATGATCACTAGTTCTTTAACCTTGATTTGCTTCTTTTCTGTCCACACCCAAAACACAGAGGGTCAATTACAGTGTGCTTAGCTGGAGTTTAAATCTCCACAGAACTGCAATACCACAGGAACAGCTATTTAAGTCTGAGAAATAAGAATGAGCTGTTCAGGTTTCATGCAGTTATGTGGCCTAGGGGTTTTGAACTGAGGTTTTGTCTGACCCGCAGAATATTAAAAGGGAAATGCTTGTATACCTCATAGTAAAGTTCATTTTTAGAGACTAAAATACTGTGTATGCATGTCCTCTTCTGTACAGGCCACACACTCCCCTAACAAGTCTCCAGCAGGAACAGCTGATGATGTGATTTACAGCTTATTAGGCCAGCACACAAAATAGGTAAGTTTTCCTGGATGTGCATTTGATTTATTTTTTCATTAGTTGAGCAGATCATTCTTTTTGCTTCCACTATATAAGAAGTAAGTGTCGTAATACTGATTACAGCAATTGGGAGCAGAAACTTCTGTCATATCGCATCTTTACTACCTCTACTTTCCCCCCCTGTGATTTCCCTCTGTCTCTTTCATTTAGATGGTTACAGAGACATGGTGGATGTGGTAAAAGCTGCTATTTGAATAGTGCTGAAAATAACTGTTTGACCATCTGTGGGGTTTTGGTTCCTGAATATCAGAACTTCAGTGAAACAGGAACTTCTTGCACGGCAAACTCTATCTGCAGATCCTCCTCATATTACACTGTGGTTTAATTCCACACAGACCAGGACATTTAGTAATTATGACCACACAGGTTTCACTTGCCAATATTAAATACATATAAACAGTGTAGGCTGATATTAAAGAACTTGTGAGTCATGCAGCACAGTATAGAAATAGTTGATCTGACTGACTCAATGCCTTTGGGTGTTAATATTTATTTAAATTTTAACATTTTTTCTTCATGCCATTCATAGCTATTTCTGACGTAATTTGGTGTGATAATAAATCATTTTTTAAGAGACAATTAAACTGTTTAATTAAGACAAATTAGCAGCTTGCTGCAGATTAAAGGACATTCTGGGTGTAATACTTTGCAGTTTTGCTCTTCACCAAAAAAAAAAATCCACTCCCTGAACGGTATTGGAATAAATATCCTAAAGCTCTGTGACTCATGGTCCTTTTTAGTCCCTCATATCTTTACAAACGTTCCTTCATTTCTTTCACTCTTTTTTTATGACACTTAGAATATATTGATATCTATGCAAGAATGTCCTCTGTCTGTCCAGTTAGGGGGCGGCAATGTAATTAAAGATGATGGTCCCAACGGGAATTCTATCTGCGTGCACGAGGGAGGTGGCCGTAAGTAACTGGAGGATTCCCGTCAAACTCAGCCATTCACCCCATTTCAAATGTTGGACTCTGCTGCCCTCTGCTGGACAAAAAAAGACACCATCAGTTTCCTTGGTGATGTATTGATGCCGCCTGCTGGACCGATTGGACATGCTCAACTTTCTGCTTGGAGATTGAAATAAATAAATAAATAAATAAAAACATGATATAGGTCAGTGGATCGCAAACCACAATTGCAATCTCTGAATTTTAACGAGTTGTTATTTTTTGTTAATTAGGTGTTTGTAGTTATATGTAAATAAAGGAATAAGGAGATTACCTTTCTTTATTTTCTTTGCTTTTGGGAGAGGAGCGCATGCCTCCGTTAGACTGTTCGGGTATTAAAAGGATAACTACGATTTATTCCGTCTGGGCCTAATTTCTTCCGCTGAAGAGTTAGCCGGGGCTACGGTAGCCACAACACACTCAGACGTCCCGAGCTGACATCGTATTCAATCAGCCGGCCATTTCCTGACTGCAAAGCTTCATGCTACACGGGCTACTGAAAAATACGTGATATTTAACCCATGTGTTTGGTTTGCGTCAAATTGACCCATTTTAAACTTTTAGTAAATGAGGAATGACATTGGTGAGCGATTAATTTTATAACCAGAGACTGATCCTTTGTAAATCTGGTTCTTGTTTAAATTTGTATCTGTTGTTTATCATCTGTATTGCCATATGTCTTTTTTTTTTGCCAATGTAGTTTCTTTGAATATCATAAGATAAAAATTAAAAATAGGGTATGTTAGTTCAAAACAAATGCCAAGAGCTGGCATGCTGGTCAAAGAAAGTGTATCAACAGTATCATAACCATGGTGATCTCCAAAACAGGACAAAAAAGTGCAAGTTAACAATCAGGCTTAATGTAAATACTGGCAAAATCCACATATATCCTATCATTAGTTAACTGCTAATATTTTTCTGACCTTTGAGATCATGGTCTTTTTTCAAGAGGCCCTGCAATGCACAACTCACAACAGCTAAAATACAGTACACTGTAAATCATACTGTTGAAAAACCATTTAATAAATTTACTGTATAATTCCTGTTATTTTATGGAATAACCATTAAGAAGTGAGTTCAATTATCAGTTATTGCTGTTAAACTACATGACTTTTTTTAAGGTTCTGCAAGATCATTCAAACGTCAATTTATTTGGAACTATTGTCCTCTGCTTACCTTCTGCATTGTTCAATCAGTTGTTATCAACAAACTCAATGACTGGTAGGGGTCACTCATCCCTATTATTTATTATCCCTGTTTTAGATATGTTTTATAAGGTGTTTCACAATGGGGGAAAAGATAATACATAACAATGTAGGAAATGATAATGATAGGTTTCCTGCTCTGGCCACTCAGAGAGCAGAGACTACAGAGCAAGTGAGGATTGAGAGGTGGGGACTGAGAGGAACAGGAAGTGAGAATCATGCTATGGGTATCTTGAGGTTCTAACAGACACGCACACATATGCACACACACACACACACACCCACACCCATCAAGCACATATGGCTCCCTCTCTGCTACTCTTCCTCTCCATCAACTTCCTCATACTTCCCCCTGTATTACCAGGTAGGACTCGTTTCTCACACTGTATACTGAATACTGCAGCACTGTGTCAGCGAGACTCTCTGTGTCTGGAACTTGAATTAATGGATTTTACTGAAGTCTGTAGTTTACATGAATAGAACATGATTATGATATAACTGAAATATTTTTTTGCAATCAGAGTGCAACTCATGAACGTAAATAGACCCTTGCTACATACTTGGAATTCATAAGCTTCTGTTTTTACTTGCCCATGGCAAATTCACTTCCTGTTATCCATTAATTTACGATGAATAAAAATAAAAATAATAAAAATCATAAAAATCAGTTTTAAAACATGAAACTGTTTACTTGTATGGAATTAATGGCAGTTTTTTCTTTAAAAAGGTTTCATTACCCCTTACACTGCATATTCATGTTTCTTCTCGTCAAAGTCATTAAAACTACTGCAAAACCAGACCTTTTCATGAAGGTAAACAGATAGGAATGTACAGTTTGTAAATTGTGTAGTTGTACAGTATGTCAGTACATTACATTGCATTACTTTTTCTAAAAACAATATAAGCCTGACCATGTCCTATATCAGTATGCGTGGAATTCTAATTAAAGCCAACGATTTTTCCGTGCTTCACGTACTTTGCGTGATTCCACTAGCTCTGAGTTCTACCTGAAAGAGAAGCTGCTATAATACTGTTCCGTACGTGTGAATGCCTTCGCAGAAATGGCTTCAGCACCATAGTAAAGTGTATCGTGACATTTTTTGCTGCGTTGGGCAGAAAGGATTAACCACAGGAAGTAATGCTGTCGCTCAACTGAGACTGAGCGCCGCATTCGGGCAGCACGCGAGAGTCGAGCCTGGCTTCGGCGGACTCAGCTGACGGTTCAAACTCCCCCTACTCATTTGGCCGTTTCCTCCCGCCCGCGTGCATGCTGCACACGACCAGACTAAACCTGCTTCCTCCACCACAGCTCCTCCCTCAGGCATTTATTTGTTTATTTAACCAGGGAATGGTCCACTGAGGGCACGTTTCTCTTTTTAAAAAAAAAAAAAAAACCCCACGGGGTCTCCTCCAGTTTCCTCTCGCATTTAAAGGGCTCTGTTATAAGGTTTTTTTTTTTTTTTTTTTCATTTTTTGTCATGGTTTTTAAAAAAATATTCACATCCGACAGCATTACGTTTCACTCAGGAAAACCTCCTCTGCATTGTCGCTGGAAAACAGAACCGCAACATACCACCCACACAGTCCTCAAAGGTGAACAGTGCTTTTCACTTTGCTGCAATCCAGTGAGGGCAGCCCAAAGTCTCTGAAAAGTCAAATAACATGCGTCCTTCACGTCAGCACACGTTCGCCTGACGTTACAGGAAAAATGACGGAGTGTCGAATTCATTACGTAATTATTTTGTCGATTTTAATCTGGCATCATTAAGCCTACCTGCAGCTCATATTGGTATAACAGCAACAATGTGAGCGTCTGCCCAGGCCTCTGGATCTGAACAGTTATATTCACTGCTGGCGTGGTGCTATAAATACATCGCAAAGGATAAAGCTCTGATGTCGCCTTCAAGTCGAGTCTCTGACGAAGCGTGTGTTTCTCTCTGCAGGTGCTGACGCTGTGTCCACAGTGAGCAATGTAGCTGTACGGAGCGGAAGATCTGTCACCATCCCATGTCACTATGATAGGAAATATGAAAGTAATGAAAAGTACTGGTGTCAGGGGTCATTGTGGAGTGGGTGTTATATTGTGGTGCGCACCAAGTTTCGAAAAGTCAAAGGTGAAACATCAATCACTGATGACCCCACCCATCATGTCTTCACTGTTACCATGACAAAGCTGAAGACAGAGAACTCTGGATATTACTGGTGTGCTGTAAAGATCGGGGATCATTTGACTGTAGATGAAGGCAAATATCTGTACCTGTCTGTCACTGCAGGTAAGATGGCTGCACTCAGTGAAATGTGTATTCTAACTTTGTAATATCATTACCTTTGCCCAAGCACCTGCCCTTTGATTTGATAAAAAATATATGTTTAAATATATATATACACTACACTAGACTTCACAGATGTAAGCTTATTGTTGGAGACATTCCTTATTTTTGCTTCTTAATATGTTATTCGTTTGTGTGCACTTTTACTTTTAAACACTGGGTGGCGTATAGGGGTACAGGTGCACTTAAGCTTACCACACAGGAAGTGGAAACAGGCATTGCTTACTGGGCGAACTTAGCAAACAGTTTTTGACCGTGCTTATGTGTACATATGAACGCCTGAATTGTTTGGAGAGATAACTTTCATCTGTTGATTACTGAAACCAAACGAACATGATATTTCAGTGAACAAATCAATGATGTCTTAAGAATCAAAGAAAATTGATGGATTGGACATAGTTGTTTTGCCAAAGGGGTTGTACTGAAAAAGCCTAACCCCAGTAGCAACCACACTGTGATTTTTTAAGAAGTTGCTACAGGTATATATTTTTTTATTCTGTGGTGTTTAGGCACTCCTGGAATCTGGGTTGACCAGCAGGAGGTGACCGGTGTGGAAGGGGGCCATGTCAGTGTGCAGTGTCACTATAATAAACCGAGCAGCATGAAGAATTGGTGCAGGGCTGAGGGCTCCTGTGTGGAAGTGAATTCTGCTAAATCTGGAAGATCAGAGATCAAAGACGACCGCTCTGAAAATGTCTTCATTGTGACGATGAGGGAGCTGAACAGGGAGGACACAGGCTGGTATTGGTGTGCTGCTGGAGAACAACAGATCCCTGTTCACATCACTGTCACTCAGAAACCTACAACTACCACAGTCACCACATGTAAGGAATTTAAAACAAGTCTGCATGCATTCTATCATAAAATTTTTAATTGACTTTTCTGTCACGCCCTCGCAGTGAGGGTTGAAAAACAGGGTTGTAAATGGCTTGTTGCAAAATGTTTTTCACCAACTGGTGCCAGCGCTGTCTTGTACTATTGTGTAGACTGTAGTGTATCACTGGCTTGTACAGCGCAAGCTGGGAGTTCGGTTCTACCTTTACATTACCACAATGTTGCAGAACACACACACACACACACACACACACACACACGCACACACACACATGCACGGAAGCACACAAATAACACAATAAAAGATGGAGGGAATCTTCATTAAGCATTCATTGATATATATTATTCTCAAGGGGGTGGGGGAATGCTTTTGTAACAGAATTATTCATCTATTTCCATTCAAATTTCAGTCTGGACTTCGAGCTTTCTGACAGATGCCATCACATCTCCCTCTAAAGCCCACAAGATATACACACTGATCATCACAACAGAAGCACCTTCTATTGTCCAGAAAAACCGGTTGTCCGGAACATGGAAGCCAGCAGTGTTCCGGGTGAGTTTTGTGTTCTCCCCTTAGCTTTTCCCCTTTCAGTGAGTGAGGCCCGTCTATGTACATCCCCTCGATGTGTCTGTGAGCATCTTTCCCACTTCCTGTAAGCAGGCAGGTTGTTCACCATGAGACTGCAGCTGCACTGGAGCTCATTCAGTGCTTTTGCTGCCTGCAGATTAGAGTGTGCTGAAGGGAACACACTGATGTGCAACCAGAGGCTTGGAAATAAGTTCCAAAGTGCGACACTACTGAGGAGATAATACAGAAACATAATCTGTGGTGCGCTCACTGAATGACACTCAAACCAGTCTCTTCTGCGTAGTGCACCGACGAGCTTGGAACGGACTCTGGGGGCGCTACGCCACACCGGGGTTGCTTTGGTGTTCCTAATATGCTCCGCCGTCGCCTTTTGGAAGATTTGGCGATACCGCAGTAAGTCGTGTGACCCTTCTATTATTACTTTAATCACAAGCCTTTGTGTGCCCTGTATCATCGGTTCTATTTAACGATTATTCTACCATGTGTTTGATGCGGGTAGGAGCACAGCACTCAAGAGAGAATAGACACAGAAGACGTGGGACGTTACTCCATAAAAATAACACCGGTGAGCCCTGCAATCTACAGTATGATCATTGATGTGGTACACAAAATTTGTTTTATCAAAGTACAGGATTTCCCTGTCCATATTTTAAAAATTGTATGACAAAATTGTGTTTTTCCATTTTTTATTAGATGTAGAGTCGCTCTGATGTCATCATCACCAGAATCGGTCCAGCCTCAGCTTTAACACCTCAATATCTGCACTAATCACCGTATTGCCACAGTTCTTATCCTATTTTTATTATATGATGATGATTATTAACAATGGAAATTCTATGCATAAGATTTCAAACTGACACTCTTTGACTATGTGCTCATCTACTCTGTTATTTTTAAATGAGTGATAGCCTACACATATTTACAAAAGGTAAATACAGTGAGCACCATAATTCATTGGACAGTGACACATTTTTTGTTATTTTGGTTCTGCACTCTAGCACTTTGAGTTTGAAAGGATACAATGTCAATTAGGTTGAAGTGCAGACTGTCAGCTTTAATTTGAGGGAATTTTCATCCATATGGGATAAACCATTTAGACAGCACCTTTTGTACATGGTCCCCCCATTTTAAGGTACTACAAGTATTTGCTGAATTGGCTTCACAGATGTGTTGCGTTAAGCAGGTGTATTCATTTGTGTCGTTAGTGAATGCAGAAGAGAGCTGTTGATGTCTAGTCTTGATTCTAGACTTTGCAATTGCCTTTGAAGATTGTTGTTGGGATGTGACAACATGAGGAAGACAGCAGTGTCGATGCAAATTAAGCTGGCCATCATAAGGCTCAGAAATGAATCAATCAGAAACATTACAGAAACCTTGGGCATGCCCAAGTCAACAGTTTGGTTCATCATTAACAAGAAAAAAACAACCGGTGAACTCAATTATGTCAAAAGACCCGATTGACCGAGGAAGACCACTGTAGTGGATGGCCAGAGAATACTCTCTATGGTGAAGAAAACCCCCCTGACAACAGCCCAACAGATCAAAAACACTTTCCTGGATGCAGGTGTAGATGTGTCAAAGTCTACCATACGTAGAAGACTACACCAGCAGGACTACAGAGGGTACGCTACAAGATGCAAACCAGCCTGAAGAACAGAAAGGCGAGATTACAGTTTTCTAAAAAGCACCTAAAAGAGTCCAAAGAGCTCTGGAACAAAGTCTTGTGGACAGATGAGACAAAGATTAACATGTACCAGAGTGATGGAAAGAGGAAAGTGTGGAGAAAAAAAGGAAACGCCCATGATCCAAAGCATACCCCCTCATCCGTGAAACATGGTGGAGGGGGTGTTATGGCTTGGGCCTGTATGGCTGCCAGTGGAACGGGTTCACTTGTCTTCATTGATGATGTGACTGCAGACAGAAGTAGACAATGAATTCTAAAGTCTACAGAAATATTTTATCTGCTCAGATAAAATCAAATGCCTCCAAACTCATTGGACGGCACTTCATCATGCAACAAGACAATGACCCGAAACATACTGCTACGAAGGGGTTTTTGACGGCCAAAAGCTGGAAAATCCTTGACTGGCCGAGTCAATCACCGGATCTGAATCCAATTGAACATGCATTTTACATGCTGAAGAGGAGACTGAAGGCAAAAAGTCCCCGAAACAAGCAGGAACTGAAGATGGCTGCAGTACAGGCCTGGCAGAGCATCACCAGGGAAGATACCCAGCATCTGGTGATGTCTATGCGTCACAGACTTCAAGCAGTCATTTCATGCAAAGGATATGCAAACAAATATTAAAAATTATTACTTTATTCTCCATTATGTTAAACTGTCCAATATTTTTTGATGCCTGAAAATGGGGGGGACTATGTACAAAAGGTTCTATAATTTCTAAACGGTTCATCCGATATGTATGAAAATACCCTCAAATTAAAGCTGACAGTCTGTACTTAAACCTCATTGTCATTGCATCCTTTCAAACTCAAAGTACTAGAGTACAGAACCAAAATAAAAAATGAGTCACTGTCCAATGAATTATGGTGCTCACTGTATCATCTATTACATTATGATATTTAATTCACAATGTGCTACTTACACGGAAGCCTGTTAAAAATTGGTCACATAAGTAAATAGTATTTCTGAAACCTGACCAGAAATATCAAGTAGACCAACCAAATTACAGTCATAAGCTTTGACTCTTGTTTATTTGTAAAACAGATATGAATATGTTGTACATTAAAATATGAAATTTTATTTTATTATTGTAATAAGGAATGCCATTTATTTCTTACTTTCCTGAGTTGAAGGAATCCAAAAAAAAAAAAAAAAGCAAAACAAAAAAAAACAGGAAGTAGTGTCCACCAATCACCTTCTCCATTGTTCAATCAGTTGTTAGCAACGCACTCCTTGACTGGTAAAGACCAGTATTTGATTATCCCTATCATCCCTGTTTTGTCCGTCCATCCATAGTCATGGCCTGCTTGCTGCTGGGATTCGGGCGGGGAAGTGTACATTGGGTGTGGGGGGGGGGGGGGGGGGGGGGGGGGGGGGGGGTCAGCAATACACCCTGGACATCTTGCCAATATTTTGTAGGGCACACATACCATTTGCTCATTCCCCATGGGCTGTGGGGGAGGGCCTTGGGGGGGTGGGGGGGGGGGGGGGCTGCCTGGCCGTTGGTGTGGCTGTGGATATGGGGGGTGGGGGGGGACATGTGGGCTTCACACGGGGCGGCCCCAGCTGGGTCTTCATCCCAGGACCTTCTCGCTGGGGGGTGACAGGTCTACTGCACCACCACCCCCATCCACCGTTCTATACGTATTATAAAATGCTTCACAAAGGGAAAAAGATAATACGTAAAAATGATAATAGATAATAAAAAATAAAATAAAATAGTAAAAAGATAATACACAAAAAAGGTGTAGGAAATGATAATGATAGTTGTCCTGCTCTGGCCACAGAGAACACACGCTACTGAGCATGACGGACCAAAGAGGTGGAGACTGAGCGGAACAGGAAGTCAGATTCATGCTAAAGGAAGCAGGAGTCTCTAACATACCCACACAGTTATACACGGCATGCACATATGGCTCCCCCTCAGCTACTCATCCTCTCCATCCTCTTCCTCTCTGTACTGCCAGGTAGGACTCGTTTCTCACTGTGTACTGAATACTGGAGCATTGTAGCAGTGAGACTGTCTGCGCCATAAACTTGAATTAATGAATTATACTGAAGTCTGGAGTTTACATGAATAGGATTGATGAAGTTCAAATATTTTTTGTAATCTGAGTGACACTCATAAACTTTCTTACAACATTAATTTACAATGAATTAAAATCACAGTCAGAAAATTTATGAAGCCACACAAAACTAGTTTAGTTGTCTGCAATTGATGGTTGTTTCTTTTTTTGCTTCCTTAAAAATGTTTTCATTGAGTGTTGCACTGCGTAGCCTTATACTTTTATCATTAAAGCCATTGAAGCCAATTCCTGCAGAAAAATCCATTTCATGAAGCTGAACTAATAAAATGTAAAGTCTGTGCATTGTGTACTTGTATAAGGGAATGCATTACATTACATTACATTACAGTCATTTGGCTGACACTTTTCCAGCACAGTGAACAGTAGTTGAAAACATCAGTGTTGCTCTCAGGAAAACCAGACTGCACATGCTGCTAAAAAGGCACATTTGCAATCACTAAAAGCAATGTAAACCCAAGGAATAACAACCTACATTTTAAAAGTTAATATGGTTTTGGAACTGTCTAAAAACAATAAAAGCATGATCATGATTCATATCCCATATCAGTATATGTGATATTCTAAGTAAAGTCAATGACCTTTTCACGCTTCACATAATTACAATAACTCTAAGTTTTACCAGAAAGATTATAGTTGCTATAACATTGTTCTGTAAGTGTGAACACTCACAGAAATAGCTTCAACCACACAGGAAAATGTGCCATGTTCTTTGTTGTGGTGAGCAGCAAGAATTAACCAAAGGAAATAATGCTGTTCTGCAGCCTCAGTTTTCAATGATAAAACTGAGAGTGGAAGGAATGGACATCTGTTTGTGTGCACTTTTGCACACAATATTTTCTGGGGCTGCCCCTCAAAAATCATTGCATTTAAAAGTCGCAACCTGTAAAGGTACTGCCTTCCAGAGGGTATATATATATATATTTTTTTTTAACCTGTAATTTAAATTTAGGCTTAATTTATGATGCTGTTCTGTGTATACATGCTGCTGTTACTTATCTATGTGTTGTAGATGCAGTGTACCATGGTGCTCTCCATTTCATTACTGTCAGGTCACTCACACACAGTTGCATTTTACACACGAGAGGGGGCTGGACCTCCATAGCTGCACCTAGGCCTCATCTCTGGAGCCCAATTTTCAAAAATCATACAGAAACTCCTACCTTACCTTTGCTTGGCTTGAATTTATGTGATTTTCTGGCTCGTTTTTATAATTATCATAAAACCCCTCCCAAATCTGGAATGTCCAATTCACAAACCATGTGCAAGACTGCACAAATACGCCCCTGCTGCTGGTGTAATTTGCTGAATGGTGGATGTTAGCTACAGTAACTATTTAACTTTCATTGCTTTAGCCAGTATGCTAATAATGGGCAATAATGTCCAACGCAGATCCCACATTTATCAGCACACATTTATGCATTCTTAGCCTTGTATCCAGCAAAACGGTCAATACGTACAAATGACACCTGACCCAGAAACAGAGTGACTCTGTGGATGCACATCCACCGTTCAGGTAATGACACTACCTCGGGAGAGTGAAGACACTCGTCTCGGGTTGTTCTCTGAAACACACGGTGCCAGCCTGCTGCTTCTTTTCACACCTCAACCACAAGCTGCACACGCATTCCAGAGCAGGGGTGAGACCCATTTATACGCATGTGCAGAGAGCCAGCCACAGGCCCCTGGACAGACAATAGGGGTCGCTCAAGTAACAAACAGAGCTATCCCCGCCAATTTAATCCCTCCCATATATTGCTTTGCCCATATAGCCAACTGTGTGCCACCCCTGCAGGGCTGTTGGCCACTGTCAGCACCAGAGCGGGTCGGATTTGAACCGAGACTGTGGTGCTTACGCCACTTTTACTTGTGAGCCACCCAGCAGCCAGCAAAACATACTTTCAAATTCCCCATCCGCAAACACCCATTTCCCCCAGAGTGATGTACATCTCCACTTCTGTATGCTGCTCTGGATAAGACTGTCTAAGTGATTGTAATTGAATGTAATTCTACAGTTGAAAAGCTGCTTTTATTAGACTTGGTGGTAATGGAACACATTATTGAATAAACTGAATCTTGACACTTGTCTTTTTGAATGAATGCAAAAGCAGGGTAACTGTAATACAGGTCCTGAGTGTAAATGCATTTAATCACACTGTTTGCCGGTAACATTGTTCCACATTTTTCTTGTACCACGTTACTCTTATGTTTCTTCTGTGTCTCTAAAGGTATTGAGTGTGTGACTGCTGTTCTGTCTTATAAAAGAGATTTCAATGTTATGAGGCTACGTATAAGTAAAGGAAAAATAAAAAATGTCAGAATATTACTATCAAGGATGTGTAGGAGACCATTGCCAAATGTACTTATGTTTTAGTTTTTCATTTGTGTAATGCATTATCATTTTTAAAAATCTACTATTTAACGGAATGTTCAAGAAACATTTGAAAATTAATGAATGAATTGAATTACAAGATTATTGTAACAATTTGTTCTATATGTTGCTGTGTTAGTCCAAATTTTACTAAGACCCAATGTGTGGGTTACATTTATTGTCATGGTGTGTTTGAGTGAATAAGTGCGTTGGTGATGTTTGTACTCAGTAATAAGGGCACACCACTCACAGAGGGCTAAACACCACATTTCACCAAGACTGCTTTATGTGGACCAGATAAGGATGGGATGTCCTTTATTCAGACAGGGGAGAAAGCAGAGAGAGTAACAGATACAGAGGGGATCTCAAATCAGAAGGTCAGAGTCAGCTACCTTTTAGATTGAGTTTTACTCCATTGTGATGGTAAAATGAACCCAAACTGATGAAGTGTGTGTTTCTCTCTGCAGGTGCTGATGCTGTGTCCACAGTGAGTAAAGTAGCTGTACAGAGTGGAGGATCTGTCACCATCCCGTGTCACTATGATAAGAGATATGAAAAGCATGTGAAATACTGGTGTCGGGGGTCAGACTGGAATACGTGTCGTACTCTAGTACGCACTGACTCTCCAAAAGTCGAAGGTGAAACATCAATCACTGATGACCCTACGCATCATGTCTTCACTGTTACCATGACAAAGCTGAAGACAGAGGACTCTAGATATTACTGGTGTGCTGTAGAGATCAATGGGGGTGGAGATGAAAGCAAATATCTGTACCTGTCTGTCACTGCAGGTAAGATGGCCTCAGCACACACTGCACTCAGAAAGACCTGCTTCCCAACCTTTTAATAACAGCATCTTCACTTGATGATTTTCAACCATATGCTGCTCAGAACGTTCTACTGTAGAATTCCGCACTGGGGATAAATGGGTTAGCCTAGCGGTTATCCTAGCAACACTGAATTTCTCCAAAACATATAAATGTGCTGTCATGTTTGTTTGTGACTCTACACAAAGAATGAGAGTGGGGTGGCAATTTTAATGGTACTTTCTTTGCAATCTACTGCCAGCATGAATCCATTAGAATATGAAAATTATTTGCTTTGGGCTTTGAGTGGCTTTAAAATGCAGTTTATTTTTATTTTGGGGAAAACCTAACAGATACAATGCTTTATATTTTTTCTTTATTCTATGGTTTTTATTCAGGCACTCCTGGACTCTGGGTTGACCAGCAGGAGGTGACCGGTGTGGAAGGGGGCCATGTCAGTGTGCAGTGCCACTATAATGAACCGAGCAGCATGAAGAAGTGGTGCAGGGCTGAGGGCTCCTGTGTGGAAGTGAATTCTGCTAAATCTGGAAGAGCAGAGATCAAAGATGACCGCTCTGAAAATGTCTTCATTGTGACGATGAGGGAGCTGAACAGAGAGGACGCTGGCTGGTATTGGTGTGCTACTGAAGAACTACAGATCCCTGTTCACATCACTGTCACTCAGAAAACTACTACTACCACAGTCACCACAAGTAAGGAACTCAAATCAAACAAACCTGTATAACAATGCATTTAATCATAGAATATTAAATGGTCTTTCCTGTCATTCTCTCTCAGTGAGGGCATGTTGTGAATTTTATTGAACAATAGACGGGTATAAATGGTGTTTTCTCTTCTGACACTTCATAGCAACCCAATCTTCAACATCAAGAGCACTATGCACATCTCTTCCAGTTAGCACAGCTACCACATCAGCAACAGCCAAAGAGCCTTCAACCTCAAAGCAGTTAACAGTCACAATACCTCGGTCATCTTTTCCACCCACAACCACTTACAACAATAGGTAAGATATGTATGAAGGAAAAGCCTACTAAATATTCAACTTCAACGTATCTTTTTAAAATGCAATCAATAATTATTTATATTATTTATAATTAATATAATTAATATGTATAATTATAATTAATAATAATAAAAATAATAACAATAATAATATTAAAAGTAACATAGTTGATAAATGTACCATTTTTTAATAAAATGACTGCTTTTCCTGACCAATGTGCCCCAGAATTCATTCCTCTTTCAAAGTTGATGAGGCGTCCTCCTGCAGCTACGCTAAGGCTGTGTAAATATGATCAATAGAGAACACAGTGTCAGATACCGAAAGACGAATCTCATTTTGGCCTTTAAAATGCGGGTGAAAATTAAAAAGTAAAAGAAGATAAGTTTTTTTATCTTTACAAATATATTTTTATAAAAAATAATATTATGAAACCAGGTATTCAGCTCAAATGCAGCATAATTTCAGAGCAGAGCTTCTCATTTCTCTCAACAGCAGTAGTACTGGAATCCCGTAATGTGGATATATGACCCTAAAGCATGCCGCTGAGTTTAAATTTCATGCACCCTGTTACTGCTGTTAGCCCTTCAGGCCTCATAATCGTCCTGATGACATCAGGGATACTGTTGCTGGCGGCAGCTGTTGCTACCGTTACCTGGAAGCAGTGGAAGAAACACAGTGAGTATCCATATGAAGCATGTTGGGTGTTGAAGTATCATTGGATGTGGTGTATATGATCAGTCAGCACACTATTAGTGAATACACTGAATACACTGAGTCACAAGAATTCCACAGGCAGTAGGGGCTCTCATGGGGGGGGGGGGGGGGGGGGGGGGGGGGGGGGGGGTGGGTCTCACAGCTCTCTTATCATGCTCTCTTATCACAGCTCATCGTGTGTCTCCTTACAGAGAGCGTCCAGGTGAACGCAAGAGCAAGAGAGGACAGGAGGAACGAGGTGATGGTACATCGGTTTTTACACTCTTCTCTCTGCCGAGAAAGCTGAGGGTCAATGTCAGACGCAAATCAATCAGAATATGAGCTGAGCCACAGAATGGAAAAGGACAAATGGTGACTGTGGAGTGGTAGTCCTGTGGAAAAAATTACTGCCTACAACAAAGTGTGAAGGTTCTTTATTCATGTGAAAGAAGTTCATAGACAGAAAAGCTGCACTTACCAAATTAAATTAAATTCAGAACAATCTTAGATTGGATATTTTGAGCCACACAAAGTTTCTGGTTGAACATGTAGAACTGGGAATCTGCAAACATGAAGCTAAGCCTAAAGACACTAGCTCTGTTTACACAGAACGACTACTATGATTTATTTCATAGTAAAATGTAGATATTGCTTTTTCTTAACTCTGTAGCTTGATGTCCTTTCTCTGTTTCTTGGAAATGAGCTCACTTGCCTGTACCTGTTCCACCTGATGAATGGCCCTACTGTACCATTTAAAAGGCAGAGGTCTGTACAGATAGAGCAGCCATTATGATGAGTTCCACATTGTGTCTCTCTCCTGGCAGACTGTAGACTCTGAGGATGAAGTGGCCTACAGCACAGTGTTCACCAAGACACGGTCATCATCACACAGAATGAGTCCACCTCAGTCACAGGTTGGGTAGCGGTTGGATTTCTCACACGTTTACAAAGTGCCTTTGCAGAGAATCACTCTGTCAGTATTCAGTCTCATTACTTCCTTCCTACAGATGTTTAGAGATCCTTTCTTTTTCAGATTTTTTTTCTTGGATATAATTATAGGTACAGCTGTGTAACAAGTTCCTAATCCTAACCCTAGCTACTGTTCATCCCTCTGGATAAAAGCATTGGCTAAATGATTGTAATGTGATGTAAACTCTGGTCAGTAACAGAAACTTGTTCCCTCTTACTGTCCCAGTCATCTGAGAGCTCTGCAGATGAGGTCATGTACTGCTCAGTCATCCTGCAAAATCCACAGGTGAGACTGTTCACCATATTTCAGTGTCAGATGCACAGGCAGCAGATATCAGTAGGTAAACTGGAACACAATGGGAAAGGTCAACATGTATGTATGATCACTAGTCTTTTAACCTTGATTTACGTCTTCAAATGTCCACACCCAAAACACAGAGTGTCAATTACAGTGTGCTTAGCTGGAGTTTAAATATCCACAGAACTGCATTACCACTGGAACAGCTATTTAAGTCTGAGAAATAAGAATGAGCTGTTCAGGTTTCATGCGGTTATGTGGCCTAGGGGTTTAAAACTGAGGTTTAGTCTGCCCCTCAGAATATTAAAAGGGAAATGTTTGTATACCTCTCAGTAAAGTTCATTTTTAGTGACTAAAATACTGTGTATGCATGTCCTCTTCTGTACAGGCCACACACTCCCCTAACCAGTCTCCAGCAGGAACAGCCAGTGACGTGATTTACAGCTCAGTAGCCCAGCAGACAAAATAGTTAAGTTTTCCTGGATTTGCATTAGTGTAGAAGATCTTCTTCATGCTTCTAATATATAAGAAGTAAGTCATAACTACTGTCGTAACTAAGAGCAGAACCTGTAGTCACATTGCATCTTTACTACCTGTACGTAACCCTGAGATTTCTCTCTTTCTCTTTCATTTAGATAGTTACAGAGACATGGTGGCTGTGGTAAAATCTGCCATTTGAATAGTGCTGAGAATAATCACAACTGTTTGACTGTCTGTTACTCTGTGGGGTTTTGGTTCCTGAATGTCAGATCTTCAGTGAAGCAGGAACTTCTTGCACGGCAAACTCTATCTGCAAATCCTCCTCATATTCTACTGATGGTTTAATTTCACACAGACCGGGACATTCAGTAATTATGACCACACAGGTTTCACCTGCCAATATTAAATACATATAAACAGCGGAGGCTGATATTAAAGAAGTTGTAAGCCGTGCAGCACAGTATAGAAATAGTAGATCTGACTGAATGCCTTTGGGTGTTCATATGGGGCATTTATTCTTCATGCTATTCTTAGCTATTTCTGACTTAATGTGACCAGAGAATAAATCACCCTTTAACAGACAAGTAAAGCATCAGATTACGAGTAATTAGCAGCTTGTCGTTGGATTAAAGCTAATTCTGGGCGTAATACTCTGCAATTTTGCTCTTTGCCCAAGAAATATCAACCCCTTAAATCATATAAGATACTTATCTTAAGGCTCTGTGACTCATGGAAGTTGCATTTAATTATCTTTATAAACTTTCCTTCATTCCTTTCACTGTTCGTAGGACCTTTATTCGTTGTGCTAAAGGGTTTTCATATTTTAACCCAAATTATATTGATATGTATGCATGAATGTTCCCTGTCAGCTCAATAGGGGGCAGCAAGGAGTCTGAAGACGGTCCCAACAGCAATTCTGTTTACATCACTGAACTGTATAAGAAGAGTTCATTGGTTTATATGCACAAGGGAAGAGGTCTGGATGCTCAGCAAAGTGAAGAACCAGAGGATTCCCATCAAACGCAGCCATTTAGCCAATTTCAAATGTTTGACACTGCTGCCCTCTGCTGGATGAAAAAGATACTTTCAATTTCAAGTAATAATGTACTGATGCCCTCTGCTGGACAAACTAAAAATGTTCATATCTTTGCTAGGTGATTAATATGGTATAGCTGACTGGCACGAAAAAGTATAATTCTAAGTTGTTCATGTCTTCATGAATGTAAGAACTCTGAATGTATTCAAAAGCCAACAAACTGGGGAGCTTTATGACATGCTCAGAGGTTCTGTGTTGTATCATATTCAATCAGTCAGGGATTTCTTGGCTGAAAGCTGACTTTTATCCCTGTTTTATATGTATTATAAAGTTAAAAATATAATATATATAGATGATAATACATTTTAAACAACTAATAGAGAAAAGATAATGCACAAACATGCAGGAAATAATAATAATAGATATCCTGCTCTGGCCACTGAGAGAGCACAGACTACAGAGCATGAGGGGTCAAAGAGGTGGGGACTGAGAGGAACAGGAAGTGAGAATCATGTTAAAAAGAGCTGGACCCTCTAACGGATGCATACACACAAACAAGAGGGCATCACACGCGTATGGCTCCCACTAAGCTACTCTTCCTCTCCATCATCTTCCTCTCTGTACGACCAGGTAGGACTCGTTTCTCACTGTGTACTGAATAGTGGAGCATTGTAGCAGTGAGACTGTCTGCACCATGAACTTGAATTAACGAATTATACTGAAGTCTGGAATATACATGAATAGAATATGATTATGATGTAATTAAAATATTTTTTGCAATCTGAGTACAATTGCTTCTCTTTTTACTTGCCCTAAGCAAGTTTAATTTCTTAAAACATTATTTTACGATGAACAAAAATCTCAGTTTAAAAAATAATTCATGAAGCCACAAGAAACTATGTTTGCACGTCTGCAATTCATGGCCGTTTCTTTTCTTGTTTCCTTAAAAAACTTTTTCATTGACTGTTACACTGCGCTCTGTTCCTTCTTATTTTCAAAGCCATTGAAACCAATTCATAGAGAAAGTCCATTTCATAAATCCCAAGTGATGAAATTGTTATGTTCGTGTATTGCGTAGTTGTACAAGGGAATACATTATATTACACTTTACATTGCAATCATTTTGCAGACCTTTCCAGCACAGTGAACTGCAGTTGAGGGCATCATTGTTACTCTCAGGAAAACCAGAATGTAGTCTCGCTAAAAAGGCCCATTCATAATCACTAAAAGCAATGTAAATCCAAAAAATAACAACCTGTATTTTAAAAGTTAATATATTTTTGTAACTGTCTAGAAACAATAAAATCATGATTCATGCCCCATATCAGTATGTGTAATATTCTAAGTAAAGCCAACCCATCACATACAGCTCTGAGCATTAACTGAAAGAGAAGTTGCTATGATATATGGTACTGTAAGTGTGAATACTCTCACAGAAATAGCTTCAACCCCACAGTAAAATATGCTGTGTTCTTTCTTGTGGTGAGCAGAGAGGATTAAGCACAGGAAATAATGCTGTTCTGCAGACTCTAATGGTAAAATGATAAAACGAAGAGTGTAAAGGAAGCATATCTGTTTCTGAGCTATTTTGCACACATTATTCTCTGGAGCTTCCCCTTGGAAATCATTGCATTATAAGTCTCAACTTCTAAAGGTACTTCCATTCAGGGAGTATGTTTGAACTCAAAAGCGGGGGTAACTGCAATGCAGGTCCTGAGTGTAAATGTTTTTAATCTCGCTGTTTATCTGGTACCATTGTTCCATATTTGTCTTGTACTCTTGTGTGTGGTTTTTTTTGTGTCTCTAAAGGTATTGAGTGTGTGATTGCTGTTCTGTTTTATAAAAGATATTTCAATGTTATGAGGCTACGTATAAGTGAAGAAAAAATAAAAAATAACAGAATATTACTGTCAAGGATGTGTAGGAGACCATTGCTGATATAAACCTATTTATTCAGATTTTGGGCATTGGTGAATTCAAGATGAGTAGTTTCAGACTGGGTAAACGTATTTATGTTTTAGTTTTTCATTTGTATGATGGATTATAATTTTTAAAAATCCACGATTTAATAGAATATTCTAGAATAATTAAATGAGCTTCAGGGAATTAATTGAGCTACAAGATCATCGTAACAATTTGTACTATATGTTGGTGTGTTAGACCAAATTTTACTTAGATGCAATGTGTTGGTTACACTTATTTTCATGGTGTGTTTAAGTGACACTCACAGAGGGCAAAACACCACATTTCACCAAGACTGCTTTATGTGGACCAGATAAGGATGGGATGTACTTTATTCAGACAGGGGAGAAAGCAGAGAGAGTAACAGATACAGAGGGGATCTCAAATCATAAGTCAGCTGCCTTATAGACTGAGTTTTACTCCATTGTGACGGTAAAATGAACCCAAACTGATGAAGTGTGTGTTTCTCTCTGCAGGTGCTGATGCTGTGTCCACAGTGAGTAAAGTAGCTGTACAGAGTGGAGGATCTGTCACCATCCCCTGTCACTATGATAAGAAATATGAAAATAATGTGAAATACTGGTGTCGGGGGTCAGACTGGAATACGTGTCATACTCTAGTACGCACTGACTCTCCAAAAGTCGAAGGTGAACTATCAATCACTGATGACCCCACCCATCATGTCTTCACTGTTACCATGACAAATCTGAAGACAGAGGACTCTAGATATTACTGGTGTGCTGTAGAGATCAATGGGGGTGGAGATGAGCGCAAATATCTGTACCTGTCTGTCACTGCAGGTAAGATGGCCTCAGCACACACTGCACTCAGAAAGACCTGCTTCCCAACCTCTTAATCACAGCATCTTCACTTGATGATTTTCAATCATATGCTGCTCAGAATGTTCTACTGTAGAATGCTGCACTGGGGGTAAATGGATTAACCTAGCAGTTATCCCAGCAACACTGAATTTTCCAGAACATATAAATGTGCTGACATGTTTGTTTGTGACTCTACACAAAGAATGAGAATGGAGTGGCAACTTTAATGGCACTTTCTTTGCAATCTACTGCCAGCATGAATCCATGAGAATATGGAAATTATTTGCTTTGGACTTTGAGTGGCTTTAAAGTGCAGTTTATTTTTATTTTGGGGAAAACCTAAAAGATACAATGCTTTATATATTTGTCTTTATTCTATGGTTTTAATTCAGATCCTGGACTCTGGGTTGACCAGCAGGAGGTGACCGGTGTGGAAGGGGGCCATGTCAGTGTGCAGTGTCACTATAATGAACCGAGCAGCCTGAAGAAGTGGTGCAGGGCTGAGGGCTCCTGTGTGGGAAAGAATTTTGCTAAATCTGGAAGAGCAAAAATCAAAGGTGGCCGCTCTAAAATGTTCTTCATTGTGACAATTAAGGAGCTGAACAGAAAGAAGGCTGGCTGGTATTGGTGTGCTACTGAAGAACTACAGATCCCTGTACACATCACTGTCTCTCAGAAAACTACAACTACCACAGTCACCACAAGTAAGGAACTCAAATTTAACAAACCTGAATAAAAATGCATTTTATCATAGAATTTTAAATGGTCTTTTCTGTCACTTCCTGTCAGTGAGGTTGAAAAACAGATGGGTGTGAATGTCATGGTGTTTTCTCCACTGACTCTTCATAGCAACCCAATGTGCAACATCAAGACGACTATGCACATCTCTTCCAGTTAGCACAGCAACCACATCAGAAACAGCTGAAGAGTCTTCAACCTCAAAGCAGTTAGCAGTCACAATACCTCGGTCATCTTTTCCACCCACAACCACTTACAGTAAAAGGTAAGACATGTATGAAGGAAAAGTGCTCTAAATATTCAGCTTAGTATCTTTTAAAAAAATAAATTAATAATAATTTATATGATTTATAATTAATATGTATAATTATAATTAATAATAATAAAACTAGTGACAATAATAATATTAAAAGTAACAGTTGATAAATGCACCATTTTTTAATAAAATGACTGCTTTTCCTGACAAATGTGCCCCAGAATTCATTCCTCTTTCAAAGTCAATGAGGCGTCCTCCTGCAGCTATGCTAAGGCTGTGTAAATATGATCAATAGAGAACACAGTGTCAGATACCGAAAGACGATTGGCTCAAAGAAACAGGAGTTATTATTTTGTTCTGGTGCAAGTCTGTGGTGCAAAAAACACACACTGTGTGTTAACGTGACCCCTGAATCTCATGTTGGCCTTTAAAATGGGGGTGAAAATAAGAAAGTAAAAGAAGATAAGTTTTGTATCTTTACAAATATATTTTTATAAAACATAATGTTATGAAACCAGGTATTCAGCTCAAATGCAGCATAATTTCAGAGCAGAGCTTCTCATTTCTTTCAGCAGCAGTAGTACTGGAATCCCGTAATGTGGATATATGACCCTAAAGCATCCCGCTGAGTTTAAATTTCATGCACCCTGTTGCTATTGTTCAGTCTTTCAGACCTCACATTCGTTCTGATGATATCAGGGATACTGTTGCTGGCGGCAACTGTTGCTACCGTTACCTGGAAGCTGTGGAAGAAACACAGTGAGTATCCGTATGAAGCATGTTGAGTGTCAAATGATCATTTGGATGCTGTGTATATGATCAGTCAGCACACTATTAGTGAATACACTGAATACACTGAGTCACAAGAATTCCAGTGGCAGTAGGGGCTCTCATGGGGGGGGGGGGGGGGGGGGGGGCGGGGGGGTCTCACAGCTCTGTCCTGATCGTGCTCACTTATCCCAGCTCATCGTGTGTCTCCTTACAGAGAGCGTCCAGGCGAACGCAAGAGCAAGAGAGGACAGGAGGAATGAGCTGACAGTACGTCGGTTTTTACACTCTTCTCTCTGCCGAGAAAGCTGAGGGTCAATGTCAGGCAAAAATCAATCAAAATATGAGCTGATCCACAGAATGGAAAAGGACAAATGGTGACTGTGGAGTGGTAGTCCTGTGGAAAAAATTACTGCCTGCAACAAAGTGTGAAGGTTCTTTATTCATGTGAAAGAAGTTCATATACAAAAAAGCTGCACTTACCAAATTAAATTAAATTCAGAACAATCTTAGATTGGATACTTTGAGCAACACAAAGTTTCTGGTCGAACATGTAGAACTGGGAATCTGCAAACATGAAGCTAAGCCTAAAGACACTAGTTCTATTTACACAGAACGACTACTATGATTTATTTCATAGTAAAATGTAGATATTGCTTTTCCTTAACTCTGTAGCTTGATGTCCTTTCTCTTGGAAATGAGCTCACTTGCTTGTACCTGGTCCACCAGTTGAATGGCCCTACTGTACCGTTTAAAAGGCAGAGGTCTATACAGATAGACCAGCCATTATGATGAGTTCCACGTTGTGTCTCTCTCCTGGCAGACTGTAGACTCTGAGGATGAAGTGCCCTACAGCACAGTGTTCACCAAGACACGGTCATCATCACACAGAGGAAGTCCACCTCAGACACAGGTTGGGTAGCGGTTGGATTTCTCACACATTTACAAAGTGCCTTTGCAGAGAATCACTCACAATATTCAGTCTCATTACTTCCTTCCTACAGATGTTTAGAGATCCTTTCTTTTTCAGATTTTTTTTCTTGGATAAAATTATAGGTATAGCTGTGTAACAAATTCCTAACCGTAACCCTAGCTACTGTCCTTCCCTCTGGATAAAAGCATTGGCTAAATGATTGTAATGTGATGTAAACTCTGGTCAGTAACAGAAAGTTGTTCCCTCTTACTGTCCCAGTCATCTGAGAGCTCTGCAGATGAGGTCTTGTACTGCTCAGTCATCCTGCAAAATCCACAGGTGAGACTGTTCACCATATTTCAGTGTCAGGTACACAGGCAGCAGATATCAGTAGGCAAACTGGAACACAATGGGAAAGGTCAACATGTATGTATGATCACTAGTCCTTTAACCTTGATTTACGTCTTCAAATGTCTACACCCAAAACACAGAGTGCCAATTACAGTGTGCTTAGCTGGAGTTTAAATCTCCCCAGAACTGCATTACCACTGGAACAGCTATTTAAGTCTGAGAAATAAGAATGAGCTGTTCAGGTTTCATGTGGTTATGTGGCCTAGGTGAGGGGTTTAAAACTGAGGTTTAGTCTGACCCACAGAATATTAAACGAGAAATGTTTGTATACCTCATAGTAAAGTTCATTTTTAGTGACTAAAATACTGTGTATGCATGTCCTCTTCTGTACAGGCCACACTTTCTCCTAACCAGTCTCCAGCAAGAACAGGCGATGATGTGATTTACAGCTTAGTAGCCCAGCAGAAAAAATAGGTATATTTAGATGGATTTGCACTTTTTTCATCAGTTGAGAAGATCATTCTTTTTGCTTCCAACACATAAAAATTAAGAGTCCATAACTACTGTTGTAACTAAGAGCAGAAACTGCTGTCATATGGCATCTTTACTACCTCTACTTTCCCCTGAGATTTCTCTCTTTCTCTCTCATTTCAGTGATTACAGACACATGGAGGCTGTGGTAAAGGGTTCACACATTGCTATTTGAGTAGCACTGAGAATAATCACAACTGTTTGACTGTCTGTCACTCTGTGGGGGTTTGGTTCCTGAATGTCAGATCTTCAGTGAAGCAGGAACTTCTTGCACGGCAAACTCTATCTGCAGATCCTCCTCATATTCTCCTGATGGTTTAATTTCACACAGACCGGGACATTCAGTAATTATGACCACACAGGTTTCACCTGCCAATATTAAATACATATAAACAGCGGAGGCTGATATTAAAGAAGTTGTAAGCCATGCAGCACAGTATAGAAATAGTAGATCGGACTGACTGAATGCCTTTGGGTGTTCATATGGGGCATTTATTCTTCATGCTATTCTTAGCTATTTCTGACGTAATGTGGCCGGAGAACAAATCAGTCTTCAACAGACAAGTAAAGCGTCAGATTAAGAGTAATTAGCAGCTTGTTGTTGGATTAAAGCAAATTCTGGGCATAATATTCTGCAGTTTTGCTCTTTGCCCAAGAAATATCAACCCCTTAAATCATATAAAGATACTTATCTTATGGCTCTGTGACTCATGGAAGTTGCACTGAATTATCTTTATTAATTTTCTTTCATTACTGTCATTGTTTTTAGTACATTGTTTGGTTGTGCTAAAGGGTCATATTTGAACCCAAATTATCTTGATATCTAAGGCATGAATGTTCCCTGTCAGCTCAATAGGGGGCAGCAACGAGTCTGAAGACGGTCCCAACAGCAATTCTGTTTACATCACTGGTTTATATGCACAAGGGAAGAGTCCCGGATGCAATGCAACATGAAGAACCTGATGATTCCCATCAAATACAGCCATTTAGCCCATTTCAAATTTTTTGACACTTCTGCCCTCTGCTGGATGAAAAAGACGCCTTCAGTTTCCATTCTTGATAATGCACTGATGCCCTCTGCTGGACAGATTGGAAATGTTCAAATATTTGCTTGGAGATTAAACAAACATGGAATAGGTGACGGCCACAAAAAATTAAATAAATAAAAATACACACTCCTAATTTGTTCATGCCTTCATGTATATGATGTCTCTAAGAATTCATTCAAAGGGCAACAAACAGGGGAGATCAACATTTACAGCATGCTCAAAGGTTTGTATTCAATCAGTCATTGATTTCCTGACTGTGAAGCTTCATGCTATAAGGACGAAAGAAGAACATGTGATATTTAAAACATGTGTTTGGTTTGGGTCAAATTTTCCCATTTTAAACTTTTAATAAAAGTGGAATGACATCATTGAGAGATGCATTTGGTTTATACACAGTAAAAATGTCCAGTCTTAATTCAACTCTTATCAGATAACATTCGATCCCGATCAAAAGTGTGACCAAGTGTTATTTGTTAAGAGCTGAATTAACACTGGACATTTTACTGTGTATGAGTCCCTCTGGGATAGAATAATCTCAACATGAATACACTCTTTCACAGTTGATGTCACACTGAAGATGTTAATGTGGATTTTTTCACACACAAAATTGTTTCATGTAACATGACCTCATAGTCACTGTCATGTTTTAAATGTCGATTGCACAAAACTAACTCAGCATAGGTAAGTAAATAAAGATGAATGATGTGTTTGTGTGTAATCCTGGGCAAAAACTAGCAAGGCTTCAAAATAATACATGTAGCATATGCAATAATACATTCTATTCCAATTAAGAGTAATTTGCAGCTTAATGTACTTCAGATCCTTGATTAAAAACAAGCAATGCTTCATAGTGATGAGCAATGTATTCCAGACCATTTTCAGTGATAGTTCTTTCTTCTCCAACCATAGTAACCACACAAAACCCCACACTCGGTGAAACACAGCCTCATTCTAATTATATGTGCCTAGAAACAAATGCCATTGCTGCAGTTTCTGTGTATACATTCATGTAAAACTTTAATCTCCTCTCTTGACAAAGTTAATGGAATGTACAGTGAAACATAACTCAAGATTTTACAAAATGTTCTTCTTGACTTTCATAGCTATTTATGTAATAATGTGATCTGAGACTAACTCATCCTTCAACTGACCACAGAAGAAATTTGGATATTACTGGTGTTGTGTAGAGATTGATTGGGGTTCAGATGAGGGCACACTTCTCTACCTGTCTGTCACTGCAGGTAAGATGACTGCAGCACACACTGCACTCAGCGAGATCTGCTTCCCTACCTCTTAATAATCTTCACTTCTCACCATGTTTTCCAACCTCACGCAGCACAGAACTTTCTACTGTAGACTCCTGCACTGGGGGCAAATCCTAGCAGTTATCCTAGCAACACTGAGTTTTTCCAAAACATGTAAAAGTGCAGGCATGTGTGTTTAAAGGTATCATCATTACTATTTTGCCCCCTGCTGATATCTATGATTTTCACTCAAAAAGTAAGTTTCCCCATTGGGCTCTATTCATTTTTGACAAAGCAAAAATGAAATACTCCCCACTCAAAAATTGATGTTAACTCCATGCATTATATTAGACAGAAAAATCACTTACTGTTTTTCTGAGGTAAGAAAAGGTTAGAATCTTTTTATTTTAGCTAATGTCTGCGCTATCCTCATTGTGCACGTGACCAAGGACACAACTGAGCATGTCTGTTGAGCGAAAATATTGTACTTCCTGGTTTTGATGCGTTCCCCATAGGGTTCTATTGGTGTCGCTGTCTCTACATATTATACACTCTAAGGGTACAGGTGCACTTAATGTGAGCACACAAGAAGTGGAAACAGGTATTGCTAACTGGGGGAAGCAAACAGTTTTTGACCGTGCTTACATATACTTATGAATGCATGAATTTGTTGCAATGATAACTTTCAACTGTAGATTACTCAAACCGAATGGACATGATATTGCAGTGGTTGAGTTATATCATGAACAAATTAATGCCCCCTCTGTGACTTTTTTTAAGTACAGAAGGACCAAAGGATGGTTGAAAAAGAGAATATTTGACACACCCACACCCACACACACACGCGCGCGCGCACACACACACACACATTTTATAAAGTATTTGATGTATTTTAGTTGAGCGACACCAAATTGTCTTAATGTAATCCCAGGGTTTTGACCAAAATATTATTTCATAACTGAAACATTTAACAGTAGATCCATAGTGCAGGAGTTGTAGATGGTAAAGAAACACTTGCAATATCATCCAGTGGAGTAAAAAGTAAACTTATCAGATAGTGACTGATTTATTTCCTTTGAAAACTTGGGGAAACTTTCCCCCAAAATTAGCATGGTGAACATCTCTCACATTCATGTTAGTTGGTCACAAACCATGCACATCCTCAGCAGCCACAGGAGGACGGGCCCCCTGAGCCTGGACCCTTTTAAGGGTTCTTCCTATATGCTACCTAGGGAGCTTTTCCTGCCACTCTTGACCTATAGGCTTGCGTTTGTAAGGGTTTAAAGACTGGGGTACAATGTGAAATACTGTGACAGATGTCTAGTAATTTATCCTAAATACAGGAGTTATGATTTGAACATTAGAACTGTAACTTTGAGTTAAAAAAAAATAAAACTAAAGGGTAAACTTTCAGACTGGGCTTTGCATTTGCTGACAGATACCATCACATCTCTCTCTCGACCACAAGAGAACAACAAACTGACCAGCACAACAGAAGGGTCTTCTAATGTGTTCTACTCTTCTACTTCTACAGGCCAGAAGACCAGTTGTCCAGAACACAGAAGCCAGCAGTGTTCCAGGTGAGTTTTGTGTTTTCCCCTTAGCTTTTCCCCTTTCAGTGAGTGAGGCCAGTCTATGTACCTCCCCTCTGATGTGTCTGTGAGCATCTTTCCGACTTCCTGTAAGCAGGCGGGTTGTTCACCATGAGACTGCAGCTGCACTGGAGCTCATTCAGTGCTTTTGCTGCCTGCAGATTAGAGTGTGCTGAAGGGAACACACTGATGTGCAACCAGAGGCTGGGAAATAAATTCCAAAGTGCAACACTACTGAAGAGATAATACAGAAATATTATCTGTGGTGCGCTCACTGAATGACACTCAAACCAATCTTTTCTGCGTAGTGCACCGACGAGCTTGGAACGAACTCTGGGGGCGCTACGCCACACTGGGGTTGCCTTGGTGTTCCTAATATGCTCCGCCGTCGCCTTTTGGAAGATTTAGCGATACCGCAGTAAGTCGTGTGATCCTTCTATTATTAATCCAGTTTTCGTTAAATTGGCACATGGAGTTTTACTGCTAGCATCACTCAGTACTTTGTTGAGGCACCTTTGGCAAATCTTCTATGAAACACCCTCAAGCCAAATGAGAATTTTTTTCACCCTAAAGGATGTTTGTGTACCTGGGCCCGTGGGATAGGAAGGAACCATTGGCAATAACAATACAAAAGAACAACGAGAATACAATGAAATGCATAACTGGTTAAATGTTTCTGGGTAGGGGGGAGATAACTGTTAATTTGAAAATCGAATGTTCGTTTATTGAACGATTATTCTACCGTGTGTTTGATGCGGTAGGAGCGCAGCACTCGAGAAAGAATAGAGAAGACGTGGGACGTTACGCAAAGAACACCGCAGAGCCCTGCAATCTACTCTACGACCACTGATTGGTCGTAGAGTAGTTTTTTTTTTTTTTTGATCAATCAAAGTACAGGATTTCCCTATCCATACAAGTAGCATGACGAAATTGTGTTTTTCCATTGTTTATTAGATGTAGATCCGCTCTGATGTCATCATCACCAGAATCGTTCCAGCCTCAGCTTTAACGCCTCAATATCTGCACCTATCACCACGTTGCCACAGTTTTTATTCTGTTTTTATTATATATGATGATGTTTATTAATAATGGTAATAGTGCACATATAATTTAAAACTAACGCTCTTTGACTATGTACACATCAACTGTGTTATTTTTGACTATGTACTGTAATAAGCTACACATATGTACAGAAGGTAAATGTTGTTTGCATTATGATATATAATTCCCAATGAGTTACTTACAATGAAGCCTGTTAAAATTGGTTACAAAAGCAAATAATAATAAAGTATTCCTGAATCCCAACAAATGTCCCAACTGAACTGTACAAGAAGAGTTAATTGATTTATATACACAAGGGAAGAGGCCTGGATGCTCTGCAATGTGAGGAACCTGAGGATTCCCATCAAATGCAAATGCAACTATTTAAAATTGAAATGTTTGTCTCTGCTGCCCTCTGCTGGACAAAAAAGATACCTTCAATGTCCCTACGTGATAATGTACTGATGCTCTCTGCTGGACAAACTAAAAATGTTCATATCTTTACTAGGTGATTAAATTAATATGGTATAGCTGACTGGCACAAAAAAGTATAATTCTAAGTTGTTCATGTCTTCATGAATGTAAGAATTCTGAATGTATTCAAAAGCCAACAAACTGGCGAGCTCAATATTTACGACATGCTCAGAGGTCCTGTGTTGTATCATATTCAATCAGTCCGTGATTTCCTGTATGCAAAGCTTCCTTTTATCCCTGTTTTATATGTATTATAAAGTTAAAAATATAATACATATAGGTGATAATAAATAAAACAACTAATAGTGAAAAAATAATGCACAAAGATGCAGGAAATGATAATGATAGATATCCTGTTTGGTCACTGAGAGAGCACAGACTACAGAGCATGAGGGACCAAAGAGGTGGGGACTGAGAGGAACAGGAAGTGAGAATCATTCTTAAAAGAGCTGGACCCTCTTACGGATGCATTCACACAAACAAGCTAGCATCACACACATATGGCTCCCACTCAGCTACTCTTCCTCTCCATCATCTTCCTCCCTGTACTGCCAGGTAGGACTCGTTTCTCACTGTGTACTGAATACTGGAGCATTGTAGCAGTGAGACTGTCTGCGCCATGAACTTGAATTAATGAATTATACTGAAGTCTGGAGTTTACATGAATAGAACATGACTATAATGTAATTAAAATATTTTTTACATTCTGGGTACAACTGCATCTCTTTTTACTTGCCCTGGGCAAGTTTACTTTTTTAAAACATTAATTTACGTTGAATAAAAATCACAGTTTAGAAAATAATTAATGAAGCCACAAGAAACTATGTTTGCACATCTGCAATTGATGGTCTTTTCTTATTTTGTTTCCTTAAAAAACTTTTTCATTGACTGTTACACTGCGTACTCTTTTCTTTCTTGTTATCAAAGCCATTGAAACCAATTCATACTGAAAATCCTTTTCATAAATGTCAGTTGATGAAATCATAATGTTTGTGCATTGTGTAGTTGTACAAGGGAATACATTATATTACACGTTACATTGCAATAATTTGGCAGACACCTTTCCAGCACAGTGAACTGCAGTTGAGAGCATCATTGTTACTCTCATGAAAACCAGAATGTAGTCTTACTAAAAAGGCCCATTCATAATCACTAAAAGCAATGTGAACCCAAAAAATAACCTTTATTTTTATAGTTAATATATTTTTGTAACTGTCTAAAAACAACAAAATTATAATTAATTCCCCACATCAGTATGCGTGATATTCTAAGTAAAGCCAACCCTTCACATACAGCTCTTATCATTAACTGAAAGAGAAGTTGCTATGGTATATGGTACTGTAAGTATGAATACTCTCACAGAAATAGCTTCAACCCCACAGTAAAATACGCTGTGTTCTTTACTGTGGTGAGCAGAGAGGTATAACCACAGGAAATAATGCTGTTCTGCAGACTCTGATGGTAAAATGACTATACTGTGAGTGGAAAGAAAGCACACCTGTTTGTTAGCTGTTTTGCACACATTATTTTCTGGGGCATCTCAACCTGTGAAGGTACTGCCATCCAATGAGTATGTTCTAAAATATGTTGGCCTTTTTAAAATGATTGGCTGGTATAAAATGATTAACCTCAGAACAGAAGGAGAACACATTTGTTTGTGAGTTCTTTTGTACACATTGTTTTCTGAGGCTTCCCCTCAAAATCATTGCATTTAAAAGTCTCAACATGTAAAGTCACTGCCATCCAGAGAGTATGTTCTAAAATGTATTGTCCTTTTTTTCATGGAAGCAAGAATTAGTTTGCACAGGCTACTATATTTTATTAACCTGTAATTTAAATTTAGGCTTAATTTATGATGCTGTTCTGTGTATACATGGTGCTGTTACTTATCTATTTGTTGTAGGTGCAGTGTACCATGGTGCTCTCCATTTCATAACTGCCAGGTCACTCACACACAGTTGCATCTTATACACAAAAGGGGGCCTGACCTCCTTAGCTGCACCTAGGCCTCAATTTTGCCCGATTTTTGAAAATCATTCAAAAACTCCTATCGTACCTTTGCTCGATTTGTCTATCTGTGATTTCCAGGCTCTTTCTTAGAATTTTAAATGAGTTGAAAATTAATTTACAAAAAAATAAAGTTTGCATCTCCAGCCCCACCCAAAATTTGGAATGTCCAATTCACAAACCCTGTACAAGAATGCACAAATGCACCCTTGGTGCTGGTGTAATTTCCTGAATGGTGGATGTTAGCTACAGTAACTATTTAGCTTGTACAACTTTAGCCAGCGTGCTAATAATGGGTATTAATGTCCAATGCAGATCATATGCCAATGAGCACACAGTTATGCACTCTTAACCTTGTATCCAATAAAACAGTCAATACGTACAAATGACACCTGAACCAGCCACTCACAGACACCATTGATGCACATACATCGTTCTGGTAATGACACTCGTCTCGGGTTGTTCTCTGAAACACACGGTGCCAGCCAGCTGCTTCTTTTCACACCACAACCACAAGCTGTGCTCACTTGCCAGAGCAGGGGTGGGGGAAAGACCCATTTATATGCATGCGCAGGAAGCCAGCCAGAAACGCCTGGATGGGTTGCTCAAGCAATGAATAGTGCTTTACCTGCCAACTGAATATCTCCCATGCTGTATATCCCATAGGCCAGGGGACCTCAATCTGATGCAGAAAGGGCTGGTGTACATTCAGGGTTTTGTCTCAACCAAGCAGTAACACACCTGATTCTACTAATTGAGGTTCTCAGCAAAGTCTCTAGTGGTTGATTAGTAGAAGCAGGTGTGTTACTGCTTGGTTGGAACAAAAGTGTACACCCACACCGGCCCTTTTTTGGATAAGATTGAGGACCCCTGCCTTAGGCAAAGCAAATTGTGTGCCGCCCCTGCAGGGCTGCTGGCCACTGTCAGTACTGGAGCGGGTCGGATTCGAATTGTGTTTGTGGTACTTACTGCACTTTTACCAAGTGGGCAGCCAGCAAAAGATACTTTTTAAAATCCCCATCTCCAAACGTCCATTTTCCCCAGAGTGATGTACATCTCCACTTCTGTATGCTGCTCTGGATAAGACTGTATCTCTTGAATGTAATTCTACAGTTGAAAAGCTGCTTTCATTAGACTTGGTGATAATGGAACACATCCTTGAAGAAATTGAATCTTGACACTTGTCTCTTTGAATGAACGCAAAAGCAGGGTAACTGCAATACAGGTCCTGAGTGTAAATGCATTTAATCACACTGTTTGCTGGTACCATTGCTCCACGTTTTTCTTGTACCACGTTACTCTTATGTTTCTTCTGTGTCTCTAAAGGTATTGAGTGTGTGACTTCTGTTCTCTCTTATAAAAGAGATTTCAATGTTATGAGGCTACGTATAAGTAAAGGAAAAATAAAAAATGTCAGAATATTACTATCAAGGATGTGTAGGAGATCATTACCAAATGTGCATATGTTTTAGTTTTTCATTTGTGTAATGCATTATCATTTAAAAAAAAATCTACGATTTAACGGAATGTTCAAGAAACATTTGAAAATTAATGAATGACTTGATTTACAAGATTATTTTAACAATTTGTTCTATATGTTGCTGTGTTAGTCCAAATTTTACTAAGACCCAATGTGTTGGTTACACTTATTGTCATGGATTGTTTGAGTGAATAAGTGCGTTGGTGATGTTTGTACTCAGTAATAAGGGCACACCACTCACAGAGGGCTAAACACCACATTTCACCAAGACTGCTTTATGTGCACCAGATAAGGATGGGATGTACTTTATTCAGACAGGGGAGAAAGCAGAGAGAGTAACAGATACAGAGGGGATCTCAAATCAGAAGTCAGCTGCCTTATAGACTGAGTTTTACTCCATTGTGATGGTAAAATGAACCCAAAATGATGAAGTGTGTGTTTCTCTCTGCAGGTGCTGACGCTGTGTCCACAGTGATTAGAGTAGATGTACAGAGTGGAAGATCTGTCACCATCCCATGTCACTATGACAAGAAATATGAAAATAATGTGAAATACTGGTGTCGGGGGTCAGATTGGAACACGTGTCGTACTGTAGTACGCACTGACTTTCCGAAAGTCGAAGGTGAAACATCAGTCACTGATGACCCCACCCATCATGTCTTCACAGTCACCATAAAATATCTGACGTGGCGGGACACTGGATATTACTGGTGTTGTGTAAAGATCAATGGGGGTGGAGATGAGGGCACATATATGTTCCTGTTTGTCACTGCAGGTAAGATGGCTGCAGCACACACTGCACTCAGATAGACCTGCTTCCCAACCTCTTAATAACAGCATCTTCACTTGATGATTTTCAATCATATGCTGCTCAGAATGTTCTACTGTAGAATGCTGCACTGGGGGTAAATGGGTTAACCTAGCGGTTATCCTAGCAACACTGAATTTCTCCAAAACATATAAATGTGCTGGCATGTTTGTTTGTGACTCTACACAAAGAATGAGAGTGGGGTGGCAACTTTAATGGTACTTTCTTTGCAATCTACTGCCAGCATGAATCCATGAGATTATGGAAATTATTTGCTTTGGACTTTGAGTGGCTTTAAAGTGCAGTTTATTTTTATTTTGGGGACAGCCTAACAGATACAATGCTTTATATTTTTGTCTTTATTCTATGGTTTTTATTCAGATCCTGGACTCTGGGTTGACCAGCAGGAGATGACCGGTATGGAAGGGGGCCATGTCAGTGTGCAGTGTCACTATAATGAACCGAGCAGCATGAAGAAGTGGTGCAGGGCTGAGGGCTCCTGTGTGGAAGTGAATTCTGCTAAATCTGGAAGATCAGAGATCCAAGATGACCGCTCTGAAAATGTCTTCATTGTGACGATGAGGGAGCTGAACAGGGAGGACACAGGCTGGTATTGGTGTGCTGCTGGAGAACTACAGATCCCTGTACACATCACTGTCTCTCAGAAAACCACAACTACCACACTCACCACATGTAAGGAACTCAAATTTAAAAACCTGTATGATAATGCATTTTATCATAGAATTTTAAATGGTCTATTCAGTCACTCTCTCTCAGTGAGGGCGTGTTGTGAATTTTCACCAATTGCTGCCAGCACTCTCTTGCAGTAATGTGCAAACTGTAGGGTGTCACTGGCTTGTAGAGAGGAGTTATGTTCGCCTTTTACATAACCACAGTGTTACAACACCCACACATACACACACACACACACACATGTTTGTATTGCTATACTTGTGAGGACTTCCCATTGACTTACATTCATTCCGTAACATCTAACCCTAACCCTAACCCCAACCACTACATGCCTAACCTTAACCCTAACCTTAACCTAATTGTAACCCTAACCCTAACCCTAAGTCCTAACCTTAAAACAGCCTCTTGAACTTGTGGGGATCAGCAAAAATCCCCACCTTGCATAGTTTTCCTCATCTTTCTATCCTTGTGGGGACATTTGGTTCTCACAAAGATAGTAAAACATGCCCACCCACACCCACACACACACGCACACACACTCACACTCACAACACACACACCCGCACACAAACACACACACTCACACACACACACACACACACACCCAGACCCACACACACACACACACACCCTTGCTTAAGGTAGGCCATCGCGTTCAATGATGACTTCTTCTTCTGCATTTACCGGTGTGTCCTTTGGTGACTATAAAGTCTGATTTGTGACTTGCACTCTCTACCACATTCAAGACACTCAAATGTTGGGTTTGGTGTTGGTGGGTTAAGTGCTGGCAGGCGTGCATGTCTTTTTGCACGCTTTTCATGGCGTGCATTTGTGATATTTGTCTCTAGTTTTTGTAGACCCTCCTCACATTGTCGCCTCCAGATGGATCGCTCTGCAGCTAGGTTTTCCAGGTTAGCCGGGTTGATGTTACATTTCTTCATGGCTATTTTGACCTGATCCTTATAGTGCTTTTTCTGCCCACCCGCCAAGCGCTTGCCATGGTGTAGCTGGCCGTACAGGGTCCTCCTTGGAAGGCGTTGTTCTGGCATTCTTGTGACATGTCCGAGCCAGCGAATTGATGCAGAGAAATGATGGTTTCTATATGTTTGCAATTGGTCCTTTCCAGTATTTCAGTGTGGGGTGTGTGATCCTGCCACCTGACTCCAAGAATGCATTGTAGGCACTTGATGTGAAAGGCCTGGAGGAGCTTTATGTGCCGGCTATATGTTGTCCATGCTTCACAACCATACAGGAGGGTTGAGAGACATACTGCCTTACATGCATCTGTTTTTGTGTGTATATTCAGCTCATTGTTTTCAAATACCGTCTTTCTCAACCAACCAAAGGACGGTTGAGAAAGTGGGTATTTGACACACCCACACACACATACACACACGCATGCACACACACACACACAGACATTTTATAAACTATTTGATGTATTTTAGTTGAGCGACACTGGATTGTCTTAATGTAATCCCAGGGTTTTGACCAAAATATTATTTCATAACTGAAACATTTAACAGTAGATCCATAGTGCAGGAGTTGTAGATGGTAAAGAAACACTTACAATATCATCCAGTGGAGTAAAATAAGGTCATCAGATAGTGACTGATTTATTTCCTTTGAAAATTTGGGAAAACTTTCCCCCAATTTTAGTATGGTGAACATCTCTCACATTCATGTTAGCTGGTCACAAGGAATCCACACCCTGGGTGACCACAGGAGGATGGGCCCCTTGAGCTTGGACCCTTCTATAGGGTTCTTCCTATATGCTATCTTGGAAGCATATCCTGCCACTCTTGACCTATAGGCTTGCGTTTGTAAGGGGTTTAATGACTGGGGTACAATGTGAAATACTGTGACAGATGTCTAGTAATTTATCCTAAATACAAAAGTTTTGATGTGAACATTAGAAGTGTAACTTTGAGTTTAAAAATATAAAAATAATGGGGCAACATAGCTCAGGAGGTAAGAGCGATTGTCTGGCAGTCGGAGGGTTGCCGGTTCAAACCCTGCCCTGGGCGTGTCGAAGTGTCCTTGAGCAAGACACCTAACCCCTAACTGCTCTGGTGAATGAGAGGCATCAACTGTAAAGCGCTTTGGATAAAAGCGTTATATAAATGCAGTCGATTTACCATTTACTTTCCGACTGGGCTTTGCATTTCCTGACAGATACCATCACATCTCCCTCTCGACCACAAGAGAACAACAAACTGACGAGCACAACAGATGGGTATTCTAATGTGTTCTACTCTTCTACTTCTACTGTCCAGAGCACGGAATCCAGCAGTGTTCCAGATGAGTTTTGTGTTCTCCCCTTAGCTTTTCCTCTTTCAGTGAGTGAGGCCAGTCTATGTACCTCCCTTCTGATGTGTCTGTGAGCATCTTTCCCACTTCCTGTAAGCAGGCGGGTTGTTCACCATGAGACTGCAGCTGCACTGGAGCTCATTCAGTGCTTTTGCTGCCTGCAGATTAGAGTGTGCTGAAGGGAACACACTGATGTGCAACCAGAGGCTGGGAAATAAATTCCAAAGTGCGACACTACTGAGGAGATAATACAGAAACATAATCTGTGGTGCGCTCACTGAATGACACTCAAACCAGTCTCTTCTGCGTAGTGCACCGACGAGCTTGGAACGGACTCTGGGGGCGCTACGCCACACCGGGGTTGCCTTGGTGTTCCTAATATGCTCCGCCGTCGCCTTTTGGAAGATTTGGCGATACCGCAGTAAGTCGTGTGATCCTTCTATTATTAATCCAGTTCTCGTTAAATTGGAGTTTTACTGCTACCATCAATCAGTACTTTGTTGAGGCACCTTTGACAAATCTTCTATGAAACACCCTCGAGCCAAATGAGAATTTTTTTTTTACCCTAAAGGATGTTTGTGTACTTAAAGATACACGTGGGCCTACGTGACAGGAAGGAACCATTAGCAACAACAATAACAAAAACAACGAGAATACAATGAAATGCATAACTGGTTTAATGTTTCTGGGTCGAGAGGAGATAACTGTTAATGTGAAAATCGAATGTTCGTTTATTGAACGATTATTCGACCGTGTGTTTGATGCGGTAGGAGTGCGGCACTCGAGAAAGAATAGAGAAGACGTGGGACGTTACGCAAATAACACCGCAGAGCCCTGCAATCTACTGTACAACCATTGATGTGGTACGCAAAGTTATTTATTTATTTATTTTTTTGATCAATCAAAGTACAGGATTTCCCCTGTCCATATAAATTGTATGACAAAATTGTGTTTTTCCATTTTTTATTAGATGTAGATCCGCTCTGATGTCAACATCACCAGAATCGTTCCAGCTTCAGCTTTTACGCCTCAATATCTGCACCTATCACCACATTGCCACAGTTTTTATCCTATTTTCATTATGTGATGATGTTTATTAATAATCATAAAAGTGCACGTATGATTTCAAACTAACGCTCTTTGACTATGTGCTCATCAACTGTGTTATATTTAACTATGTACTGTAACAGGCTATCTGCAGTATGATGTATAATTCTCAATGTGTTACTTCCAATGAAACCTGTTAAAAATTGGTTACCAACGAAAATAATAATAAAGTATTTCTGAATCCCAACAAATGTCCCAACTGAACTGTACAAGAAGAGTTAATTTGTATATATGCACAAGGGAAGAGGCCTGGATGCTCTGCAACGTGAGGAACTTGAGGATTCCCATCAAATGCAAATGCAGCCATTTATCCCATTTCAAATGTTTGACTCTGCTGCCCTCTGTTGGAAAAGAAAGATTCCTTCAATTTCCCTACGTAATAATGTACTGATACCCTCTGCTGGACAAACTAAAAATGTTCATATCTTTACGAGGTGATTAAATTAATATGGTATAACTGGCTGGCAAAAAAAAAATTATAATTCTAAGTTGTTCATGTCTTCATGAATGTAAGAACTCTGAATGTATTCAAAAGCCAACAAACTGGGGAGCTCAATATTTACGACATGCTCAGAGGTCTTGTGTTGTATCATATTCAATCAGTCAGCGATTTCTTGGCTGAAAGCTGACTTTTATCCATGTTTTATATGTATTATAAAGTTAGAAATATAATATATATAGATGATAATAAATAAAAATAAAAACTAATAGTGAAAAGATAATGCACAAAGATGCAGGAAATGATAATGATAGATATTCTGCTCTGGCCACTGAGAGTGCACAGACTACAGAGCATGAGGGACCAAAGAGGTGGGGACTGAGAGGAACAGGAAGTGAGAATCATGTTAAAAAGAGCTGGACCCTCTAACGGATGCAGACACACCCAAGCGGGTATCACACGCATATGGCTCCCATTCAGCTACTCTTCCTCTCCATCATCTTCTTCTCTGTACTGCCAGGTAGGACTCGTTTCTCACACTGTGTACTGAATACTGGAGCATTGTAGCAGTGAGACTGCACCATAAACTTGAATTAATTAATTCTACTGAAGTCTGGAGTTTACATGAATAGAATATGATTATGATGTAATTTAAATATTTTTTTGCAATCTGAGTTCAATTGCTTCTCTTTTTACTTGCCCTGGGCAAGTTTACTTATTTAAAACATTAATTTACAATGAATAAAAACCACAATTTGAAAAATAATTCATGAAGCCACAAGAAACTATTTTTGCACGTCTGCGATTGATGGTCGTTTCTTTTTTCTGTTTCCTTAAACTTTTTCATTGACTGTTACACTGCATAATCATTTTTTTCTTATTTTCAAAGCCATTGAAACCAATTCATACTGACAATCCTTTTCATAAATCTCAATTGATGAAATTGTAATGTTTGTGCATTGTGTAGTTGTACAGGGGGATATATTATATTAGACATTACATTGCAATCATTTGGCAGACACTTTTACAGCACAGTGAACTGCAGTTGAGAGCAGCATTGTTACTCTCAGGAAAACCAGAATGTATTCTCGCTAAAGAGGCCCATTCATAATCACTAAAAGCAATGTGAACCCAAAAAATAACCTTTATTTTAATAGTTAATATATTTTTGTAAATGTCAAAAAACAACAAAATTACGAGTAATTCCTCACATCAGAATGCGTGATACTCTAAGTAAAGTCAAGACTTCACATACTTTGCATGATTAAAATAGGTCTGAGTTTAAACTGAATGTGACGTTGCTACGGTATTGTTCAGTAAGTGTGAAAACTCTCACAGAAATAGCTTCAAAATATGATGTGTTCTTTACTGTGGTGAGCAGAGAGGATTAACCACAGGAAATAATGCTGTTCTGCAGCCTCTAATAATAAAATGATTAAACTGAGAACAGAAGGAGAATACATTTGTTCGTGAGAACTTTTGCACACATTGTTTTCTGAGGCTTCCCCTTAGAAATCATTGCATTTAAAAGTCTCAACATGTAAAGACACTGCCATCCAGAGAGTATGATCTAAAATGTATGGGCCTTTTTTTCAGGGAAGCAAGAATTAGTTTGCACAGGCTACTATATTTTATTAACCTATAATTTAAATTTAGGCTTAATTTATGATGCTGTTCTGTGTATACATGCTGCTGTTACTTATCTATCTGTTGTAGATGCAGTGTACCACGGTGTTCTCCATTTCATAACTGCCAGGTCACTCACACACAGTTGCATCTTATACACAAAAGGGAGCCTGACCTCCTTAGCTGCACCTAGACCTCAATTTTGCCCGATTTTCGAAAATCATTCAAAAACTCCTATCTTACCTTTGCTCGACTTGTAATTCTGTGATTTCCAGGCTCTTTCTTAGAATTTTAAATGAGTTGTAAATTAATTTTTAAAAATAAAGTTGGCATCTCCTGCCCCACCAAAATTTGGGATGTCCAATTCACAAACTATGTACAAGCATGCTCATATACGTCCCAAATGCTGGTGTAATTACCAGAACGGTAGATGTTAATTTACTACTTAGCTTGCACTGCTTTAACCAGCATGCTAATAATGAGTAATAATGTCCTACGCAAATAAGCACACAGTTATGCATGCTTAGTCCTGCATCCAATAAAACAGTCAATATGTTCAAATGACACCTGTACCAAAATAAGACAGGCGCCATTGATGCATATCCCCCGTTCTGGTAATGACACCGCCTCGGGAGAGTGAAGACACTCGTCTCGGGTTGTTCTCTGAAACACACGGTCCCAGCCAGCTGCTTCTTTTCACACCTCAACCACAAGCTGCACACACATTCCAGAGCAGGGGTGGAGGAGACCCATTTATACGCATGCGCAGAGAGCCAGCCACAGGCCCCTGGACAGACAATAGGGGTCGCTCAAGTAACAAACAGTGCTATCCCCGCCTGATTAATCCCTCCCATATATCCCTTTGCCCATATAGCCAACTGTGTGCCGCCCCTGCAGGGCTGTTGGCCACTGTCAGCACCAGAGCCGGTCGGATTTGAACCGAGACCGTGGTGCTTACGGCGCTTTTACTTGTGAGCCACCCAGCAGCCAGCAAAACATACTTTTAAATTCCCCATCCGCAAACACCCGTTTTCCTCAGAGTGATGTACATCTCCACTTCTGTATGCTGCTCTGGATGAGACTGTCTAACTGATTGTAATTGAATGTAATACTACAGTTGAAAAACAGTTTTTATTAGACTTGATGGTAATGGAACACATCCTTGAATAAACTGAATCTTGACACTTGTCTCTTTGAATGAATGCAAAAGTGGGGCAACTGCAGTGTAGGTCCTGAGTGTAAATGTTTTTCATCTCACTGTTTGCTGGTACTATTGTTCCATGTTTTTTTTGTATTATGTTACTCTTATGTTCTTATGTGTTTATCTTGTGTGTGTAAAGGTATTGTGGGTGTGACTGCTGTTTTGTCTAATAAAAGAGATTTCAATGATATGAGGCTACGTATAAGTAAAGGAAAAATAAAATATGACAGAATATCATTTCACCAAGACTGCTTTAAGTGGACCAGGTAAGGATGGGATGTACTTTATTCAGACAGGAGAGAAAGCAGAGAGAATCACAGATAGAGAAGAGAAATGAGTCAGCTACCTTATAAACTGTGATTTACTCCATTGTGATGGTAAAATGAACCCAAACTGATGAAGTGTGTGTTTCTCTCTCTGCAGGTGCTGATGCTGTGTCCACAGTGAGTAAAGTAGCTGTACAGAGTGGAAGATCTGTCACCATCCCATGTCACTATGATAAAAAATATGTGAAGCATGTGAAATACTGGTGTCAGGGGTCAAAATGGAATACGTGTCGTACTCTAGTACGCACTGACTCTCCAAAAGTCGAAGGTGAAACATCAATCACTGATGACCCTACGCATCATGTCTTCACTGTTACCATGACAAAGCTGAAGACAGAGAACTCTGGATACTACTGGTGTTGTGTAGAGATCAATGGGGGTGGAGATGAGGGCACATATCTGTACCTGTTAGTCACTGCAGGTGAGATTGGTTCAGCACGTAATACACTCAGCGAGACCTGCTTCCCAACCTTTCATAATCATCTTCACTTTTCCTCATGATTTCCTCACGGTACTTTCTACTGTAGACTGCTACACTGGGGGTAAATGAGTGAACCTTGCGGTTATCCTACCAACATTGAGTTTTAACAAAACATATACAAGTGCAGTCATGTGTATTTGAAAATATCATTGTTACTCTGTAAAACTATTTAGGCTCTACATAAGGAATGAGAGTGTGGTGGCATTTCTTGCATTTTTTTACAACCCACTCCCAGGCTAAATCCATGAGACTATGGAAATGATTTGCTTTGGTAATCAAGTGCCTTGTGCAGTTTGTTCTGATTTTGGGATTTTGAGAGATTTTTAACAGATACAATGCTTTATATTTTTGTCTTTATTCCATGGTTTTTTATTCAGAAGCTCCTGCACTCTGGGTTGACCAGCAGGAGGTGACCGGTGTGGAAGGGGGCCATGTCAGTGTGCAGTGTCACTGTAATGAACCAAGCAGCATGAAGAAGTGGTGCAGGGCTGAGGGCGCCTGTGTGGAAGTGACTTTTGCTAAATCTGGAAGATCAGAGATCAAAGATAGCCGTTCTAAAAAGGTATTCATTGTGACGATGAGGAAGCTGAACAGAGAGGACACAGGCTGGTATTGGTGTGCTACTGGAAAACTACAGATCCCTGTACACATCACAGTCACTCAGAAAACTACAACTACCACAGCCACCTCAAGTAAGGAACTCAAATTAACAAACCTGTATGACAATTTTATCATAGAATTTTGGTAAATGGTAAATGGACTGCATTTATATAGCGCTTTTATCCAAAGCGCTTTACAATTGATGCCTCTCATTCGCCAGAGCAGTTAGAAGTTAGGGGTCAGGTGTCTTGCTCAAGGACACTTCGACATGCCCAAGGCGGGGTTTGAACCGGCAACCCTCCGACTGCCAGGCAATCGGTCTTACCTCCTGAGCTATATCGCCCCGAGCTATATATTTTAAATGGTCTTTGCTGTCACTTCCTGTCAGTGAGGGTTGAAAAACAGATGGGTGTGAATGTCATGGTGTTTTCTCCGTTTACTCTTCATAGCAACCCAATGTGTAACATCAAGAGCACTACGCACATCTCTTTCAGTTAGCACAGCTACCACATCAGCGACAGCCGAAGAGCCTTCAACCTCAAAGCAGTTAACAGTCACAATACCTTGGTCATCTATTCCACACACAACCACTTCCAGTAAAAGGTAAGATATGTATGAAGGAAAAGCCTGCTAAATATTCAACTTTGTATCTTTTTAAAAAAAGAAGTTAATAATAATAAAAATAATAATAATAAAAGTAACATAGTTGATAAATACTTAGAAGGATGTTGGACCACCATTATTTTTAATAAAAAACTGCTTTACCTGACAAATGTGCCCCCGAATTCATTGCTCTTTCAAAGTCAATGAGGCGTCCTCCTGCAGCTACGCCAAGGCTGTGTAAAATATGATCAATAGAGAGCACAGTGTCAGATACCGAAAGACGATTGGCTCAAAGAAATAGGAGTTATTATTTTCTTGTGGTGAAAGTCTGTGGTGCAAGAAACACACATTGTGTATTAACATGACCCCTGAATCTCATTTTGGAATTTAAAATGCGGGTGCAAATAAAAAGGTAAAAGAAAATAAGTTTTTTATCTTTAAAAATATTTTTTTATAGAACATAATGTTATGAAACCAGGTATTCAGCTCAAATGCAGCATCATTTCAGAGCAGAGCTTCTCATTTCTCTCAGCAGCAGTAACACTGGAATCCTGTAATGTGGATATATGACCCTAAAGCATCCCGCTGAGTTTAAATTTCATGCACCCTGTTGCTATTGTTCAGTCTTTCAGACCTCACATTCGTTCTGATGATATCAGGGATACTGTTGCTGGCAGCAGTTGTTGCTACCATTACCTGGAAGCTGTGGAAGAAACACAGTGAGTATCCGTATGAAGCATGTTGGGTGTTGAAGTATCATTTGGATGCTGTGTATATGATCAGTCAGCACACTATTAGTGAATACACTGAATACACTGAGTCACAAGAATTCCACAGGCAGTAGGGGCTCTCATGGGGGGGTCTCACAGCTCTGTCCTGATCGTGCTCTCTTATCACAGCTCATTGTGTGTCTCTTTACAGAGAGCGTCCAGGCGAACGCACGAGCAAGAGAGGACAGGAGGATCAAGCTGACGGTACGTCGGTTTTTACACTCTTCTCTCTGCCGAGAAAGCTGAGGGTCAATGTCAGACACAAATCAATTAGAATATGAGCTGAGCCACAGAATGGAAAAGGACAAATGGTGACTGTGGAGTGGTAGTCCTGTGGAAAAAATTACTGCCTGCAACAAAGTGTGAAGGTTCTTTATTCACGTGAAAGAAGTTCATACACAGAAAAGCTGCACTTACCAAATTAAATAAAATTCAGAACAATCTTAGATTGGATATGAGCCACTTCGAGCCACACAAAGTTTCTGGTTGAACATGTAGAACTGGGAATCTGCAAACATGAAGCTATGCCTAAAGACACTAGCTCTATTTACGCAGAACGACTACTATGATTTATTTCATAATAAAATGTAGATATTGCTCTTTCTTAACTCTGTAGCTTGATGTCCTTTCTTTGTTTCTTGGAAATGAGCTCACTTGCTTGTACCTGTTCCACCTGTTGAATGGCCCTACTGTACCGTTTAAAAGGCAGAGGTCTGTACAGATAGACCAGCCATTATGATGAGTTTCTCGTTGTGTCTCTCTCCTGGCAGACTGTAGACTCTGAGGATGAAGTGACCTACAGCACAGTGTTCACCAAGACACGGTCATCATCACACAGAATGAGTCCACCTCAGACACAGGTTGGGTAGCGGTTGGATTTCTCACACATTTACAAAGTGCCTTTGCAGAGAATCACTCACAAAATTTAGTCTCGTTACTTCCTTCCTACAGATGTTTAGAGATCATTTCTTTTTCAGATTTTTTTTCTTGGATAAAATTATAGGTATAGCTGTGTAACAAGTTCCTAATCCTAACCCTAGCTACTGTCCTTCCCTCTGGATAAAAGCATTGGCTAAATGATTGTAATGTGATGTAAACTCTGGTCAGTAACAGAAACTTGTTCCCTCTTGCTGTCCCAGTCATCTGAGAGCTCTGCAGATGAGGTCATGTACTGCTCAGTCATCCTGCAAAATCCACAGGTGAGACTGTTCATTAAATTTCAGTGTCAGATGCACAGGCAGCAGATATCAGTAGGTAAACTGGCACACAATAGGAAAGGTGAACATGCATGTATGATCACTAGTCTTTTAACTTTAGTTTACGTCTTCAAATGTCCACACCCAAAACACAGGGTGTCAATTACAGTGTGCTTAGCTGGAGTTTAAATCTCCACATACCTGCATTACCACTGGAACAGCTATTTAAGTCTGAGAAATAAGAATGAGCTGTTCAGGTTTCATGCAGTTATGTGGCCTAGGGGTTTCAAACTGAGGTTTAGTCTGACCCGCAGAATATTAAAAGGGAAAATGTTTGTATACCTCTCAGTAAAGTTCATTTTTAGTGACTAAAATACTGTGTATGCATGTCCTCTTCTGTACAGGCCACACACTCCTCTAACCAGTCTCCAGCAGGAACAGCTGATGATGTGATTTACAGTTCAGTAGCACAGCAGAAAAAATAGGTACATTTAGATGGATTTGCAATTTTTTCAAATGAGCAGATCATTCTTGAGCAGATCATTCTTTTTGCTTCCAACACATAAGAAGTAAGAGTCCGTAACTACTGTTGTAACTAGGAGCAGAAACTGCTGTCATATGGCCTCTTTACTACCTCTACTTTCCCCTGAGATTTCTCTCTTTCTCTTTCATTTCAGTGATTACAGAGACAGGGTGGCTGTCGTAAAGGGTTCACACTCTGCTATTTGAGTAGTACTAAGAATAATCACAACTTTTTGACTGTCTGTTACTCTGTGGGAGTTTGGCTCCTGAATGTGTGGTCTTCAGTGAAGCAGAACTTCTTGCATGGCAAACTCTATCTGCAAATTCTACTCATATTCTACTGATGGTTTAATTTCACACAGACCGGGACATTCAGTAATTATGACCACACAGGTTTCACCTGCCAATATTAAATACATATAAACAGCAGAGGCTGCTATTAAAGAAGTTGTAAGCCATGTGGCACAGTATAGAAATAGTAGATCTGACTGACTGAATGCCTTTGGGTGTTCATATGGGGCATTTATTCTTCATGCCATTCTTAGCTATTTCTGATGTAATGTGACCCGAGAATAAATCACCCTTTAACAGACAAGTAAAGCATCAGATTACAAGTAATTAGCAGCTTGTTGTTGGATTAAAGCAAATTCTGGGCGTAATACTCTTCAGTTGTGCTCTTTGCCCAAGAAATATCAACCCCTTAAATCATATAAGATACTTATCTTAAGGCTCTGTGACTCATGGAAGTTGCATTTAATTATCTTTATAAACTTTCCTTCATTCCTTTCACTGGTTGTAGGACCTTTATTCGTTGTGCTAAAGGGTTTTCATATTTTAACCCAAATTGTATTGATATGTATGCGTGAATGTTCCCTGTCAGCTCAATAGGGGGCAGCAAGGAGTCTGAAAATGGTCCCAACAGCAATTCTGTTTACATCACTGAACTGTATAAGAAGAGTTCATTGGTTTATATGCACAAGGGAAGAGTCCCGGATGCTATGCAACGTGAGGAACCTGAGGATTCCCATCAAATGCAGCTATTTAGCCCATTTCAAATGTTTGACACTTCTGCCCTCTGCTGGATGAGAAAGACACCTTCAGTTTCCATTCTTGATAATGTACTGATCCCCTCTGCTGGACAGATTGGAAATGTTCAAATATTTGCTTGGCGATTAAACAAACGTGGTATAGGTGACTGGCAAAAAAAATTTAATAAATAAAAATAACACACTCCTAATTTGTTCATGTCTTCATGTATATGATGTCTCTAAGAATTCATTCAAGCGGCAACAAACAGGGGAGATCAACATTTACAGCATGCTCAAAGGTTTGTATTTAATCAGTCATTGATTTCCTGACTGTGAAGCTTCATGCTATAAGGACAAAAGAAGAACATGTGATATTTAAAACATGTGTTTGATTTGGGTCAAATTTTCCCATTTTAAACTTTTAATAAAAGTGGAATGACATCATTGAGAGATGCATTTGGTTTATACACAGTAAAAATGTCCAGTCTTAATTCAACTCTTATCAGATAACATTCGATCCCGCTCAGAAGTGAGACCAAGTGTTATCTGTTAAGAGCTGAATTAATACTGGACATTTTACTGTGTATGAGTCCCTCTGGGATAGAATAATCTTAGCATGAATACACTCTTTCACAGTTGATGTCACACTGAAGATGTTAATGTGGATTTTTTCACACACAAAATAGTTTCATGTAACCTGACCTCATAGTCACTGTCATGTTTTAAATATCAATTGCACAAAACTAACTCAGCATAGGTAAGTAAATTAAGATGAATGATGTGTTTGTGGGTAATCCTGCGTAAAAACTAGCAAGGCTTCATACATGTAGCCTATGCAATAATACATTCTATTCCAATTAAGAGTAATTTGCAGCTTAATGTACTTCAGAAGCTGCTTGAGTGTAATCCTTGATTAAAAACAAGCAATGCTTCATAGTGATGAGCAATATATTCCAGACAATTTTCAGTGTTAGTTCTTTCTTCTCCAATCATAGTAACCACAGAAAACACCACACTCCGTAAAACACTGCCATATTCTAATTGTATGTGTCTAGAAACAAATGCCATTGCTGCAGTTCCTGTGTATACATTCACGTAAAACCTTAATCTCCTCTCTTGACAAAGTTAATGCAATGTACAGTGAAACATAACTCAAGATTTTACAAAATGTTCTTCTTGACTTTCATAGCTATTTCTGTAATAATGTGACCTGAGAGTAACTCATCCTTCAACCGACCACAGAAGTGACCAATTAAGAGTAATTTGCAGTTTATGACACTTTCGAAGTTGCAAATAAGGTTGCAACCCGTACCAGGCAGAGTTTGGGAGCCAGTGCTATTAGACCGTGCAGTGAAATGTCACACAAAAAAGAGTGAATAATTTCAAAAGGTCATTACACTTCATATACATCTTTGTTTGTAAAATAGGAGCTCATTTCTGGAACAGGAAGTAGTGTCCACCAATCGCCTAATAGTCATGTTAATATATAATCACATAACAGTGAAAAGATAATGCATAAATATGGTAATAAATGAAAGATAATAGTGAAAAGATAATACATAAAACATGTAGGAAATGATAATGATAGTTATTCTGCTTTGGTTACTGAGAGAGGACAGACTACTGAGCATGAGGCCCAAAGAGGTGGGGACTGAGAGGAACAGGAAGTCAGATTCATGCTAAAGAGACTCTTGAAATGACACACCATACAGCCTCCACAGGAAATGGAGAGGGTGTCAGTGGCCAGTCAGTGAAGCCAAGGAAGTATCAGGAAACGGCCTCTACTGTGCATTTTCGCAACTGTTAAGGGTAAAAGAGCTTGCTTCTCATTGAATTTACTGTAGAAATCCAGAAAACCTCATAGGTAAATTTTCTGTGATCCTTAATTTCATTATGTGCAGCAGTTTCTGAGACACTGGTTGTTCTGATTCAGAAGTCTTAGGAAGATATTCATTCAACTGGGCATATTTTATTACATAATTAATATTTTTCGATCTGCTTTTTGTGTGAATCGTAACGGTTGTCAATAAAGTTTCAAAATATCATCGGGGAAGTTTTATTTTGCCTTCAATGGTCTGATGTTCCCCATTCACTTTAATGGGGAGCTCAATGTTTTGCCCTCAACAAAGAAGACATGCACAGTACAAGCTTACTGCACTTCCGGAGCTTCACAGCTTTGGTTGGCTGAGGGCGGGCTTTCCTGTCTAGTTAAATATGCATATCTATGTGACACGCACACACTCTCTCACTCACTCACACGCACCACACTCTCTCTCTCACTCACTTAAAAGCACCACACTCTCTCTCTCACTCACACGCACCACACTCTCTCACTCACTCACACACACCACACTCTCTCTCTCACTCACTTAAAAGCACCACACTCTCTCTCTCACTTACACGCACAGACTCTCTCACTCACTCACACGCACCACACTCTCTCTCTCACTCACACGCACACACTCTCTAAATCACTCACTCACACACACACACACACACACACACACACTCGTCCAGCACATATGACTCCCACTCTGCTGCTCTTCATCTACATCATCTTCCTCTTCCTTCTTCCTATACTGCCAGGTAGGACTTGTTTTTCACACTGTGTACTGAATACTGGAGCATTGTATCTGTAAGACACTCTGTGCCATGAACTTCAATGAAGGAGTTATACTGAAGTCTGTAATTTACATAAATAGAACCTGACTATGATGTAAATAAATATGTATATGCAATCAGAGTACAACTCATAAACATAAACAAACCCTGGCTCTATACATGGAATTCATGCACTTCTCCCTTGCACTTGGAGTTTAATTTCATTTAGCCAATAATTTATGATGAATAAAATCTTAGTTTTGTAATGTAATGTAATACTGCAACTGCAGGAAACTGCTTTTATAAAATGCAGTCTGTGGTACTGGGCCACATCCCTGAATAAAGTGGATCTTGACCCTCATCTCTGTGAATGATTTTAAAAGCATAGTAACTGCAGTGTCCAATGATACATTTATTATAATGTCTTAGTGTGTTAGACCATATTTTACCTAGATCCAGTGTTCTGGTTACACTTATTGTTATGGTGTATCAGAATGAATTTGAGCATTAGTGATATTCCCTTCAGTTTGTACTCAGCAATAAGGGCACACCACTCACAGAGGGCAAAACACCACATTTCACCAAGACTGCTTTACTGTGGACCAGATAAGAACGGGCTCATTTGGCCCTTGGTGATTTTAGTCCACCCCATTTTATGAAGGAGACCAGACAGTCCACCCTCCCCTTTGTACTTTATTCAGACGGGGGAGAAGCAGAGAGAGTAACGGAATGAGAGAGGATCTCCAATCAGAAGGTGCCCTGGCAGGGGGTCGAACCTCCAGCCACACAGGGGGATTCACACATACCCTGAGAGTCAGCTGCTCTACAGACTGCGCTTTACTCTGTTCTGACAATAAAATGAACCCAGACTGATGAAGTGTGTGTTTCTCTCTGCAGGTGCTGATGCTGTGTCCACACTGAGTAATGTAGCTGTACAGAATGGGAGATCTGTCACCATCCCATGTCACTATGATAAGAAATATAAAAATAATGTGAAATACTGGTGTCGGGGGTCAACGTGGTCATCATGTTATACTCTAGTGCGCACTGACTCTCCAAAAGCCGATAATGAAACATCAGTCACTGATGACTCCACCCATCATGTGTTCACTGTATCCATGACAAAGCTGAAGACAGAGGACTCTGGATATTACTGGTGTGGTGTAGAGATCAAGGGGGTTGGTGATGAGCACAAATATTTGTACCTGTGGGTCACTGCAGGTAAGATGGCTTCAGCACACACTGCACTCAGAAAGACCTGCTTCCCAACCTCTTAATAACAGCATCTTCACTTGATGATTTTCAATCATATGCTGCTCAGAACGTTTTACTGTAGAATGCTGCACTGGGGGTAAATGGGTTAACCTAGCGGTTATCCCAGTAACACTGATTTTTTCCAAAACATATAAATGTGCTGGCATGCTTGTTTGTGACTCTACACAAAGAATGAGAGTGGGGTGGCAACTTTAATGGTTCTTTCTTTGCAATCTACTGCCAGCATGAATCCATGAGAATATGGAAATGATTTGCTTTGGACTTTGAGTGGCTTTAAAGTGCAGTTTATTTTTATTTTGGGGAAAACCTAACAGATACAATGCTTTATATTTTTGTCTTTATTCTATGGTTTTTATTCAGATCCTGGACTCTGGGTTGACCAGCAGGAGGTGATCAGTGTGGAAGGGGGCCATGTCAGTGTGCAGTGTCACACTAATTATCCAAGCAGAATGAAGAAGTGGTGCAGGGCTGAGGGCGCCTGTGTGGAAGTAAATTCTGCTAAATCTGAAGCAACCATTTAAAATTTAAATGTTTGTCTCTACTGCCCTCTGTTGGATAAAAAAGATACCTTCAACTTTCCTATGTAATTATGTACTGATGCCCTCTGTTGGACAAACTTAAAATGTTTGTATCTTTACTAGGTGATTAAATTAATATGGTATAGCTGACCGGCACAACTAAAAGTATAATTCTAAGTTGTTCATGTCTTCATGAATGTAAGAACTCTAAATGTATTCAAAAGCCAACAAACTGGGGAGCTCAATATTTACAACATGCTCTGAGGTCCTGTGTTGTATCATATTCAATCGGTAAGCGATTTCTTGGCTGAAAGCTGACTTACATCCCTGTTTTATGTGTATTATAAAGTTAAAAATATAATACATATAGATGATAATAAATAAAAAACTAATAGTGAAAAGATAATTCACAAAGATGCAGGAAATGATAACGATAGATATCCTGCTCTGGCCTCTGAGAGAGCACAGACTACAGAGCATGAGGGACCAAAGAGGTGGGGACTGAGAGAAACAGGAAGTGATAATCATGTTAAAAAGAGCTGGACTCTCTAACGGATGCATACACACAAACAAGTGGGTATCACACGCATATGGCTCCTGATCAGCTACTCTTCCTCTCCATCATCTTCCTCTCTGTACGACCAGGTATGACTCGTTTCTCACACTGTGTACTGAACACTGGAGCATTGTAACAGCGAGACTGTCTGCGCCATAAACTTGAATTAATTAATTCTACTGAAGTCTGGAGTTTACATGAATAGAATATGATTATGATGTCATTTAAATATTTTTTGCAATCTGAGCACAATTTCTTCTCTTTATACATGCCTTAAGCAAGTTTACTTTCTTAAAACATTAATTTACAATGAATAAAAATCACAGTTTAAAAAATAATTCATGAAGCCACAAGAAACTATTTTTGCACGTCTGCAATTGATGGTCGTTTCTTTTTTTGTTTCCTTAAAAAACTTTTTCATTGACTGTTACACTGCATACTCCTTTCTTTCTTATTTTCAAAGCCATTGAAACCAATTCATACTGAGAATCCTTTTCATAAATCTCAAATGATGAAATTGTAATGTTTGTGCATTGTGTAGTTGTACAAGGGAATACATTATATTACACTTTACATTGCAATCATTTGGCAGACACCTTTCCAGCACAGTGAATTGCAGTTGAGAGCATCATTGTTACTCTCAGGATAACCAGAATGTAGTCTCGCTAAAGAGGCCCATTTATAATCACTAAAAGCAATGTAAACCCAAAATATAACAACCAGTATTTTAAAAGTTAATATATTTTTGTAACTGTCTAAAAACAATAAAATCATGGTTCATGTCCCATATCAGTATTCGTGATATTCTAAGTAAAGCCAACCCTTTACATACAGCTCTTATCATTAACTCAAAGAGAAGTTGCTGTGGTATATGGTACTGTAAGTATGAATACTCTCACAGAAATAGCTTCAACCCCACAGTAAAATACGCTGTGTTCTTTACTGTGGTGAGCAGAGAGGTTTAACCACAGGAAATAATGCTGTTCTGCAGACTCTGATGGTAAAATGACTATACTGTGAGTGGAAAGAAAGCACACCTGTTTGTTAGCTCTTTTGCACACATTATTTTCTGGGGCTTCTGAACATGTGAAGGTACTGCAATCCAATGAGTATGTTCTAAAATATATTGGCCTTTTTTCATGGGAGCAAGAATTAGCTTCCACAGGCTTATATATATATATATATATATATATATATATATATATATATATATATATATACATGCTGCTGTTAACTTATCTATGTGTTGTAGATGCAGTGTACCATAGTGCTCTCCATTTCATAACTGTCAGTTCACTCAACACAGTTGCATTTTACACACGAGAGGGGGCTGGACCTCCATAGCTGCACCTAGGCCTCATCTCTGGTGCCCAATTTTCGAAAATCATTCAGAAACTCCTATTGTTCCTTTGCTCGACTTGTCTATCTGTGATTTCCAGGCTCTTTCTTAGAATTTTAAATGAGTTAAAAATTAATTTACAAAAAAATAAAGTTTGCAACTTCAGCCCCACCCAAAATTTGGAATGTCCAATTCACAAACCATGTACAAGAATGCACAAATACACCCTTGGTGCTGGTGTAATTTCCTGAATGGTGGATGTTAGCTACAGTAACTATTTAGCTTGTACAGCTTTAGCCAGCATGCTAATAATGGGTGTTAATGTCCAATGCAGATCATACGCGAATGAGCACACAGTTATGCACTCTTAACCTTGTATCCAAAAAAACAGTCAATACGTACAAATGACACCTGAACCAGCCACTCACAGACACCATTGATGCACATACATCATTCTGGTAATGACACTCGTCCCGGGTTGTTCTTTTAAACACACAGTCCCAAGCCAGCTGCTTCTTTTCACACCACAACCACAAGCTGCGCACACTCGCCAGAGCATGGGTGGGGGAAAGACCCATTTATATGCGTGCGCAGGAAGCCAGCCAGAAACGCCTGGACGTTTTGCTCGAGCAATGAATAGTGCTTTCCCTGCCAACTGAATATCTCCCATGCTGTATATGCCTTAGGCCAGGGGACCTCAATCTTATCCAGAAAGGGCTGGTGTACATGCAGGCTTTTGTCTCAACCAAGCAGTAACACACCTGATTCTACTAATTGAGCTTCTCAGCAAAGACTCTAGTGGTTGATTAGTAGAAGCAGGTGTTTTACTGCTTGGTTGGAACAAAAGTGTACACCCACACCGGCCCTTTTGGGATAAGATTGAGGACCCGTTGCCTTAGGCAAAGCAAATTGTGTGCCGCCCCTGCAGGGCTGCTGGCCACTGTCAGTACTGGAGTGGGTCGGATTCGAATTGTGTTTGTGGTGCTTACGGCACTTTTACCAAGTGAGCAGCCAGCAAAAGATACTTTTTAAAATCCCCATCCCCAAACGCCCATTTTCCCCAGAGTGATGTACATCTCCACTTCTGTATGCTGCTCTGGATAAGAGTGTCTTTGTGATTGTCATTCAGTGTAATACTACAGTTGAAAAACAGTTTTTATTATACTTGGTGGTAATGGAACACGTCTCTGAATAATCTGGATCTTGACACTTGTCTCTTTGAATGAACGCAAAAGCAGGGTAACTGCAATGCAGGTCCTGAGTTTAAATGTTGTTCATCTCACTGATTGCTGGTACCATTGTTCCATGTTTTTTGTATTATGTTACTCTTATGTTCTTATGTGTTTATCTTGTGTCTGTAAAGGTATTGTGGGTGTGGCTGCTGTTCTGTATAATAATAGAGATTTCAATTATATGAGGCTACGTATAAGTAAAGGAAAAATAAAATATGCAGAATATCATTTCACCAAGACTGCTTTAAGTGGACCAGGTAAGGATGGGATGTACATTATTCAGACAGGAGAGAAAGCAGAGAGAATCACAGATAGAGAAGAGAAATGAGCCAGCTACCTTAACTGCGATTTACTCCATTGTGACGGTAAAATGAACCCAAACTGATGAAGTGCGTGTTTCTCTCTGCAGGTGCTGATGCTGTGTCCACAGTGAGTAATGTAGCAGTGCAGAGAGGAAGATCTGTCACCATCCCCTGTCACTATGATAGGAAATATGAAAATAATGTGAAATACTGGTGTCGGGGGTCAACGTGGTCATCATGTTATACTCTAGTACGCACTGACTCTCCAAAAGCCGAAGGTGAAACATCAGTCACCGATGACCCCACCCATCATGTGTTCACTGTTACCATGACAAAGCTGAAGACAGAGGACTCTAGATATTACTGGTGTTGTGTAGAGATTGATTGGGGTTCAGATGAGGGCACATGTCTGTATCTGTCTGTCACTGCAGGTAAGATGGCTGCAGCACACACTGCACTCAGCGAGACCTGCTTCCCTACCTCTTAATAATCTTCACTTCTCACCATGATTTCCAACCTGACGCTGCACGGTACTTTCTACTGTAGACTGCTGCACTGGGGGCAAATGAGTGAACCTTGCGGTTATCCTAGCAACACTGGGTTTTACCAAAACATATACAAGTGCAGTCATGTGTATTTGAAAATATCATTGTTACTCTGTAAAACTATTTAGGCTCTACATAAGGAATGAGAGTGTGGTGGCAACTTTATTAGTTCTTGCATTTGTTTTACAACCAACTCCCAGGCTGAATTCATGAAACTATGGAAATGATTTGCTTTGGTAATCAAGCGCCTTGTGCAGTTTGTTCTGATTTTGTGATTTTGAGGGATTTTTAACAGATACAATGCTTTATATTTTTGTCTTTATTCCATGGTTTTTTATTCAGAAGCCCCTGGACTCTGGGTTGACCAGCAGGAGGTGACCGGTGTGGAAGGGGGCCATGTCAGTGTGCAGTGTCACTATAATGAACCGAGCAGCATGAAGGAGTGGTGCAGGGCTGAGGGCGCCTGTGTGGAAGTGAATTCTGCTAAATCTGGAAGAGCAGAGATCAAAGATGACCGCTCTGAAAATGTCTTCATTGTGACGATGAGGGAGCTGAACAGAGAGGACGCTGGCTGGTATTGGTGTGCTACTGAAGAACTACAGATCCCTGTACACATCACAGTCACTCAGAAAACTCCTACTACCACAGTCACCTCAAGTAAGGCACTCAAATCAAACAAACCTGTATGGCAATGGATTTTATCATAGAATTTTAAATGGTCTTTGCTGTCACTTCCTGTCAGTGAGGGTTGAAAAACAGATGAGTGTGAATGTCATGGTGTTTTCTCCGCTTACTCTTCATAGCAACCCAATGTGCAACATCAAGACCACCATGCACATCTCTTCCAGTTAGCACAGCAACCACATCAGAAACAGCTGAAGAGTCTTCAACCTCAAAGCAGTTAGCAGTCACAATACCTCGGTCATCTTTTCCACCCACAACCACTTACAGTAAAAGGTAAGATATGTATGAAGGAAAAGCCCGCTAAATATTCAGCTTAGTATCTTTTTAAAAAATAAGTTAATAATAATAAAAATAATAATAATAAAAGTAACATAGTTGATAAATGCTTAAAAGGATGTTGGACCACCTTTTTTTTAATAAAATGACTGCTTTTCCTGACAAATGTGCCCCAGAATTCATTCCTTTTTCAAAGTCAATGAGGCTTCCTCCTGCAGCTACGCTAAGGCTGTGTAAATATGATCAATAGAGAACACAGTGTCAGATACCGAAAGACGATTGGCTCAAAGAAACAGGAGTTATAATTTTGTTCTGGTGCAAGTCTGTGGTGCAAAAAATGCACACTGTGTGTTAACATGACCCCTGAATCTCATTTTGGCCTTTAAAATGCAGGTGTAAATAAAAAAGTAAAAGAAAATAAGTTTTTTATCTTCAAATATATATTTTTATAAAACATAATGTTATGAAACCAGGTATTCAGCTGAAATGCAGCATAATTTCAGAGCAGAGCTTCTCATTTGTTTCAGCAGTAGTAGTACTGGAATCCCGTAATGTGGATATATGACCCTAAAGCATCCCGCTGAGTTTAAATTTCATGCACCCTGTTGCTATTGTTCAGTCTTTCAGACCTCACATTCGTTCTGATGATATCAGGGATACTGTTGCTGGCGGCAACTGTTGCTACCGTTACCTGGAAGCAGTGGAAGAAACACAGTGAGTATCCATATGAAGCATGTATGGTTTATTTGTTTTTTTGTTTATTTGTTAGGATCCCACTTAGCTGTGCCTTAAACCACAACTAGTCTTCCTGGGGCCCACTTTTAAAAACATACATTGAACATTACAGTCAACACAAATCAACACATTTAAAAAACATACATTAAACATTACAAAAATTTAGTTTTAGTTTGGTGTTGAAGAATCCTTTGGATGCTGTGTATATGATCAGTCAGCACAGTATTAGTGAATACACTGAATACACTGAGTCACAAGAGGTCCAGTGGCAGTAGGGGTTCTCATAGGGGGGGCTCACAGCTCTGTCCTGATCGTGCTCTCTTATCACAGCTCATCGTGTGTCTCCTTACAGAGAGCGTCCAGGCGAACGCAAGAGCAAGAGAGGACAGGAGGAACGAGCTGACAGTACGTCGGTTTTTACACTCTTCTCTCTGCCAAGAAAGCTGAGGGCCAATGTCAGTCAAAAATCAATCAAAATATGAGCTGAGCCACAGAATGGAAAAAGACAAATGGTGACTGCGGGGGTGTGATGTTTCCTGTGGGAAAAAAATACTGCCTATAACAAAGTGTGAAGTTTCTTTATTCATGTGAAAGATGTTCATATGTAGAAAAGCTGCACTTACCAAATTAAATATAATTCAGCACAATCTTAAGTTTGTTTAGGCATATAAAACTGGGAATCTGCAAATATGAAGCTAAGTCTATAGACACTAGCTCTATTCACACAGATGGGCAGCCATCTGAATGACTACTATGATTTATTTCATAGTAAAATGTAGATATTGCTTTTCATTAACTCTGTAGTTTGATGTCCTTTCTCTTGGGAGTGAGCTCACTTGCTCGTCCCTGTTCCACCAGTTGAATGGCCCTTCTGTATAATGTGAAAGGTAGAGGTCTTTACAGATAGACCAGCCATTATGACGTGTTCCACTTTGTGTCCCTCTCCTGGCAGACTGTAGACTCTGAGGATGAAGTGGCCTACAGCACAGTGTTCACCAAGACACAGACACCATCACACAGAGGAAGTCCACCTCACTCACAGGTTGGGTAGTGTTTGGATTTGTCACATGTTTACAAAGTGCCTTTGCAGAGAATTACTCTGTCAATATTCAGTCTCATTTCTTCCTTCCTATAGATGTTTAGAGATCCTTTCTTTTTTCTCTTTCCTTTGATTTTCTTTTGGATAAAATTATAGGTATAGCTGTGTAAGAAGTTATCTTTTTATTGTACCTTCTTTTGATACAATAAACTTTGCCAAACAAACAATTAGACAAATATTACAGTTGATTATAAATAGTTTAAATTGGGACTAGGAAGGATTTTAAGTGATTATACATGGGCATCAGTACCTTTTTGTTGATATTGCATTTTTGTACTTCTGAGAGTAACACTGATGTTCTCCACTACTGTTCTTGACTCTGGATAAGAGCATCTAGTAAATGATTGTGATGTGATGTGATGTGATATAAACTCTGGTCAGTAACAGAAACTTGTTCGCTCTTACTGTCCCAGTCATCTGAGAGCTCTGCAGATGAGGTCATGTACTGCTCAGTCATCCTGCAAAATCCACAGGTGAGAATGTTCACCATATTTCAGTGTCAGGTACACAGGCAGCAGATATCAGTAGGTAAACTGGCACACAATGGGAAAGGTCAACATGTATGTATGATCACTAGTCCTTTAACCTTGATTTACATCTTCAAATGTCCACACCCAAAACACAGAGGGTCAATTACAGTGTGCTTAGCTGGAGTTTAAATCTCCACAGAACTTCATTACCACTGGAACAGCTATTTAAGTCTGAGAAATAAGAATGAGCTGTTCAGGTTTCATGCGGTTATGTGGCCTAGGGGTTTTGAACTGAGGTTTAGTCTGACCTGCAGAATTTTAAAAGGGAAATGTTTGTATACCTCTCAGTAAAGTTCATTTTTAGTGATAAAATACTGTGTATGCATGTCCTCTTCTGTACAGGCCACACACTCCCCTAACCAGTCTCCAGCAGGAACAGCTGATGATGTGATTTACAGCTTATTAGGCCAGCAGACAAAATAGTTGAGTTTTCCTGAATTTGCATTAGTGTAGAAGATCATTCTTCTTGCTTCTATTATATAAGAAGTAAGAGTCATAACTACTGTCGTAACTAAGAGCAGAACCTGTAGTCACATCGCATCTTTACTACCTCTGCTTTCCCCTGAGATTTCTCTCTTTCTCTCTCATTTCAGTGATTACAGACACAGGGTGGCTGTGGTAAAGGGTTCACACTCTGCTATTTGAGTAGTGCTGAGAATAATCACAACTGTTTGACTGTCTGTTCCTCTGTGGGGGTTCGGTTCCTGAATGTCAGATCTTCAGTGAAGCAGAACTTCTTGCACGGCTAACTCTATCTGCAGATCCTCCTCATATTCTACTGATGGTTTAATTTCACACAGACCGGGACATTCAGTAATTATGACCACACAGGTTTCACCTGTATTTATATTATTATATTATTTATATTAAATACATACAAACAATGTAGGCTGCTATTAAATAAGTTGTAAGTTGTGCAGCACAGTATAGAAATAGCAAATCTGACTGACTGAATGCCTTTGGGTGTTCATACGGGGCATTTATTCTGCATGCTATTCTTAGCTATTTCTGAGGTAATGTGACCGGAGAATAAATCAGCCTTTAACAGACAAGTAAAGCATCAGATTAAGAGTAATTAGCAGCTTGTTGTTGGATCAAAGCAAATTCTGGGCATAATACTCTGCAGTTTTGCTCTTTGCCCAAGAAATATCAACCCCTTAAATCATATAAGATACTTATCTTATGGCTCTGTGACTAATGGAAGTTGCATTTAATTATCTTTATAAACTTTCCCTCATTACATTCACTGTTTTTGGTACATTTTTAGTTGTGCTAAAGGGTAGTCATATTTGAACCAAAATTATCTATATTTCTATGCCAGAATGTTCCCTGTCAGCTCAATAGGGGGCAGCAGTGAGTCTGAAGATGGTCCCAACAGCAATTCAGTTCAGCAAATCACTGAACTGTATAAGAAGAGGTCATTGGTTTATATGCACAAGGGAAGAGGCCTGGATGCTCTGCAACGTGAGGAACCTGAGGATTCCCATCTTATGCAAATACAGCCACTTATCCCATTTCAAATGTTTGACTCTGCTGCCCTCTGCTGGATAAAAAAAGATATCTTCAATTTCCCTACGTAATAATGTACTGATCCCCTCTGCTGGACAAACCGAGAATGTTCATATCTTCGCTAGATGATTAAATTAATATGGTATAGCTGACTGGCACAAAAAAAGTACAATTCTAAGTTGTTCATGTCTTCATGAATGTAAGAACTCTGAATGTATCCAAAAGCCAACAAACTGGGGAGCTCAATATTTACGCCATGAAAAGATAATTCATAAAGATGCAGGAAATGATAATGATAGATATCCTGCTCTGGCCACTGAGAGAGCACGGACAACAGAGCATGAGGGGTCAAAGAGGTGGGGACTGAGAGGAACAGGAAGTGAGAATCATGTTAAAAAGAGCTGGACCCTCTAACGGATGCATACACACAAACAAGCTGGCATCACACGCATATGGCTCCCACTAAGCTACTCTTCCTCTCCATCATCTTCCTCTCTGTACGACCAGGTAGGACTCGTTTCTCACTGTGTAGTGAATACTGGAGCATTGTAGCAGTGAGACTGTCTGCACCATGAACTTGAATTAACGAATTATACTGAAGTCTGGAATATACATGAATAGAATATGAATATGATGTAATTAAAATATTTTTTGCAATCTGAGTACAATTGCTTCTCTTTTTACTTGCCCTAAGCAAGTTTAATTTCTTAAAACATTATTTTACGATGAACAAAAATCTCAGTTTAAAAAATAATTCATGAAGCCATAAGAAACTATGTTTGCACGTCTGCAATTCATGGCCGTTTCTTTTCTTGTTTCCTTAAAAAACTTTTTCATTGACTGTTACACTGCGTACTCTTTTCTTTCTTATTATCAAAGCCATTGAAACCAATTCATACTGAAAATCCTTTTCATAAATGTCAGTTGATGAAATCATAATGTTTGTGCATTGTGTAGTTGTACAAGGGAATACATTATATTACACTTTACATTGCAATCATTTGGCAGACACCTTTCCAGCACAGTGAACAGCAGTTGAGAGCATCATTGTTACTCTCATGAAAACCAGAATGTAGTCTTACTAAAAAGTCCCATTCATAATCACTAAAAGCAATGTGAACCCAAAAAATAACCTTTATTTTAATAGTTAATATATTTTTGTAACTGTCTAAAAACAATAAAATTATGATTCATTCCCTACATCAGTATGCATGATATTCTAAGTAAAGTCAAGCCTTCACATACTTTGCATGATTAAAATAGCTCTGAGTTTAAACTGGATGTGAAGTTGCTATGGTATTGTTCAGTAAGTGTGAATACTCTCACAGAAATAGCTTCAACCCCGCTCTAAAATATGCTATGTTATTTACTGTTTTGAGCAGAGAGGATTAACCACAGGAAATAATGCTGTTCTGCAGCCTCTAATAATAAAATGATTAAACTCAGAACAGAAGGAGAACACATTTGTTTGTGAGTTCTTTTGCACACATTATTTTCTGAGGCTTCCCCTCAAAATCATTGCATTTAAAAGTCTCAACATGTAAAGACACTGCCATCCAGGGAGTATGATCTAAAATGTATGGGCCTTTTTTCATGGAAGCAAGAATGAGTTTGCACAGGCTACTATATTTTATTAACCTGCCATTTAAATTTAGGCTTAATTTATGATGCTGTTCTGTGTATACATGCTGTTGTCACTTATCAATGTGTTGTAGATGCAGTGTACCATGGTGCTCTCCATTTCATAACTGCCAGGTCACTCACACACAGTTGCATCTTATACACCAAAGGGGGCCTGACCTCCTTAGCTGCACCTAGGCCTCAATATTGCCCGATTTTCGAAAATCATACAAAAACTCCTATCTTACCATTGCTCGACTTGTAATTCTGTGATTTCCAGGCTCTTTCTTAGAATTTTAAATGAGTTGTAAATTAATTTTTAAAAATAAAGTTGGCATCTCCTGCCCCACCAAAATTTGGGATGTCCAATTCACAAACTATGTACAAGCATGCTCATATACGTCCCAAATGCTGCTGTAATTACCAGAACGGTAGATGTTAACTTACTACTTAGCATTCACTGCTTTAGCCAGCCTGCTAATAATGAGTAATAATGTCCTAAGCAAATAAGCACACAGTTATGCATGCTTAGTCTTGCATCCAATAAAACAGTCAATATGTTCAAATGACACCTGTACCAAAATAAGACAGATGCCATCGATGCATATCCACCGCTCAGGTAATGACACCGCCTCGGGAGAGTGAAGACACTCGTCTCGGGTTGTTCTCTGAAACACACGGTCCCAGCCAGCTGCTTCTTTTCACACCACAACCACAAGCTGCACACGCATTAGAGCAGGGGTGGAGGAGACCCATTTATACGCATGCGCAGAGAGCCTGCCACAGGCCCCTGTACAGACAATAGGGGTCGCTCAAGTAACAAACAGTGCTATCCCCGCCAGTTTAATCCCTCCCATATATCCCTTTTGCCCATATAGCCAACTGCATGCCGCCCCTGCAGGGCTGTTGGCCACTGTCAGCACAAGAGTGGGTCAGATTTGAACCGAGACCGTGGTGCTTACAGCGCTTTTACTTGTGAGCCACCCAGCAGCCAGCAAAACATACTTTCAAATTCCCCATCCGCAAACACCCATTTCCCCCAGAGTGATGTACATCTCCACTTCTGTATGCTGCTCTGGATAAGACTGTCTAAGTGATTGTAATTGAATGTAATTCTACAGTTGAAAAGCTGCTTTTATTAGACTTGGTTGTAATGGAACACGTCCTTGAATAAACTGAATCTTGACACTTGTCTCTTTGAATGAACGCAAAAGCAGGGTAACTGCAATACAGGTCCTGAGTGTAAATGCATTTAATCACACTGTTTGCTGGTACCATTGTTCCACGTTTTCCTTGTACCACGTTACTCTTATGTTTCTTCTGTGTCCCTAAAGGTATTGAGTGTGTGACTGCTGTTCTGTCTTATAAAAGAGTTGTTATGAGGCTACGTAAATCTACGATTTAACGGAATGTTCAAGAAACATTTGAAAATGAATGAATGAATTGAATTACAAGATTATTGTAACAATTTGTTCTATATGTTGCTGTGTTAGTCCAAATTTTACTAAGACCCAATATGTTGGTTACACTTATTGTCATGGTGTGTTTGAGTGAATAAGTGCGTTGGTGATGTTTGTACTCAGTAATAAGGGCACACCACTCACAGAGGGCTAAACACCACATTTCACCAAGACTGCTTTATGTGGACCAGATACGAATGGGATGTACTTTATTCAGACAGGGGAGAAAGCAGATAGAGTAACAGATACAGAGGGGATCTCAAATCAGAAGTCAGCTGGAGTTTTACTCCATTGTGATGGTAAAATGAACCCAAACTGATGAAGTGTGTGTTTCTCTCTGCAGGTGCTGATGCTGTGTCCACAGTGAGTAATGTAGCAGTACAGAGCGGAAAATCTGTCACCATCCCTTGTCACTATGATGATAAATATGAAAATAATGTGAAATTCTGGTGTCGGGGGTCAGATTGGAACAAATGTCATACTGCTGTACGCACTGACTCTCCAACAGTCGAAGGTGAAACATCAATCACTGATGACCCCACCCATCATGTCTTCACTGTTACCATAAAAAATCTGACGGGGCGGGACACTGGATGTTACTGGTGTGGTGTAGATATCAAGGGAGTTGGTGATGAGTACTGGTTCAAATATCTGCACCTGTCTGTCACTACAGGTAAGATGGCTTCAGCACACACTGCACTCAGAAAGACCTGCTTCCCAACCTATTAATAACAGCATCTTCACTTGATGATTTTCAATCATATGCTGCTCAGAACGTTCTACTGTAGAATGCTGCACTGGGGGTAAATGGGTTAACCTAGCGGTTATCCTAGGAACACTGAATATTTCCAAAACATATAAAAGTGCTGGCATGTTTGTTTGTGACTCTACACAAAGAATGAGAGTGGGGTGGCAACTTTAATGGTACTTTCTTTGCAATCTACTGCCAGCATGAATCCATTAGAATATGAAAATTATTTGCTTTGGACTTCGAGTGGCTTTAAAGTGCAGTTTATTTTTATTTTGGGGAATACCTAACAGATACAATGCTTTTTATTGTTGTCTTTATTCTATGGTTTTAATTCAGATCCTGGACTCTGGGTTGACCAGCAGGAGGTGACCGGTGTGGAAGGGGGCCATGTCAGTGTGCAGTGTCACTATAATGAACCGAGCAGCATGAAGAAGTGGTGCAGGGCTGAGGGCGCCTGTGTGGAAGTGAATTCTGCTAAATCTGGAAGATCAGAGATCAAAGACGACCGCTCTGAAAATGTCTTCATTGTGACGATGAGGGAGCTGAACAGAGAGGACGCTGGCTGGTATTGGTGTGCTACTGGAAAACTACAGATCCCTGTTCACATCACTGTCACTCAGAAAACTACTACTACCACAGTCACCAAAAGTAAGGAACTCAAATCAAACAAACCTGTATGACAATGCATTTTATCATAGAGTTTTAAATGATCTTTCCTGTCACTCTCTTTCATTTTGGGCATGTCGTGAATTTTTTATTCACCCATTGCTGCCAGCACTCTCTTGCAGTAATGTGCAAACTGTAGGGTGTCGCTGGCTTGTAGAGAGCAAGTAAGGAGTTTTGTTCTCCTTTTACATAACCACAGTGTTACAATACACACACACCCACACCCACACACACACACACACACACATTTTATCATAGAATATTAAATGGTCTTTTCTGTCACTTCCTGTCAGTGAGGGTTGAAAAACAAACGGGTATAAATGTTGTTTTCTCTTCTGACACTTCATTGCAACCCAACGTGTAACATCAAGAGCACTATGCACATCTCTTCCAGTTAGCACAGCTACCACATCAGCTGCAGCCACCAAGCCTTCAACCTTAAAGCAGTTAACAGTCACAATACCTCGGTCATCTATTCCACAACCACTTCCAGTAAAAGGTATGATATGTATGAAGGAAAAGCCTAAATATTCAGCTTAGTATCTTTTAAAAAAAAGAAGTTAATAATAATTAAAAAAATAATAATAATAAAAGTAACATAGTTGATAAATACTTAGAAGGATGTTGGACCACCATTATTTTGAATAAAATGACTGCTTTTCCTGACAAATGTCCCCCCAGAATTCATTCCTCTTTCAAAGTCAATGAGGCGTCCTCCTGCAGCTACGCTAAGGCTGTGTAAATATGATCAATAGAGAACACAGTGTCAGATACCGAAAGACGATTGGCTCAAAGAAACAGGAGTTATTATTTTGTTCTGGTGCAAGTCTGTGGTGCAAAAAATGCGCAGTGTGTGTTAACATGACCCCTGCATCTCATGTTGGCCTTTAAAATGCAGGTGAAAATAAAAAAGTTAAAGAAGATAAGTTTTGTATCTTTACAAATATATTTTTATGAAACAAAATGTTATGAAACCAGGTATTCAGCTGAAATGCAGCATAATTTCAGAGCAGAGCTTCTCATTTCTCTCAACAGCAGTAGTACTGGAATCCTGTAATGTGGATATATGACGGTAAAGCATGCCGCTGAGTTTAAATTTCATGCACCCTGTTGCTATTGTTCAATCTTTCAGACCTCACATTCGTTCTGATGATATCAGGGATACTGTTGCTGGTGGCAGTTGTTGCTATCATTACCTGGAAGCTGTGGAAGAAACACAGTGAGTATCCGTATGAAGCATGTTGGGCGTTGAAGTATCATTTGGATGCTGTGTATGTGATCAGTCAGCACACTATTAGTGAATACACTGAATACACTGAGTCACAGGAATTCCACAGGCAGTAGGGGCTCTAATGGGGGGGGGGGGGGGTCTCACAGCTCTGTCCTGATCGTGCTCTCTAATCACAGCTCATCGTGTGTCTCCTTACAGAGAGCGTCCAGGCGAACGCAAGAGCAAGAGAGGACAGGAGGAACGAGCTGACAGTACGTCGGTTTTTACACTCTTCTCTCTGCTGAGAAAGCTGAGGGTCAATGTCAGTCAAAAATCAATCAGAATATGAGCTGAGCCACAGAATGGAAAAAGACAAATGGTGACTGCGGGGGTGTGATGTTTCCTGTGGAAAAAAATTACTGCCTACAACAAAGTGTGAAGATTTTTTATTCATGTGAAAGAAGTTCATATGTAGAACAGCTGCACTTACCAAATTAAATAAAAAATTCAGCACAATCTTAAGTTTGTCTGGACATATAGAACTGGGAATCTGTAAATATGACGCTAAGTCTATAGACACTAGCTCTATTCACACAGATGGGCAGCCATCTGAATGACTACTATGATTTATTTCATAGTAAAATGCAGATATTGCTTTTTCTTAACTCTGTAGCTTGATGTCCTTTCTCTTGGAAATGAGCTCACTTGCTTGTACCTGGCCCACCTGTTGAATGGCCCTACTGTACCGTTTAAAAGGCAGAGGTCTGTACAGATAGACCAGCCATTATGATGAGTTCCACGTTGTGTCTCTCTCCTGGCAGACTGTAGACTCTGAGGATGAAGTGACCTACAGCACAGTGTTCACCAAGACACGGTCATCATCACACAGAGGAAGTCCACCTCAGTCACAGGTTGGGTAGCGGTTGGATTTCTCACACATTTACAAAGTGCCTTTGCAGAGAATCGCTCACAATATTCAGTCTCATTACTTCCTTCCTACAGATGTTTAGAGATCCTTCCTTTTTCAGATTTTTTTTTCTTGGATAAAATTATAGGTATAGCTATGTAACAAGTTCCTAACCCTAACCCCAGCTGCTGTTCTTCCCTCTGGATAAGAACATCTGCTAAATTATTGTCATGTGATGTGATGTAAACTCTAGTCAGTAACAGAACCTTGTTCCCTCTTACTGTCCCAGTCATCTGAGAACCCTGCAGATGAGGTCATGTACTACTCAGTCATCCTGTAAAATACACAGGTGGGACTGTTCATCATATTTCAGTGTTAGGTACACAGACAGCAGATATCAGTAGGTAAAATGGCACACAATAGGAAAGGTGAACATGTAGGTATGATCATTAGTTTTTTAACCTTGGTTTACGTCTTCAAATGTCCGCACTCAAAACACAGGGTGTCAATTACAGTGTGCTTAGCTGGAGTTTAAATCTCCACAGAACTGCATTACCACAGGAACAGCTATTTAAGTCTGAGAAATAAGAATGAGCTGTTCAGGTTTCATGCAGTTATGTGGCCTAGGGGTTTCAAACTGAGGTTTAGTCTGACTCGCAGAATATTAAAAGGGAAATGCTTGTATACCTCTCAGTAAAGTTCATTATTAGTGACTAAAATACTGTGTATGCATGTCCTCTTCTGTACAGGCCACACACTCCCCTAACCAGTCTCCAGGAGGAACAGCCAGAGATGTGATTTACAGCTTAGTAGCCCAGCAGAAAAAATAGGTACATTTAGATGCATTTGCACTTTTTTCATCAGTTGAGCAGATCATTCTTTTTGCTTCCAACACATAAGAAGTAAGAGTCTGTAACTACTGTTGTAACTAAGAGCAGAAATTGCTGTCATATCGCATCTTTACTACCTCTACTTTCCCCTGAGATTTCTCTCTTTCTCTCTCATTTCAGTGATTACAGACACATGGAGGCTGTGGTAAAGGGTTCACACACTGCTATTTGAGTAGTGCTGAGAATAATCACAACTGTTTGATTGTCTGTCACTCTGTGGGGGTTTGGTTCCTGAATGTCAGATCTTCAGTGAAGCAGGAACTTCTTGCACGGCAAACTCTATCTGCAGATCCTCCTCATATTCTACTGATGGTTTAATTTCACACAGACCAGGACTTCACACATTCAGTAATTATGACCACACAGGTTTCACCTGCCAATATTTAATGCATTTAACAGTGTAGGCTGATAATAAAGAAATTGTAAGCCATGCAGTACAGTATAAAAATAGTAGATCGGACTGACTGAATGCCTTTGGATGTTCATATGGGGCATTTATTCTTCATGCTATTCTTAGCTATTTCCAATGTAATGTGACCCGAGAATAAATCAGCCTTTAACAGACAAGTAAAGCATCAGATTAAGAGTAATTAACAGCTTGTTGTTGGATTAAAGCTATTTCTGGGCATAATACTCTGCAGTTTTGCTCTTTGCCCAAGAAATATCAACCCCTTAAATCATATAAGATACTTATCTTAAGGCTCTGTGACTCATGGAAGTTGCATTTCATTATCTTTATAAACTTTCCTTCATTCCTTTCACTGTTTATAGGACCTTTTCTCGTTGTGCTAAAGGGTTTTCATATTTTAACCCAAGTTATCTTGATATGTATGCATGAATGCTCCCTGTCAGCTCAATAGGGGGCAGCAATGAGTTTGATGACGGTTCTGACAGCAATTCTGTTTACATCACTAAACCTGAGGATTCCCATCAAATACAGCCATTTAGCCCATTTCAAATGTTTGACTCTGCTTCCCTCTGCTGGATGAAAATGATACCTACCATTTCCTAAATTAATAATGTACTTCTGCTGGACAAACTGGAAATGTTCATATCTTTGCTAGGGGATTAAATAAACATGATATAGGTGACTGGCACATATGAATCTAAGTTGTTCATGTCTTCATGTACGTGAGAACTCTGGATGCATTCAAAGGCCAACAAACTGGGGAGATCAGTATTTACAACACGCTCAGAGGTCCTGCATTGTATCATATTCAATCAGTCAATGATTTCCTGGCTGTAAAGCTTCATTTTATCCCTGTTTTATGTGTATCATAAAGTGAAAAAGATAATACATATAGATGATGAATCAATACATTTATTAATAATAAATAAGTAAAAGATAGCACATGAACGTGTAGGAAATGATAATGATAGATATCCTGCTTTGGTCACTGAGAAAGCACAGAATACAGAGCATGAGGGACCGAAGAGGTGGGGACTGAGAGGAACAGGAAGTGAGAATCATGCCAAAAAAAGCTGGACCCTCTAACGGATACACACACACACACACACACACACACGCACAAACAGGCATCACACACATATGGCTCCCACTCAGCTACTCTTCCTCTCCATCATCTTCCTCTCTCTATGGTCAGGTAGGACTCGTCTCTCACTGTGTACTGAATACTGAAGCATTGTAGCATATGTCTGCGCCATAAACATGAATTATTGAGTTATACTGAAGTTTGGAGTTTACATGTGTTTAAATGACTATAATGAAATTAAAATGATTTTTTTTGGTAATTTAAAATATTATCTGAGTACAGTTGCTTCTCTTTTAACTTGACTTAGGCAAGTTTACTTTCTTACAACATTAATTTTCGATGAATAAAAATCACAGTTTAAAAAAGAATTTATGAAGCCACAAGAAACTATGGTTGTCTGCAATTCATGGCCGTTTCACTTTTTGTTTCTTTAAAAAACATTTTCATTGACCATTGCACTGCGTGCTCCTTTCTTTCTTATTGACAAAGCCATTGAAACCAATTCATGTAGAAAGTCCTTTTCATGAATCTGAACTGATGAAAATGTAAAGTTTGTGCATTATGTATTTGTGCAATGGAATCCATTATATTACATTACTTTTCCAGCACAGTGAACAGCAGTTGAGAGCATGATTGTTACTCTCAGGAAAACCAGAATGTAGTCTCACTAAAAAGGCCCATTCATAATCACTAAAAGCAATGTAAACCCAAAAAATAACAACCTGTATTTTAAAAGTTAATATATTTTTGTAACTGTCTAAAAACAATAAAATCATGATTCATGTCCCATATCAGTATTCTAAGTAAAGCCAACCCTTCACATACTTTGCATGATTACAATAGCTCTGAGCATTAACTGAAAGTGACGTTGCTATGGAATTTTTCTGTAGGTGTGAATACTCTTACGGAAATAGCTTCAACCCCACAGTAAAATACGCTGTGTTCTTTACTGTGGTGAGCAGAGAGGATTAACCACAGGAAATAATGCTGTTCTGCAGACTCTAATGGTAAAATGATATACTGTGAGTGGAAAGAAAGCACACCTGTTTGTTAGCTCTTTTGCACACATTATTTTCTGGGGCTCCTCAACCTGTGAAGGTACTGCCATCCAATGATTATGTTATAAAATATATTGACCTTTTTTCAGGGAAGCAAAAATTAGCTTCCACAGTCTGATATGATTTATTTATTTTAACTTGTAATAGGATTAATGTATGATGGTGTTTGGTGTATGGATGCTGCTGTTTACTTATCTATGTGTTGTAGATGCAGTGCACCATGGTGCTCTCCATTTCAAAACCGTCAGGTCACTCACACACAGTTGCATTTTATACACGAGAGGGGGCTGGACCTCCATAGCTGCACCTAGGCCTCATCTCTGGTGCCCAATTTTCGAAAATAATTCAGAAACTCCTATTGTACCTTTGCTCGATTTGTCTATCTGTGATTTCCAGGCTCTTTCTTAGAATTTTAAATAAGTTGAAAATTAATTTACAAAAAAATAAAGTTTGCATCTCCAGCCCCACCCAAAATTTGGAATGTCCAATTCACAAACCATGTACAAGAATGCACAAATGCACCCTTGGTGCTGGTGTAATTTCCTGAATGGTGGATGTTAGCTACAGTAACTATTTAGCTTGTACAGCTTTAGCCAGCATGCTAATAATGGGTGTTAATGTCCACTGCAGATCATACGCGAATGAGCACACAGTTATGCACTCTTAACCTTGTATCCAATAAAACAGTCAATATGTACAAATGACACCTGAACCAGCCACTCACAGACACCATTGATGCACAGACATCGTTCTGGTAATGACACTCGTCTCGGGTTGTTCTTTGAAACACACGGTCCCAGCCAGCTGCTTCTTTTCACACCACAGCCACAAGCTGCGCACACTCGCCAGAGCAGGGGTGGGGGAAAGACCCATTTATACGTGTTACGGCCGGCTCGACTGGCCGCAACAACAAAGTCCAATGCACCAAAAAACAAGACAGAAACTGATCTAAAAACAAACCCAGACATATATTAATCTAAATTACAAACAAAAACACACAAAGTTCACAAAACCAAAGCTCTCCACACAAATCACAAGCCCCAAAAGAAAATCTCTCCTGCCTCATACTACTGGGCTTATGTTGGGCCACAGGCAGGTGGAAGCAATCAGGCAATTAGGTAATTAAGCAACTACCTCCACCTGCACTACCCAGGCAAGCAGAGGCAGGGGATGTAACAATACGCGTGCGCAGGAAGCCAACCAGAAACGCCTGGACGGGTTGCTCGAGCAATGAATAGTGCTTTCCCTGCCAACTGAATATCTCCCATGCTGTATATCCCTTAGGCCAGGGGACCTCAATCTTATGCAGAATGGGCTGGTGTACAACAACCAAGCAGTAACACACCTGATTCTACTAATTGAGGTTCTCAGCAAAGAATCTAGTGGTTGATTAGTAGAAGCAGGTGTTTTACTGCTTGGTTGGAACAAAAGTGTACACCCACACCGGCCCTTTTGGGATAAGATTGAGGACCCGTGCCTTAGGCAAAGCAAATTGTGTGCCGCCCCTGCAGGGCTGCTGGCCACTGTCAGTACTGGAGCGGGTCGGATTCGAATTGTGTTTGTGGTGCTTACGGCACTTTTACCAAGTGAGCAGCCAGCAAAAGATGGGGATTTTGAAAATCCCCATCCGCAAACACCCATTTCCCCCAGAGTGATGTACATCTCCACTTCTGTATGCTGCTCTGGATAAGACTGTCTAAGTGATTGGAATTGAATGTCATTCTACAGTTGAAAATCTGCTTTTATTAGACTTGGTGGTAATGGAACACATCCTTGAATAAACTGAATCATGACATTTGTCTCTTTGAATGAGCGCAAAAGCAGGGTAACTGCAATACAGGTCCTGAGTGTAAATGCATTTAATTGCACTGTTTGCTGGTACCATTGTTCCACGTTTGTCTTGTACCACGTTACTCTTATGTTTCTTCTGTGTCTCTGAGTGTGTGACTGCTGTTCTGTCTTATAAAAGAGATTTCAATGTTATGAGGCTACCTATAAGTAAAGGAAAAATAAAAAATGTCAGAATATTACTATAAAGGATGTGTAGGAGACCATTACCAAATGTGCTTATGTTTTAGTTTTTCATTTGTGTAATGCATTATCATTTTAAAAAATCTACGATTTAACAGAACGTTCAAGAAATATTTGAAAATTAATGAATGAATTGAATTACAAGATTATTGTAACAATTTGTTCTATATATTGCTGTGTTCTTTCAAATTTTACTAAGACCCAATGTGTTGGTTACACTTATTGTCATGGTGTGTTTGAGTGAATAAGTGCGTTGGTGATGTTTGTACTCAGTAATAAGGGCACACCACTCACAGAGGGCTAAACACCACATTTCACCAAGACTGCTTTATGTGGACCAGATACGCATGGGATGTACTTTATTCAGACAGGGCAGAAAGCAGAGAGAGTAACAGATACAGAGGGGATCTCAAATCAGAAGTCAGCTGCCTTATAGAGTTTTACTCCATTGTGATGGTAAAATGAACCCAAACAGATGAAGTGTGTGTTTCTCTCTGCAGGTGCTGGTGCTGGTGCTGGTGCTGTGTCCACAGTGAGTAAAGTAGCTGTAAAGAGTGGAAGATCTGTCACCATCCCATGTCACTATGATAAGAAATATGAAAAGCATGTGAAATACTGGTGTTGGGGGTCAGATTGGCTCACGTGTCATACTGTAGTACGCACGGACTTTCCAAAAGTCAGAGGTTACACATCAATCACTGATGACCCCACCCATCATGTCTTCACTGTTACCATAAAATATCTGATGGGGTGGCACACTGGATATTACTGGTGTGGTGTAGAGATCAAGGAGGGTGGAGATGATGGCACATATCTGCACCTGTCTGTCACTGCAGGTAAGATGGCTGCAGCACACACTGCACTTAGAAAGACCTGCTTCCCAACCTCTTAATAACAGCTTCTTCACTTGATAATTTTCAATCATATGCTGCTCAGAACGTTCTACTGTAGAATGCTGCACTGGGGGTAAATGGGTTAACCTAGCGGTTATCCTAGCAACACTGAGTTTATCCAAAACATATAAAAGTGCTGGCATGTTTGTTTGTGACTCTACACAAAGAATGAGAGTGGGGTGGCAACTTTAATGGTACTTTCTTTGCAATCTACTGCCAGCATGAATCCATGAGAATATGGAAATTATTTGCTTTGGACTTTGAGTGGCTTTAAAGTGCAGTTTATTTTTATTTTGGGGAAAACCTAACAGATACAATGCTTTATATTTTTGTCTTTATTCTATGGTTTTTATTCAGAAGCTCCTGGACTCTGAGTTGCCCAGCAGGAGGTGACCAGTGTGGAAACAAACAAACCTGTATAACAATGCATTTTTTCATAGAATTTTAAATGGTCTTTCCTGTCATTCTCTCTCACTGAGGGCATGTTGTGAATTTTATTGAACAACAGACGGGTATAAATGGTGTTTTCTCTTCTGACACTTCATAGCAACCCAATCTTCAACATCAAGACCACCATGCACATCTCTTCCAGTTAGCACAGCTACCACATCAGTAACAGCCAAAGAGCCTTCAACCTCAAAGCAGTTAACAGTCACAATACCTCGGTCATCTACTCCACCCACAACCACTTACAATAATGGGTAAGATATGTATGAAGGAAAAGCCTACTAAATATTCAACTTCAATGTATCTTTTTAAAATGAAATCAATAATAATTTTTATTTTTTATAATTAATATAATTAATATGTATAATTTTAATTAATAATAATAAAAATAATAACAATAATAATATTAAAAGTAACATAGTTGATAAATGCACCATTTTTTAATAAAATGACTGCTTTTCCTGACCAATGTGCCCCAGAATTCATTCCTCTTTCAAAGTCAATGAGGCGTCCTCCTGCAGCTACGCTAAGGCTGTGTAAATATGATCAATAGAGAGCACAGTGTCAGTTACCGAAAGACGATTGGCTCAAAGAAACAGGAGTAATTATTTTGTTACTGTGCAAGTCTGTGGTGCAAGAAACGCACAGTGTGTGTTAACATGACCCCTGAATCTCATTTTGGCATTTAAAATGGGGGTGAAAATAAAAAAGTAAAAGAATCTTTAAAAATATATTTTTATAAAACAGAATGTTATGAAACCAGGCATTCAGCTCATAATTTCAGAGCAGAGCTTCTCATTTCTCTCAGCAGCAGTAGTACTGGAATCCCGTAATGTGGATATATGACCCTAAAGCATGCCGCTGAGTTTAAATTTCATGCACCCTGTTACTGCTGTTAAGCCCTTCAGACCTCATAATCGTCCTGATGACATCAGGGATACTGTTGCTGGCAGCAACTGTTGCTACTGTTACCTGGAAGCAGTGGAAGAAATACAGTGAGTTAAAAAAAAATAATAATAATGGGTAAACTTTCAGACTGGGCTTTGCACTTGCTGACTGATACCATCACAACTCTCTCTCGACCCCAAGAGAACAACAAACTGACCAGCACAACAGATGGGTATTCTAATGTGTTCTACTCTTCTATTTCTACTGTCCAGAACACGGAATCCAGAAGTGTTCCAGATGAGTTTTGTGTTCTCCCCTTAGCTTTTCCTCTTTCAGTGAGTGAGGCCAGTCTATGTACATCCCCTCTGATGTGTCTGTGAGCCTCTTTCCCACTTCCTGTAAGCAGGCAGGTTGTTGACCATGAGACAGCAGCTGCACTGGAGCTCATTCAGTGCTTTTGCTGCCTGCAGATTAGAGCGTGCTGAACGAGACACACTGATATGCAACCAGAGGCTTTGAAATAAGTTGCGAAGTGCGACACTACTGAGGAGATAATACAGAAACATTATCTGTGGTGCGCTCACTGAATGACACTCAAACCAGTCTTTTCTGCGTAGTGCACCGACGAGCTTGGAACGGACTCTGGGGGCGCTACGCCACACTGGGGTTGCTTTGGTGTTCCTAATATGCTCCGCCGTCGCCTTTTGGAAGATTTGGCGATACCGCAGTAAGCCGTGTGATCCTTCTATTATTAATCCAGTTCTCGTTAAATTGGAGTTTTACTGCTAGCATTACTCAGTACTTTGTTGAGGCACCTTTGGCAAATCTTCTATGAAACACCATAAAGGCATATGAGAATTCTTTTTACCCTACAGGATGTTAGTGTACTTAAAGATACACGTGGGCTTACACGACTGGAAGAAACCATTAGCAATACCAATAACAAAAACAACGAGAATACAAAGAAATGCATAACTGGTTTAATGTTTCGGGGTAGAGGGGAGATAACTGTTTATTTGAAAATCGAATGTTCGTTTATTGAACGGTTATTCTACCGTGTGTTTGATGGGATAGGAGCTCAGCACTCGAGAAAGAATAGAGAAGTCGTGGGACGTTACGCAAAGAACACCGCAGAGCCCTGCAAGCTACTGCACGACCACTGATGTGGTACGCAATGTTTTTTTTTTTTTTGTTTGTTTTTTTTTTGATCAGTCAAGGTACTGGATTTCCCTCTCCATATAAATTGTGTACCGAAATTGTGCTTTCCCTTTTTTATTAGATGTAGAGCCGCTCTGATGTCATCATCGCCAGAATCGTTCCAGCCTCAGCTTTAACACCCCAATATCTGCACCTATTACCACGTTGCCACAGTTTTAATCCTATTTTAATTATATATGATAATGTTTATTAATAATGGTAATAGTGCACATATGATTTAAAATTAACGCTCTTTTACTATGTGCACATCAACTGTGTTATTTTTAACTATGCACTGTTAACTATGCACAACAAGCTACACATATTTACAGAAGGTAAATGTTATCTGCATTATGATATATAATTCCCAATATGTTACTTACATTGAAGCCTGTTAATAATTGGTTACAAAAGCAAATAATAATAAAGTATTTCTCAATCCCAACAAATGTCCCAATTGAACTGTATAAGAAGAGTTAATTGGTTTATATACACAAGGGAAGAGGCCTGGATCCTCTGCAAAGTGAGGAATTTGAGGATTCCCATCAAATGCAGCCATTTAAAATGTAAATGTTCGACTCTGCTACCCTCTGCTGGATAAAAAGGTACCTTCAATTTCCCTACGTAATAATGTACTGATCCCCTCTGCTGGACAAACTAAAAATGTTCATATCTTTGCTAGGTGATAAAATTAGTATGTTATAGCTGACAGGCACAAAAAAAGTATAATTCTAAGTTTCTCATGTCTTCATGAATGTAAGAACTCTGAATGTATTCAAAAGCCAACAAACTGGGGAGCTCAATATTTACGACATGCTCAGAGGTCCTGTGTTGTATCATATTCAATCAGTCAGCGATTTCTTGGCTGAAAGCTGACTTTTATCCCTGTTTTATATGTATTATAAAGTTAAAAATATAATACATATAGATGATAATAAATAAAAAACTAATAGTGAAAAGATAATTCACAAAGATGCAGGACATGATAATGATAGATATCCTGCTCTGGTCACTGAGAGAGCAGAGACTACAGAGCATGAGGGACCAAAGAGGTGGGGACTGAGAGGAACAGGAAGTGAGAATCATGCTTAAAAGAGCTGGACCCTCTAACGGATGCATACACACAAACAAGCTGGCATCAAACGCATATGGCTCCCACTAAGCTACTCTTCCTCTCCATCATCTTCCTCCCTGTACTGCCAGGTAGGACTCGTTTCTCACTGTGTACTGAATACTGGAGCATTGTAGCAGCGAGACTGTCTGCGCTATCATCTTGAATTAATGAATTATACTGAAGTCTGGAGTTTACATGAATAGAATATGATTATGATGTAATTAAAATATTTTTTGCAATCTGAGTTCAATTGCTTCTCTTTTTACTTGCCCTGGGCAAGTTTACGCTTTTTAAAACATTAATTTACAATGAATTAAAATCACAATTTAAAAAATAATTCATGAAGCCACAAGAAACTATTTTTGCACGTCTGCAATTGATGGTCGTTTCTTTTTTTTGTTTCCTTAAAAAAGTTTTTCATTGACTGTTACACTGCATAATCATTTCTTTCTTATTTTCAAAGCCATTGAAACCAATTCATACTGACAGTCCTTTTCATAAATCTCAATTGATGAAATTGTAATGTTTGTGCATTGTGTAGTTGTACAGGGGAATATATTATATTAGACATTACATTGCAATCATTTGGCAGACACTTACAGCACAGTGAATAGCAGTTGAGAGCATCATTGTTTCTCTCAGGAAAACCACAATGCGGTCTCGCTAAAAAGGCCCATTCATAATCACTAAAAGCAATGTAAACCCAAAAAATAACAACCTGTATTTTAATAGATAATATATTTTTATAACTGTCTAAAAACAATAAAATCATGATTCATGTCCCATATCGGTATGCGTGATATTCTAAGTAAAGCCAACCCTTCATATACTTTGCCTGATTACGATAGCTCTGAGCATTAACTGAAAGTGAAGTTGCTATGGTATTGTTCTGTAAGTATGAATACTCTCACGGAAATAGCTTCAACCCCACAGGAAAATGCGCTGTGTTCTTTACTGTGGTGAGCAGAGATGATTAACCACAGGAAATAATGCTGTTCTGCAGACTCTAATGGTAAAATGACTGTACTGTGAGTGGAAGGAAAGCACACCTGTTTGTTAGCTGTTTTGCACACATTATTTTCTGGGGCTTCTCAACCTGTGAAGGCACTGCCATCCAATGAGTATGTTCTAAAATATGTTGGCCTTTTTTCATGGAAGCAAGAATTAGCTTCCACAGGCTACTATATATATATATATATATATATATATATATATATATATATATATATATATATATATATATATATATTTAAACCTGTAATTTAAATTTAGGCTTAATTTATGATGCCGTTCTGTGTATAGATGCTGCTGTTACTTATCTATGTGTTTTGATGCAGTGTACCATGGTGCTCTCCATTTCATAACTGCCAGGTCATTCACACACAGTTGCATCTTATACATGAGAGGGGGCTGGACCTCCTTAACTGCACCTAGGCCTCAACTCTGGTGCTCGATTTTCAAAAATCATACAGAAACTCCTGTCTTACCTTTGGTCCACTTGCATTTCTGTTATTTCCAGGCTCTTTCTTAGAATTTTAAGTGAGTTTTAAATTCATTTTTAAAAATTAAGTTTGCATCTCCAGTCCCACCCAAATTTAGAATATCCATTTAACAAACCATGTACAAGAATGCACAAATGCACCCTTGGTGCTGGTGTAATTTCCTGAATGGTGGATGTTAGCTACAGTAACTATTTAGCTTGTACAGCTTTAGCCAGCATGCTAATAATGGGTAATAATGTCCGACGCAGATCCTAAGTGAATAAGCACTCAGTTGTGCATGCTTTGCTTTGTATCCAATGAAATGGTCAATATGTACAAATGACAAATGACGCTGTTGATGCATATCCACTGTTCAGGTAATGACACCGCCTCGGGAGAGTGAAGACACTCGTCTCGGGTTGTTCTCTGAAACACACAGTGCCAGCCAGCTGCTTCTTTTCACACCTCAGCCACAAGCTGTGCACACACCCCAGAGCAGGGGCGGAGGCGACCCATTTATACGCGTGCGCAGAGAGCCAGCCACACGGTCGCTCAAGTAGCGAGCAGTGCTTTCCCTGCCAAACAAATCCCTCATATATATCCCCTTGCCCATATACCCAAATTGTGTGCCGCCCCTGCAGGGCTGCTGGCCACTGTCAGTACTGGGGCGGGTCGGATTCGAATTGTGTTTGTGGTGCCTTATGGCACGTTTGCCAAGTGAGCAGCCAGCAAAAGATGCTTTTTAAAATACCCATCCCCAAACGCCCAATTTCCCCAGAGTGATGTACATCTCCACTTCTGTATGCTGCTCTGGATAACAGTGTCTAAGTTATTGTGATTTAATGTAATACTGCAGTTACAAAGCTGCTTTTATTATACTTGGTGGTAATGGAACACATCCCTGAATAAACTGGATCTTGATCAAAAGTGGTGCAACTGCAATGCAGGTCCTGAGTGTAAATGTTTTTAATTTTGCTGGTACTATTGTTCCACGTTTTTCTTGTACCGCGTTACTCTTATGTCTTTCTTTTGTGTCTGTAAAGGTATTGAGTGTGTGACTGCTTTTCTGTCTTATAAAAGTTATTTCAATGTTATGAGGCTACGTATAAGTAAAGGAAAAATAAAAATGACAGAATATTACTGTCAAGGATGAGTAGGACACCATTACTCAGAAAGTTATTTGTATTCAGATTTTGGGCATTTGTGAATTCAAGATGAATAGCTTCAATCTGAGTAAAGTTGCTTATGTATTAGTTTTTCATTTGTATGATGCATTATAATTTTAAAAAATCATTTTAAAACGTTTAAAAACGAGCTCCAGGGAATTAATTGAGTTGCAAGATCATCATAACAATTTGTACTATATGTTGGTGTGTTAGACCAAATTTTTCTTAGATGCAGTGTGTCGGTTACACTTATTGTCATGGTGTGTTCAAATGAATAAGAGCATTAGTGATGTTTGCACTCAGTAAGAAGGGCACATCAATCACAGAGGGCAAAACACCACATTTCACCAAGACTTTCTGTGAACCAGATAAGTATGGGATGTACTTTATTCAGATGGGAGAAAGCAGAGAGGGGATTGACTGCGCTTTACTCCGTTCTGACGGTAAAATGAAGCCAAACTGATGAAATGTGTGTTTCTCTCTGCAGGTGCTGACGCTGTGTCCACAGTGAGTAATGTAGCTGTACAGAGAGGAAGATCTGTCACCATCCCATGTCACTATGATAGGAAATATGAAAAACATGTGAAATACTGGTGTCAGAGGTCAGCGTGGTCGCCATGTCACACCATAGTACGCACTGACTCTCCAAAAGTCAGAGGTGACACATCAATCACTGATTACGCCACCCATCATGTCTTCACTGTTACCATGACAAATCTGAAGACAGAGAACTCTAGATATTACTGGTGTTGTGTCGAGAGCAATGCAGGTGGAGATGAGGGCACACGTCTGTACCTGTCTGTCACTGCAGGTAAGATGGCTGCAGCACACACTGCACTCAGCAAGACCTGCTTCCATCGTCTTAATAATCATCTTCACTTCTCACCATATTTTCCACCTCACCATGCACAGTACTTTCTACTGTAGACCGTTGCACTGGGGATAAATGCGTGAACCTAGCAGTTATCCTAGCAACACTGAGTTTTTCCAAAACATGTAAAAGTGCTGGCATGTGTGTTCAAATATACAAACTCTGCAAAACCATTGGTTCTTTTTGAGTCTACGTAAGGAATGAGAGTGTGGTGGCAACTTTAATAGTACTTTTTTGCAACCAACTCCCAGGTTGTGTTTATGAGAGTATGGAAATTATTTGCTTTGGCCTTCGAGTGGCTTGTGCAGTTTATTTTGATTTGGGATTTTGGGGGAACTTCATAGATACAATGTTTTATGTTTATGTTTTAATTCCATGTTTTTATTCAGGCACTCCTGGACTCTGGGTTGCCCAGCAGGAGGTGACCGGTGTGGAAGGGGGCCATGTCAGTGTGCAGTGTCACTATAATGAACCGAGCAGCATGAAGAAGTGGTGCAGGGCTGAGGGCTCCTGTGTGACAGTGAACTCTGGAAGATCAGAGATCAAAGATGACCGCTCTGAAAATGTCTTCATTGTGACAGTGAGGGACCTGAACGGGGAGGACACAGGCTGGTATTGGTGTGCTGCAGGAGAACTACAGATCCCTGTTCACATCACTGTCACTCAGAAAACTACAACAACCACAGTCACCAGATGTAAGGAACCCAATACAAGCCTGTATAACAATGAATTTTATCATTGCATATTACATTTTTTCACCATTTTCTGCCAGCGCTCTCTTGTAGTGCTGTGCAGACTGTATCTTTAAAAACCCCACTTTTACAGCACACACACACACACACACACAAAAAATAACGCCATAAAAAATGGAGAGAAACTTCACTTGACATTAACTTGTTTGCCTATCTTCGCTTTTGTTAGGACTTTAAGACTGGGGCACACTGTAAAATATTGTAACAGATGTTTTGTAATTTATCCTAAATAAGTTTTGATTTCTATGTTAGAAGCATAAGTTAAGGTCAAAAATAAAGGGCAGCTGTGCAGTCTGGAATTTATCAACGGATACCATCCTCCTTTCAGTCCCACGAGAACAACACATCGATCATCACAACAACAAAAGAACACATCACAACAGAAGGATTTTCCACTGTGTTCTACTCTTCTATTTTTTATCTCCGCCAGGCGAGAGTCTGGAGGGGATTATGCGTTTGGTCGCGTGTGCGTGTGTGTGTGCGTGTGTAGGCTACTGTCCGCAGCTAATCTCGCATACTACTGGGCCGATCAGCCTAATACTTGTTGTGCATGCTGACAGCAGGCCAAGGACCTGAATTCTGGAATATTTTGCAAATCAGTCAACGACAAGTATTTTATTTGAATTAATTTTGATCATTGTCCATTGAAATACATTGACTGCTAACTCCTCCTAACCAGCCGTTAGGGGCCGCAAGTGATCAACAACTGCTTCCGTTTGGCATGAAAGACCAGCGATGTACAATGTTAATTTCAACGTTAAAGTTACAATCTCGAAGATTTCCATTTCGTTCTCTTTGGCGGTACCAATGGCGAGAAGCGGTAATTGCAGGTATGTTTTTGGACCTCACTTCCCATCCAACCGGATCCAACCAGTGTTGCCTGTGTGACGTCAGTCAGTTGGCACCTGGGCCACGCCAACAAAAACACTATTTACTGTGTAAAAAATGGTTGTTATAACGTTATGTACATACTCATTCGTTGTCTAACATTAGGCTAACTTAAACTGTCTTTACACTGCCGAGCCGGGTTAAAATGCTGTAGCAGACCTGGGGTAGAATTAGAGATGATCAATTTCCACAAACGTTCTTTATCCACTGGGATTCGCTGTGGCTTACGCAATTATGTATCTCGTGCACAATAGGCAGTCTTTTTCGTGAATGATCGTCGAATGATGTTATTTTTTAAACAACTGCCTTACAAAATGTTACCCCTGGTGTTTCTGGTTTTGCTAGCTAAACTGTTCAAGAATAAAGCTGAGCTGGGTGTTAAATTAGCAATCATAACAAGGAGATTTCATCAAAAAAGGGAATCAAGGCTGAAGGAACATATGAGGAAGCGTAATAAAATAATAACAACGCTAATCTATACTGCCGTATTCTTTTATTTAGTTTTCTCCGGCTTGACATCTTTACACAGAAATCAGACCTTGCTCTGCTCCACCTATATCCTGGCTTTATTCCGATCATTATAATATATTGATGAACTTGATGGCAATGTAAATAACGGTAAAGTTAAGGCCAGTTTATATCAATGATTCGCAACGAGACGAAACGGTTTTAGAATGTTGCAGAGAAAATTGCAGCGGTGTGAACTGGTTAGTTGCAGAGCCGTTGCCTGCCCTGGGGTCTCAGAAGACCCACCTTGTCAAATCGCCAAGTGCAGTTTTAGAACGTTTACAATCAGACGTCTTGGAATTTTGCAAGTTGCATCCAGTCTCATTGCGAATCATTGATCTGAACTGGCCTTTAGTTAGCTACACTGCAACGTTGCAGCAAGGTAGCATTGCATTCGAGAGACGGTTTGCGAGGTCGGTCCCGGTCGGTAGCGTTAGCTAGCGTTTTTTCTAATTGTTAGCTGACATTAGATTGTGTTAATTACATTAGCTAGCTAGCTAACGCAACGTTACCTGATATGAGAGATGGATACTGTGCGCAACGTTGTCTAAACTAATGTTGTCTTTCTTGACATGGTCCGGTAGATAGCGTTAGCTGTGCAAATAGCTATGTAATTTAGTAACGTTACATTGTCATCAAATGTAATACGAAATCTACATCAAGAAATAATATGACCTCTCATGTTACACAAAAACTTTTTAGGGTTCCATAACCACCACCCCCGCCCCTCCCCTTCCCTTCTCTGTTATTGTAATGCTAGCAGACACCGGAAAAAACAGTATGCCGCTCACATACAAGTGAGTTGAAGAGTGAGCCTGTTGCGTTAGCTCCGCCTACTCTCTCTGGCGGACCAACCACTGATGGGTGATGGAAAACGCGTCACTAACTATGCGCCGCTTGTGATTTTTTCCCGGGAATGACGCCACAGACACCCAGTTCTTTAATCATAAATTATAATAATAATAATTATATAAATTAATATAATAATAGGCTCAATCACCATTGTGTTACCTAATTCGGCGATAGATAGTGACTTAACAGACATTTATTTTAATGAAAATCTTCGAGATTATTACTTTAAAGTGCCAACAAAATAATCTGCCAACTAACGGGGTACGTTAGTGTTTGACTCTGTGGCAATTTTTTTGTTGGCATTTTCATGTTGAAATTGATATTTTACATCGCCTTTCCAGATTTGAGATGAAAGTGCCAGACTATAACGTCAACATTAGCTCTGTCTAACACATCGTGGCTGATATGAATGAAATTAGCTAACATGTCACCACCTTTAGCGTTACTTCACTGAATCGGCGTTTTTGGAATTTTCAGTGGCACATGGTAAACTTGTAATATTCTATTTGTTCCTGTCCACATTGTTCATGTCCAGATTTAAAACGAAAGTGCCAGACTATAACGTCAACGTTAGCTCTATCTAGCGTGGTTGATATGAATGAAATTAGCTAACATGTCACCACCTTCAACGTTACTTCATTAAATCGGCCTTTTTGGGATTTTCAGTGGCACATGGTAAACTTGTAATATTGTACTTGTCTAGTTGCATTGATTGTGTAGCCTCTATTGTTGCATCAGCAAAGCTAACGCCTGGCGGAGATCTGCACTCTACTGAGTGCACTCCTGTAATTGACTTTGTGTTTGCTAACAGATGCCATCACATCTCCCTCTGAAGCACACAAGCAGTACACACTGGTCATCACAACAGAAGCACCTTCTAGTGTCAATAAAACCAGTTGTCCAGAACACGGAAGCCAGCAGTGTGCCGGGTGAGTTTTGTGTGTTCCCCTTAGCTTTTCCCCTTTCAGTGTGTGAGACCAGTCTATGTACATCCCTCGATGTGCCTGTGAGCATCTGTCCCACTTCCTGTAGGCAGGCGGGTTGTTGACCTTGAGACAGTAGCTACACTCAAAGAGATTCAAATGGCTACACTTGAGCTTATTCGGTGCTTTTGCTGCCTGCAGATTTGTGTGTGCTGAAGGGAAGACACTGAGGCTCAACCAGATGCTTGGAAATAAGTTCTAAAGTGCAACAGTATTGAGGAGATAATGCAGTTAAACCTTATCTGTGGTGCGCTCACTGAATGACACTCAAACCAGTCTTTTCTGCGTAGTGCACCGACGAGCTTGGAACGGACTCTGGGGGCGCTACGCCACACCGGGGTTGCTTTGGTGTTCCTAGTATGCTCCGCCGTCGCCTTTTGGAAGATTTGGCGGTACCGCAGTAAGTCGTGTGATCCTTCTATTATTAATCCAGATTTCCTTAAATTGGCACATAGAGGTTTCCTGCCAGCATTACTCAATACTTTGTTGAGGCATCTTTGGCAAATCTTCTATGAAACACCCTCGAGCCAAAGAGAATTTTTTTTTTACCCTAAAGGATGTTTGTGTACTTAAAGATACACGTGGGCTTACACAACTGGAAGAAACCATTAGCAATAACAATAACAAAAACAACGAGAATACAATGAAATGCATAACTGGTTTAATGTTTTGGGGTCGAGAGGAGATAACTGTTGATTTGAAAATCGAATGTTCGTTTACTGAACGGTTATTCTACCGTGTGTTTGATGGGATAGGAGCTCAGCACTCGAGGAAGAATAGAGGACGTGGGACGTTACGCAAAGAACACCACAGAGCCATGGAAGCTACTGTACGACCACTGATGTGGTACACAATGTTTTTTTTGTTGTTGTTTTTTTTGATCAGTCAAGGTACTGGATTTCCCTCTCCATATAAATTGTGTACCGAAATTGTGCTTTCCCTTTTTTATTAGATGTAGAGCCGCTCTGATGTCATCATCGCCAGAATCGTTCCAGCCTCAGCTTTAACGCCTCAATATCTGCACCTTTCACCACGTTGCCACAGTTTTTTTTATCTTATTTTCATTATGTGATGATGTTTATTAATAATGGTAATAGTGCACATATGATTTAAAACAAACGCTTATTGACTATGTGCACATCAACTGTGTTATATTTGACTATGTACTGTACCAAGCCGCACATATTTACAGAAGGTAAATGTTATCTGCATTATGATATATAATTCTCAATATGTTACTTACAATGAAGCCTGTTAAAAATTGGTTACAAAAGCAAATAATAATGAAGTATTTCTGAATCCCAACAAATGTCCCAATTGAACTGTACAAGAAGAGTTGATTTGTTTATATGCACAAGGGAAGAGGCCTGGATGCTCTGCAACGTGAGAAACCTGAGGATTCCCATCAAATGCAAATGCAACCATTTAGCCAATTTCAAATGTTTGACTCTGCTGCCCTCTGCTGGTTAAAAAAGATACCTTCAATTTCCCTAAGTAATAATGTACTAATGCCCTCTGCTGGACAAACTAAAAATGTTCATATGTTTACGAGGTGATTAAATTAATATGGTATAACTGGCTGGCCAAAAAAAGTGTAATTCTAAGTTGTTCATGTCTTCATGAATGTAAGAACTCTGAATGTATTCAACAGCCAACAAACTGGGGAGCTCAATATTAACGACATGCTCAGAGGTCTTGTGTTGTATCATATTCAATCAGTCAGCGATTTCTTAGCTGAAAGCTGACTTTTATCCCTGTTTTATAAGTATTATAAAGTTAAAAATATAATATATATATATAGATGATAATAATTTTTAAAAAAAAAATAATAGTGAAAAGATAATGCACAAAGATGCAGGAAATGATAATGATAGATATCCTTCTTTGGTCACTGAGAGAGCACAGACTACAGAGCATGAGGGACCAAAGAGGTGGGGACTGAGAGGAACAGGAAGTGAGAATCATGCTTAAAAGAGCTGGACCCTCTAACAGATGCATACACACAAACAAGCTTGCATCACACGCATATGGCTCCCACTAAGCTACTCTTCCTCTCCATCCTCTTCCTCCCTGTACTGCCAGGTAGGACTCGTTTCTCACTGTGTACTGAATACTGGATCATTGTAGCAGTGAGACTGTCTGCGCCATGAACTTGAATTAATGAATTATACTGAAGTCTGGAGTTTACATGAATAGAATATGATTATGATGTAATTTAAATATTTTTTTGCAATCTGAGTTCAATTGCTTCTCTTTTTACTTGCCCTGGGCAAGTTTACCTATTTTAAACATTAATTTACGATGAATAAAAATCACAATTTAAAAAATAATACATGAAGCCACAAGAAACTATTTTTGCACGTCTGCAATTGATGGTCGTTTCTTTTTTCTGTTTCCTTAAAAAACTTTTTCATTGACTGTTACACTGCATAATCATTTCTATCTTATTTTCAAAGCCATTGAAACCAATTCATACTGACAATCCTTTTCTTAAATCTCAATTGATGAAATTGTAATGTTTGTGCATTGTGTAGTTGTACAGGGGGATATATTATATTAGACATTACATTGCAATCATTTGGCAGACACTTTTACAGCACAGTGAACTGCAGTTGAGAGCAGCATTGTTACTCTCAGGAAAACCAGAATGTAGTCTCGCTAAAGAGGCCCATTTATAATCACTAAAAGCAATGTGAACCCAAAAAATAACCTTTATTTTAATAGTTAATATATTTTTGTAAATGTCAAAAAACAACAAAATTACGATTAATTCCTCACATCAGAATGCGTGATACTCTAAGTAAAGTCAAGACTTCACATACTTTGCATGATTAAAATAGGTCTGAGTTTAAGCTGAATGTGACGTTGCTACGGTATTGTTCAGTAAGTGTGAATACTCTCACAGAAATAGCTTCAAAATATGATGTGTTCTTTACTGTGGTGAGCAGAGAGGATTAACCACAGGAAATAATGCTGTTCTGCAGCCTCTAATAATAAAATGATTAAACTGAGAACAGAAGGAGAACACATTTGTTTGTGAGAACTTTTGCACGCATTGTTTTCTGAGGCTTCCCCTTAGAAATCATTGCATTTAAAAGTCTCAACATGTAAAGTCACTGCCATCCAGGGAGTATGATCTAAAATGTATGGGCCTTTTTTTCATGGAAGCAAGAATTAGTTTGCACAGGCTACTATATTTTATTAACCTGTAATTTAAATTTAGGCTTAATTTATGATGCTGATCTGTGTATACATGTTGCTGTTACTTATCTCTGTGTTGTAGGTGCAGTGTACCATGGTGCTCTCCATTTCATAACTGCCAGGTCACTCACACACAGTTGCATCTTATACACAAAAGGGGGCCTGACCTCCTTAGCTGTACCTAGGCCTCAATTTTGCCCGATTTTCGAAAATCATTCAAAAACTCCTATCTTACCATTGCTCGACTTGTAATTTTGTGATTTCCAGGCTCTTTCTTAGAATTTTAAATGAGTTGTAAATTAATTTTAAAAAATAAAGTTGTCATCTCCTGCCCCACCAAAATTTGAAATGTCCAATTCACAAACTATGTACAAGCATGCTCATATATGTCCCAAATGCTGCTGTAATTACCAGAACGGTTGATGTTAATTTACTACTTAACTGGCACTGCTTTAGCCAGCCTGCTAATAATGAGTAATAATGTCCTAAGCAAATAAGCACACAGTTATGCATGCTTAGTCTTGCATCCAATAAAACAGTCAATATGTTCAAATGACACCTGTACCGAAATAAGACAGACGCACGCCATCGATGCATATCCACCGCTCAGGTAATGACACCGCCTCGGGAGAGTGAAGACACTCGTCTCGGGTTGGTCTCTGAAACACACGGTCCCAGCCAGCTGCTTCTTTTCACACCACAACCACAAGCTGCACACGCATTCCAGAGCAGGGGTGGAGGAGACCCATTTATACGCATGCGCAGAGAGCCAGCCACAGGCCCTTGAACAGACAATAGGGGTCGCTCAAGTAACAAACAGTGCTATCCCCGCCAGTTTAATCCCTCCCATATATCCCTTTGCCCATATAGCCAACTGCATGCCGCACCTGCAGGGCTGTTGGCCACTGTCAGCACAAGAGTGGGTCAGATTTGAACCGAGACCGTGGTGCTTACAGCGCTTTTACTTGTGAGCGACCCAGCAGCCAGCAAAACATACTTTCAAATTCCCCATCCGCAAACACTCATTTCCCCCAGAGTGATGTACATCTCCACTTCTGTATGCTGCTCTGGATAAGACTGTCTAAGTGATTGGAATTGAATGTAATTCTACAGTTGAAAAGCTGCTTTTATTAGACTTGGTGGTAATGGAACACATCCTTGAATAAACTGAATCTTGACACTTGTCTCTTTGAATGAACGCAAAAGCAGGGTAACTGCAATACAGGTCCTGAGTGTAAATGCATTTAATCACACTGTTGCTGGTACCATTGTTCCACGTTTTCCTTGTACCACGTTACTCTTATGTTTCTTCTGTGTCTCTAAAGGTATTGAGTGTGTGACTGCTGTTCTGTCTTATAAAAGAGATTTCAATGTTATGAGGCTACGTATAAGTAAAGGAAAAAGAAAAAATTTCAGAATATTACTATCAAGGATGTGTAGGAGACCATTACCAAATGTGCTTATGTTTTAGTTTTTCATTTGTGTTATGCGTTATCTACTATTTAACAGAATGTTCAAGAAACATTTGAAAATTAATGAATGAATTGAATTACAAGATTATTGTAACAATTTGTTCTATATGTTGCTGTGTTAGTCCAAATTTTACTAAGACCCAGTGTGTTGGTTACACTTATTGTCATGGTGTGTTTGAGTGAATAAGTGCGTTGGTGATTTTTGTACTCAGTAATAAGGGCACACCCCTCACAGAGGGCTAAACACCACACTTCACCAAGACTGCTGTATGTGGACCAGATAAGGATGGGATGTACTTTATTCAGACAGGGAAGAAAGCAGAGAGAGTAACAGATACAGAGGGGATCTCAAATCAGAAGTCAGCTGCCTTATAGACTGAGTTTTACTCCATTGTGATGGTAAAATGAACCCAAACTGATGAAGTGTGTGTTTCTCTCTGCAGGTGCTAGTGCTGTGTCCACAGTGAGTCAAGTAGCTGTACAGAGCAGAAGATCTGTCACCATCCCATGTCACTATGATAGGAAATATGAAAAGCATGTGAAATACTGGTGTAAGGGGCAAGATTGGCGCATGTGTCATACTGTAGTACGCACTGGCTTTCCGAAAGTCGAAGGTGAAACATCAATCACTGATGACCCCACCCATCATGTCTTCACTGTTACCATAAAATATCTGACGGGGCGGGACACTGGAATTTACTGGTGTAGTGTAGAGATCAAGGGGGTTGGTGATGAGCACAAATATTTGTACCTGTGGGTCACTGCAGGTAAGATGGCTTCAGCACACACTGCACTCAGAAAGACCTGCTTCCCAACCTCTTAATAACAGCATCTTCACTTGATGATTTTCAATCATATGCTGCTCAGAACGTTTTACTGTAGAATGCTGCACTGGGGGTAAATGGGTTAACCTAGCGGTTATCCTAGCAACACTGAATATTTCCAAAACATATAAAAGTGCTGGCATGTTTGTTTGTGACTCTACATAAAGAATGAGAGTGGGGTGGCAACTTTAATGGTACTTTCTTTGCAATCTACTGCCAGCATGTATCCATGAGAATATGGAAATTATTTGCTTTGGACTTTGAGTGGCTTTAAAATGCATTTATTTTTATTTTGGGGAAAACCTAACAGATACAATGCTTTATATTTGTGTCTTTATTCTATGGTTTTTATTCAGAAGCTCCTGGACTCTGGGTTGACCAGCAGGAGGTGACCGGTGTGGAAGGGGGCCATGTCAGGGTGCAGTGTCACTATAATGAACCGAGCAGCATGAAGAAGTGGTGCAGGGCTGAGGGCTCCTGTGTGGAAGTGAATTCTGCTAAATCTGGAAGATCAGAGATCAAAGACGACCACTCTGAAAATGTCTTCATTGTGACAATGAGGGAGCTGAGCAGGGAGGACACAGGCTGGTATTGGTGTGCTGCTGGAGAACTACAGATCCCTGTTCACATCACTGTCACTCAGAAACCTACTACTACCACAGTCACCACAAGTAAGGAACTCAAATCAAACAAACCTGTATAACAATGCATTTTTTCATACAATTTTAAATGGTCTTTCCTGTCATTCTCTCTCAGTGAGGGCATGTTGTGAATTTTATTGAACAACAGACGGGTATAAACGGTGTTTTCTCTTCTGACACTTCATAGCAACCCAATGTATAACATCAAGAGCACTATGCACATCTCTTCCAGTTAGCACAGCTACCACATCAGCAACAGCCGAAGAGCCTTCAACCTCAAAGCAGTTAACAGTCACAATACCTCGGTCATCTATTCCATCCACAACCACTTACAACAACAGGTAAGATATGTATGCAGGAAAAGCCTACTAAATATTCAACTTCAACGTATCTTTTTATAATGAAATCAATAATAATTTATATTATTTATAATTAATATAAGGAATATGTATAATTATAATTAATAATAATAAAAATTATAACAATAATATTATTTAAAGTAACATAGTTGATAAATGCACCATTTTTTAATAAAATGACTGCTTTTCCTGACCAATGTGCCCCAAAATTCATTGCTCTTTCAAAGTCAATGAGGCGTCCTCCTGCAGCTACGCTAAGGCTGTGTAAATACGATCAATAGAGAACACAGTCTCAGATACCGAAAGACGATTGGCTCAAAGAAACAGGAGTTATTATTTTGTTATTGTGCAAGTCTGTGGTGCAAAAAAAGCACACTGCATGTTAGCATGACCCCTGAATCTCATTTTGGCATTTAAAATGCAGGTGAAAATAAAAAAGTAAAAGAATCTTTAAAAATATATTTTTATAAAACATAATGTTATGAAACCAGGTATTCACCTAAAATGCAGCATAATTTCAGAGCAGAGCTTCTCATTTCTTTCAGCAGTAGTAGTACTGGAATCCCGTGATGTGGATATATGACCCTAAAGCATGCCGCTAAATTTAAATTTCATGCACCCTGTTACTGCTGTTAAGCACTTCAGACCTCATAATCGTCCTGATTACATGAGGGATACTGTTGCTGGCAGCAACTGTTGCTACTGTTACCTGGAAGCAGTGGAAGAAACACAGTGAGTTTAAAAAAATAAAAATAATGGGTAAACTATCAGACTGGGCTTTGCACTTGCTGACTGATACATCACATCTCTTTCTCTCGACCCCAAGAGAACAACAAACTGACCAGCACAACAGATGGGTATTCTAATGTGTTCTACTCTTCTACTTCTACTGTCCAGAACACGGAATCCAGCAGTGTTCCAGATGAGTTTTGTGTTCTCCCCTTAGCTTTTCCTCTTTCAGTGAGTGAGGCCAGTCTATGTACATCCCCTCTGATGTGTCTGTGAGCATCTTTCCCACTTCCTGTAAGCAGGCAGGTTGTTGACCATGAGACAGCAGCTGCACTGGAGCTCATTCAGTGCTTTTGCTGCCTGCAGATTAGAGTGTGCTGAACGAGACACACTGATATGCAACCAGAGGCTTGGAAATAAGTTGCGAAGTGCGACACTACTGAGGAGATAATACAGAAACATTATCTGTGGTGCGCTCACTGAATGACACTCAAACCAGTCTTTTCTGCGTAGTGCACCGACGAGCTTGGAACGGACTCTGGGGGCGCTACGCCACACTGGGGTTGCTTTGGTGTTCCTAATATGCTCCGCCGTCGCCTTTTGGAAGATTTGGCGATACCGCAGTAAGCCGTGTGATCCTTCTATTATTAATCCAGTTCTCGTTAAATTGGAGTTTTACTGCTAGCATCACTCAGTACTTTGTTGAGGCACCTTTGGCAAATCTTCTATGAAACACCATAAAGGCATATGAGAATTCTTTTTACCTTACAGGATGTTAGTGTACTTAAAGATACACGTGGGCTTACACGACTGGAAGAAACCATTAGCAATAACAATAACAAACAACGAGAATACAAAGAAATGCATAACTGGTTTAATGTTTCGGGGTAGAGGGGAGATAACTGTTTATTTGAAAATCGAATGTTCGTTTATTGAACGGTTATTCTACCGTGTGTTTGATGGGATAGGAGCTCAGCACTCGAGAAAGAATAGAGAAGTCGTGGGACGTTACGCAAAGAACACCGCAGAGCCCTGCAAGCTACTGCACGACCACTGATGTGGTACGCAATGTTTTTTTTGTTTTTTTTGATCAGTCAAGGTACTGGATTTCCCTCTCCATATAAATTGTGTACCGAAATTGTGCTTTCCCTTTTTTATTAGATGTAGAGCCGCTCTGATGTCATCATCACCAGAATCGGTCCAGCCTCAGCTTTAACGCCTCAATATCTGCACCTATCACCACATTGCCACAGTTTTTATCCTATTTTAATTATATATGATGATGTTTATTAATAATGGTAATAGTGCACATATGATTTAAAAACTAACGCTCTTTGACTATGTGCACATCAACTGTGTTATTTTTAACTATGTACTGTAACAAGCTACACATATGTACAGAAGGTAAATGTTGTTTGCATTATGATATATAATTCCCAATGAGTTACTTACAATGAAGCCTGTTTAAAATTGGTTACAAAAGCAAATAATAATAAAGTATTCCTGAATCCCAACAAATGTCCCAACTGAACTGTACAAGAAGAGTTAATTGGTTTATATACACAAGGGAAGAGGCCTGGATGCTCTGCAACATGAGGAACCTGAGGATTCCCATCAAATGCAAATGCAACCATTTAAAATTGAAATGTTTGTCTCTGCTGCCCTCTGTTGGACAAAAAAGATACCTTCAATGTCCCTACGTGATAATGTACTGATGCCCTCTGCTGGACAAACTAAACATGTTCATATCTTTACTAGGTGATTAAATTAATATGGTATAGCTGACTGGCACAAAAAAGTATAATTCTAAGTTGTTCAAGTCTTCATGAATGTAAGAATTCTGAATGTATTCAAAAGGCAACAAACTGGGGAGCTCAATATTTACGACATGCTCAGAGGTCCTGTGTTGTATCATATTCAATCAGTCAGTGATTTCTTGGCTGAAAGCTGACTTTTATCCGTTTTATATGTATTATAAAGTTAAAAATATAATCCATATAGATGATAATAAATAAAACAAACTAATAGTGAAAAGATAATGCACAAAGATGCAGGAAATGATAATGATAGATATCCTGCTTTGGTCACTGAGAGAGCACAGAGTACAGAACATGAGGGACCAAAGCGGTGGGGACTGACAGGAACAGGAAGTGAGAATCATGTTAAAAAGAGCTGGACCCTCTAACGGATGCATACACACAAACAAGCTGGCATCACACGCATATGGCTCCCACTAAGCTACTCTTCTTCTCCATCATCTTCCTCTCTGTACTGCCAGGTAGGACTCGTTTCTCACTGTGTACTGAATACTGGAGCATTGTAGCAGCGAGACTGACTGCGCCATAAACTTGAATTAATGAGTTATACTGAAGTCTGGAGTTCACATGAATAGAATATGATTATGATGTAATTAAAATGTTTTTTGCAATCTGAGTTCAATTGCTTCTCTTTTTAATTGCGCTAAGCAAATTTACTTTCTTAAACATTAATTTACGATTAATAAAAATCACAGTTTAAAAAATAATTCATGAAGCCACAAGAAACTATGTTTGCACGTCTGCAATCGATGGTCGTCTCTTTTTTTTTGTTTCCTTAAAAAACGTTTTCATTGACTGTTACACTGCATACTCTTCTTTCTTATTTTCAAAGCCATTGAAACCAATTCATACTGACAATCCTTTTCATAAATCTCAACTGATGAAATTTTAATGTTTGTGCATTGTGTAGTTGTACAGGGGAATATATTATATTACACTTTACATTGCAATCATTTGGCAGACACTTTTCCAACACAGTGAACAGCAGTTGAGAGCATCATTGTTACTCTCAGGAAAACCAGAATGTAGTCTCGCTAAAAAGGCCCATTCATAATTACTAAAAGCAAAGTGAACCCAAAATATAACCTTTATTTTAATAGTTAATATATTTTTGTAACTGTCTAAAAACAAGCCTTCACATACTTTGCATGATTACAATAGCTCTGAGTTTAAACTGAAAGAGAAGTTGCTATGGTATATGGTACTGTAAGTGTGAATACTCTCACAGAGATAGCTTCTTCCCCACAGTAAAATGTGCTGTGTTCTTTACTGTGGTGAGCAGAGAGGATTAACCACAGGAAATAATGCTGTTCTGCAGCCTCTAATGGTAAAATGATAAAACTGAGAACAGAAGGAGAACACATTTGTTTGTGAGTTCTTTTGCACACATTGTTTTCTGAGGCGTCCCTTTAGAAATCATTGCATTTAAAAGTTTCAACATGTAAAGTCACTGCCATCCAGAGATTATGTTCTAAAATGTATGGGAAGTTGGCATCTCCTGCCCCACCAAAATTTGGAATGTCAAACTCACAAACTATGTGCAAGCATGCTCATATACGTCCCAAATGCTGGTGTAATTACCAGAACGGTGGATGTTAACTTACTACTTAGCTTGCACTGCTTTAGCCAGCATGCTAATAATGAGTAATAATGTCCTACGCAAATAAGCACACAGTTATGCATGCTTAGTCTTGCACCCAATAAAACAGTCAATATGTTCAAATGACACCTGGACCGAAATAAGACAGACGCCATCGATGCATATCCACCGTTCAGGTAATGACACCGCCTCGGGAGAGTGAAGACACTCGTCTCGGGTTGGTCTCTGAAACACACGGTCCCAGCCAGCTGCTTCTTTTCACACCTCAGCCACAAGCTGCACATGCATTCCAGAGCAGGGGTGGAGACCTATTTATACGCATGCGCAGAGAGCCAGCCACAGGCCCCTGGACAGACAATAGGGGTCGCTCAAGTAACAAACAGTGCTATCCCCGCCAGTTCAATCCCTCCCATATATCCCTTTGCCCATATAGCCAACTGTGTGCCGCCCCTGCAGGGCTGTTGGCCACTGTCAGCACAAGAGCGGGTCGGATTTGAACCGAGACCATGGTGCTTATGGTGCTTTTACTTGTGAGCCACCCAGCAGCCAGCAAAACATATTTTTAAATTCCCCATCCACAAACACCCATTTCCCCCAGAGTGATGTACATCTCCACTTCTGTATGCTGCTCTGGATAAGAGTGTCTAAGTGATTGTAATTGAATGTAATTCTACAGTTGACAAGCTTCTTTTATTAGACTTGGTGGTAATGGAACACATCCTTGAAGAAACTGAATCTTGACACTTGTGTCTTTGAATGAACGCAAAAGCAGGGTAACTACAATACAGGTCCTGAGTGTAAATGCATTTAATCACACTGTTTGCTGGTATCATTGTTCCACGTTTTTCTTGTACCACGTTACACTTATGTTTCATCTGTGTCTCTAAAGATATTGAGTGTGTGACTGCTGTTCTGTCTTATAAAAGAGATTTCAATGCTATGAGGCTACGTATAAGTAAAGGAAAAATAAAAAATGTCAGAATATTACTATCAAGAATGTGTAGGAGACCATTACCAAATGCGCTTATGTTTTAGTTTTTCATTTGTGTAATGCATTATCATTTTAAAAAATCTACGATTTAACAGAATGTTCAAGAAACATTTGAAAATGAATGAATGAATTGAATTACAAGATTATTGTAACAATTTGTTCTATATGTTGCTGTGTTAGTCCAAATTTTACTAAGACCCAATGTGTTGGTTACACTTATTGTCATGGTGTGTTTGAGTGAATAAGTGCGTTGGTGATGTTTGTACTCAGTAATAAGGGCACACCCCTCACAGAGGGCTAAACACCACATTTCACCAAGACTGTTTTGTGTGGACCAGATAAGGATGGGATGTACTTTATTCAGACAGGGGAGAAAGCAGAGAGAGTAACAGATACAGAGGGGATCCCAAATCAGAAGTCAGCTGCCTTATAGACTGAGTTTTACTCCATTGTGATGGTAAAATGAACCCAAACTGATGAAGTGTGTGTTTGTCTCTGCAGGTGCTGACGCTGTCTCCACAGTGAGTAAAGTAGCTGTACAGAGTGGAGGATCTGTCACCATCCCATGTCACTATGATAGGAAATATGAAAAGTATGTGAAATACTGGTGTTGGGGGTCATTGGGGTTGTCCTGTCACACTGTAGTGCGCACTGACTCTCCAAAAGTTAAAGGTGAAACGTCAATCACTGATGACCCCGACAATCATGTGTTCACTGTTACCATGGCGAAGCTGAAGACAGAGGACTCTGGATGGTACTGGTGTGCTGTAGAGATCGGGACTTATGGGATTCCAGATGAGCGCAAATATCTGTATCTGTCTGTCACTGCAGGTAAGATGGCTTCACTTAGTGAGACCTGCTTCCCAACCTCTTAATTACAGCGTCTCCACTTTCCCCCAGTGATATCCTAGCGGTTCTACTAGCAGCACTGAGTTTTTACAAAACTTGTAAAAAATTAATGAGACAGGCATGCGAGTTTAAAAATATCTTTGCTACTCTGCAAAACCATTGCTTTATTTTGACTCTGCATAAAAAATGAGTGTGGTGCCAATATAATTCTTGCAATCCCACTCACTGTATCCATAAGAGTATGAAAATTATTTTGTTTTAGTCTGTAAATGACTTTTTGCAAATGACAGTTAATTTTGATTTCGAGATTTAGGGAGGAAATTCATAGATGCATTTTATATTTTAAGAACATATGTGCTTTATAATTTTGTTTTTATTCTGTGGTGTTCAGGCACTCCTGGTCTCTGGGTTGACCAGCAGGAGGTGACCGGTGTGGAAGGGGGCTGTGTCAGTGTGCAGTGTCACTATAATGAACCGAGCAGCATGAAGAAGTGGTGCAGGGCTGAGGGTTCCTGTGTAGAAGTGAATTCTGCTAAATCTGGAAGATCAGAGATCAAAGATGACCGCTCTGAAAATGTCTTCATTGTGACGATGAGGGAGCTGAACAGGGAGGACACAGGCTGGTATTGGTGTGCTACTGAAGAACTACAGATCCCTGTTCACATCACGGTCACTAGGAAGACTACAAATACCACAGTCACCACACGTAAGGAACTCAAAACAAGCCTGTATAAGGATGCATTCTGTCATAGAATTTTAAATGTCTGTTCTGCCACTGTCTCTGAGAGTTGAAAAGCAGAGGGAAGTAGATTGCATGTTGTGGAGTTTTTTTCACCAACTGCTGCTAGTGCTGTCTTGCAGTGCTGTGCAGACTGTGGAGTGCCACTGGTGTGTAGAGAGCAAGTGGGGAGTTCTGTTCTTCTTTTGTGTTACCACAGTGCTACAGCACACACACACACACACACACACACAAATTAATGCCATACAATATGGAGAACAACTTCATTGAAACATTCTTTGATTAATATACTGATTCCAACGCTAGGGTGCAACCATTGCGAATGTTAAATGTAAGAAACGAAAATGATTTTTGGTGCACTGCATCTGCAGCACCGTGCACATCTCTTCCGGTCGGCTCAGCAGTCACACCAGCAACATCCACCGAGCCCTCATCCTTTAAGCGGACCGTAGCCACAGGGTCTTTCTCATCGGCCACTAACGATAACAGGTAACGTTCATGTAAAGGAAACGGCTAAATGTTCAACTTCACGGAAAGAAATTTGAAACAACAAGAACAACAACATCAACAGCAACAACAACACAGTACAACACAGTAGCTAATGGGGATCTAAATAAACAAACAAACAACAACAGCAACAGCAACAACAACAACAACAACAACAACAACAATAATAATAATAATAATAATAAAAATAATAGTAATAATAATAATAATAATTAGTAATAAGCCTTCTTTGTTGCCTTCTACTCATTATTATTGTAATTGTTCTCGCTGTTGTTGTCACTGTTAGTAGTAACATGTGACATGGTTAAGAAATAATAGGGTTTTGGACCACCATTATTTTTTTATTTATTAAAATGGCTACTGTTCCTGACAAATGGGCTGAAAGAATCACCAAAATTAGAATCTTTCCAAATCAGTGAGGTCTCCTGCAGCCATGGTAACTCTAAGTATAGCCAATGAGCGAGGCCTCTCCAGCATTCCAAGGCAGTACATGCCTCTATGCATCCTGGGACGTGGTTTGCATAATTAATGGGGATCCGCATCTCTGCTAGACGCTGCTTCGCATGTGTTGTTGTCCCTCATACCCCCACGTATTTATTGATTCCATCAGCAGTTTTCTCTGCTTGTCTGTACTCCTCTGAACTGGTCAAAAAAAGTTGCATTACTGAGACAGGCTTATGTCCAATCTCATTTGGGCATTTGTAAAATGGGGAGAAAATAAATAAAGAAAAAACGTTATATTAACTTCTGTTCTATTCACACATGCATAATCTCAGGGCAGAGGTTCTCATTTCTCCCAGTGTCAGTAATGCTGGCATGCTGTGGTGCGGTGATGTGACAGAGAAGCATCCCGCTCACTTTAAATCACACGACCTGCTGGTGCTGCTGTTCAGTCTTCCAGGCCTCACAGTCGTCCTGATGACATCTGGGGTACTGTTGCTGGTGGTGGCTGTTGCCATGGTAACCTGGAAGCTGTGGACGAAACACAGTGAGTATCCATATGAAGCATGTTGTGTCAAATGATCATTTGGATGCTGTGTATATGATCCATCAGCACAGCATTAGTGAATACACTGAATACATTGAGTCACAACTCTCACAACTCTGTCCTGATCGTGCTCCCTTATCCTAGCTCATCGTGTGTCTCCTTACAGAGAGCGTCCAGGCGAACGCAAGAGCAAGAGAGGACAGGAGGAACGAGCTGACAGTACATTGGTTTTTACACTCTTCTCTCTGCCGAAGAAAGCTGAGGGTCAATGTCAGTCAAAAATCAATCAAAATATGAGCTGAGCCACAGAATGGAAAAAGACAAATGGTGACTGCGGGGGTGTGGTCCTGTGGAAAAAATTACTGCCTACAACAAAGTGTGAAAGTTCTTTATTCATGTGAAAGAAGTTCATATGCAGAAAAGCTGCACTTACCAAATTAAATAAAATTCAGCACAATCTTAAGTTTGTTTAGACATATAAAACTGGGAATCTGCAAATATGAAGCTAAGTCTATAGACACTAGCTCTATTCACACAGATGGGCAGCCATCTGAATGACTACTATGATTTATTTCATAGTAAAATGTAGATATTGCTTTTTCTTAACTCTGTAGCTTGATGTCCTTTCTCTGTTTCTTGGAAATGAGCTCACTTGCTTGTACCTGGTCCACCTGTTGAATGGCCCTACTGTACCATTTAAAAGGCAGAGGTCTATACAGATAGACCAGCCATTATGATGAGTTTCTCGTTGTGTCTCTCTCCTAGCAGACTGTAGACTCTGAGGATGAAGTGACCTACAGCACAGTGTTCACCAAGACACGGTCATCATCACACAGAATGAGTCCACCTCAGTCACAGGTTGGGTAGCGGTTGGATTTCTCACACATTTACAAAGTGCCTTTGCAGAGAATCACTCACAATATTCAGTCTCATTACTTCCTTCCTACAGATGTTTAGAGGTCATTTCTTTTTTCTCTTTCCTTTGATTTCCTTTTGTAAAAAATGATAGGTATAGCTGTGTAAGTTATCTTTTAATTGTACCTTGTTTTGTTACAATTAAATATTTGCCAAAAAAAATAATTAGGCAAATATTACAGTTGATTATAAATGGAATGATTATAAGTGATTATAAATGGGCCTCTGTACCTTTTTGTTGATATTGCATTTTGATACTCCTGAGAGTATCATTGATGTTCTCCACTACTGTTCTTCACTCTGGATAAGAGCATCTGGTAAATGATTGTGATGTGATGTGATGTGAACTCTGGTCAGTAACATGATCTTGTTCCCTCTTACTGTCCCAGTCATCTGAGAGGTCTGCAGATGAGGTCATGTACAGCTCAGTCAACCTGCAACATCCACAGGTGAGACTGTTCACCATATTTCAGTGTCAGGTACACAGGCAGCAGATATCAGTAGGCAAACTGGCACACAATGGGAAAGGTCAACATGTATGTATGATCACTAGTCCTTTAACCTTGATTTGCTTCTTTTCTGTCCACACCCAAAACAAATACAGTGTGCTTAGCTGGAGTTTAAATCTCCATAGAACTGCAATACCACAGGAACAGCTATTTAAGTCTGAGAAATAAGAATGAGCTGTTCAGGTTTCATGCGGTTATGTGGCCTAGGGGTTTAAAACTGAGGTTTAGTCTGACCAGCAGAATATTAAACGAGAAATGTTTGTATACCTCTCAGTAAAGTTCATTTTTAGTGACTAAAATACTGTGTATACATGTCCTCTTTTGCACAGGCCACACACTCCCCTAACCAGTCTCCAGCAGGAACAGCCGATGATGTGATTTACAGCTCAGTAGCCCAGCAGAAAAAATAGGTACATTTAGATGGATTTGCACTTTTTTCATCAGTTGAGCAGATCATTATTTTTGCTTCCAAAATATAAGAAGTAAGAGTCCGTAACTACTGTTGTAACTAAGAGCAGAAATTGCTGTCATATCGCATCTTTACTACCTCTACTTTCCCCTGAGATTTCTCTCTTTCTCTCTCATTTCAGTGATTACAGAGACAGGGTGGCTGTCGTAAAGGGTTCACACTCTGCTATTTGAGTAGCGCTGAGAATAATCACAACTGTTTGACTGTCTGTTACTCTGTGGGGGTTTGGTTCCTGAATGTCAGATCTTCAGTGAAGCAGGAACTTCTTGCACGGCAAACTCTATCTGCAGATCCTCCTCATATTACACTGATGGTTTAATTTCACACAGACCAGGACATTCAGTAATTATGACCACACAGGTTTCACCTGCCAATATTAAATACATATAAACAGTGTAGGCTGATATTAAAGAAGTTGTAAGCCGTGCAGCACAGTATAGAAATAGTAGATCTGACTGACTGAATGCCTTTGGGTGTTCATATGGGGCATTTATTCTTCATGCCATTCTTAGCTATTTCTGATGTAATGTGGCTGGAGAACAAATCAGTCTTCAACAGACAAGTAAAGCATCAGATTAAGAGTAATTAGCAGCTTGTTGTTGGATTAAAGGAAATTCTGGGCGTAATACTCTGCAGTTTTGCTCTTTGCCCAAGAAATATCAACCCCTTAAATTATATAAGATACTTATCTTAAGGCTCTGTGACTCATGGAGGTTGCACTGAATTATCTTTATTAATTTTCTTTCATTACTTTCACTGTTTTTAGTACATTTTTTGGTTGTGCTAAGGGGTGGTCATATTTGAACCCGAATTATCTTGATATCTATGCGTGAATGTTTTCTGTCAGCTCAATAGGGGGCAGCAACGAGTATGAAGACGGTCCCAACAGCAATTCTGTTTACATCACTGAACTGTATAAGAAGAGTTAATTGGTTTATATTCACAAGGGAAGAGTCCCGGATGCAATGCAACATGAAGAACCTAATGATTCCCATCAAATACAGCCATTTAGCCCATTAAAATTTTTTTGACACTTCTGCCCTCTGCTGGATGAAGTAGACACCTTCAGTTTCCATTCTTGATAATGTACTAATGCCCTCTGCTGGACAGATTGGAAATGTTCGAATATTTGCTTGGAGATTAAACAAACATGGAATAGGTGACGGCCACAAAAAATTTAATAAATAAAAATACACATTCCTAATTTGTTCATGTCTTCATGTATATGATGTCTCTAAGAATTCATTCAAAGGGCAAGAAACAGGGGAGATCAACATTTACAGCAGGCTCAAAGGTTTGTATTTAATCAGTCATTGATTTCCTGACTGTGAAGCTTCATGCTATAAGGACGAAAGAAGAACACGTGATATTTAAAACATGTGTTTGATTTGGGTCAAATTTTTCCCATTTTAAACTTTTAATAAAAGAGGAATGACATCATTGAGAGATGCATTTGGTTTATACACAGTAAAATGTCCAGTCTTAATTCAACTCTTATCAGATAACATTCAATCCCACTCAATAGTGGGACCAAGTGCTATCTGTTAAGAGCTGAATTAACACTGGACATTTTACTGTGTATGAGTCCCTATAGGATAGAATAATATCAACATGAATACACTCTGTCACAATTAATGTCACACTGAAGATGTTAATGTGGATTTGTTCACTCACAAAATTGTTTAATGTAACATGACCTCATAGTCACTGTTATGTTTTAAATGTCAATAGCACAAAACTAACTCAGCATAGGTAAGTAAATAAAGATGAATGATGTGTTTGTGGGTAATCCTGAGCAAAAAGTAGCAATGCCTAAAAATAATACATGTAGCCTATGCAATAATACATTCTATTCCAATTAAGAGTAATTTGCAGCTTAATGTACTTCAGATCCTTGATTTAAAAACAAGCAATGCTTCATAGTGATGAGCAATGTATTCCAGGCAATTTCCAGTGTTAGTTCTTTCTTCTCCATCATAGTAACCACACAAAACCCCACACTCGGTGAAACACTGCCTCATTCTAATTAAATGTGCCCAGAAACAAATGCCATTGCTGCAGTTCCTGTGTATACATTCATGTAAAACCTTAATCTCCTCTCTTGACAAAGTTAATGGAATGTTCTTCTTGACCTTCATAGCTATTTCTGTAATAATGAAAAATATAATATATACATATATATATATATAGCATTTCTCATAGAAAACGTAGTTTGTCCACCATTCACTTCACAGCAGTGGTGATAGAACTAACACGAAGTAAGTGCTAGTGTGTTGTTATCCTTTACTGATCCCCGTATGAGGTTTGTATGATATATCTAGTGTGGAAGGGAAGTGCACTTAAGCTTACAGCCATCACCACTATGATGGATCATATCACTGCATTAGCATTGCTTATTACCTGCAGAGTTAGAGTGGTCAGACCGTGGTCAAATTATAAAACCAGCAGAAACCTTCATATGATGTAAGCACAGTCTCCTATAATGTAAACATGGCCTTTCAAACAGGCCATGTCATGAGTGTTAGAACCAGCAGGGGATGAATGAGATGAGCACCTGTTACATGAAGGAAAGGGGAGTTGAACACTTATTTTTTATATAAGAAAGGAAGAGGGCTTGGAAATAATGGTGTAAAATCTGGGCAGAAAATGAGAAACAATGGTGTATGGGAAAGAGTCAAGTAAAATGATGTAAGCATGTGGGAAAGGCCAAGCTTAACCTCCACAACACAGCTAATAAGATAGGACAAAAGGGAGTGTTCAGTCCCAGAGGAGTTCAGTATGTCTTGTGTGTCTTGGATGTTTTTGTGTGTGTCTTGTCTGTCTGTGTGTGTGTGTGTGTGTGTCTTGTCTGTGTGTCTGTGTGTCTTGTCTGTGTTGTGTGTGCGTCTTATGTGTTTTCTGTGGAGTGTCTTGTGGAATGCTTGGAGAGTGTTCGTATTGATATGCACGGATTAGGTTAGAATAGTGTTCACTGTGTGAACTGTGTTCTTGGCTAGAAATAGCTGTACAAAATAAGTATTATACCTTTCTGAACTTGTGTTCAGCAGTTGCCTATGACCATGATATGCACTTTTTTGTACGTCGCTTTGGATAAAAGCGTCTGCGAAATAAATGTAATGTAAATGTAAAATATGCGCAGCCTGGGTTCTTGCATGTCATCTTTGAATCACCTGCAATAAATCCAGTTGCATCAGACTCTGTGAAGTGTATATTTTGAAGAAGTACTCAACAGTGTGAGGAGAACACCCAGCGCTTCTGGCCCAGGCTGGGGCCTGTTTTTCCCACACTAGCATAAGCCAATAGCACTAACCCATAAAATTTGCTTTTTAACGGTACTTGGTCCGTCGAACGATAAAAATGAAAGCATTCGATTACGGTAAACGGCACCGAATATTTCTGTTGCACCTTCAATAAACGGCAAAAGTCCCACCATAGGATTGATCATAGCACATCTTTCAGCTAGCGACTGTAATGAAGCCAGTGGTGGAGCCTGTACCAGCTCGCTTGGAAGCATTAGAATCTATTTTATGTTTTTGAACTTCCGCATAATTTGGTTCATGCAGGCTAAATAAAATTTCCATTGCACCTAGAGTATACCTTTACTGCACCTATTTTTTTCACTTTCTGCATAACATGACATATTGTTTAAGTGGTACTCACATTGTTTTTTCTTGGCTTTTAAAAGTAATCTTGATTCTATAGTATTATACAGTAATTCATTTAGTTTGGGAAGTGGGCACAGGGCAGTGGCAATGATTGGGGGCTTGGGGTGGATGGGTAGGAGGAGGCTATACTGAAAAAGAATAGAATAGAAAAAAAAAGGAAAAAATGAACGTGAACTAGTTCATTTTTTGGCACTGTGAACTTAGTTCAAAATTCAAAATTGTGAACTATGAACGTGAACTAGTTCATTTTAATCTTTGTGAACTGAACTTTGAGCTTGCTCTTGTGAAGTGTGAACTTGCACAGCAAGTATCAGGAAACGGCCTCTACGGTGCATGTTCACAACTGTTGAGGGTAAAAGAGTTTGCTTCTCATTGAATTTAATGTAAAAATCCAGAAAACCTCAAGTCAATTTTTTGTGATCCTTAATTTCATTATGTGCAGCAGTTTCTGAAACAATGGTTGTTCTGATTCAGAAGTCTTAGGAAGATATTTATTCAACTGGGCATATTTTATTACATAATTAATATTTTTCGATCTGCTTTTCATGTGAAACGTAACGGTCATCAATAAAGTTTCAAAATATCATCGGGGAAGTTTTATTTTGCCTTCAATAGTCTGATGTTCCCCATTCACTTTGATGGGAAGCTCAATGTTCTGCCCTCAACAGCGAAGACATGCACAGTACAAGCTTACTGCACTTCCGGAGCTTCACAGCTTGGTTGGCTGAGGGCGGGCTTTCCCCTGTCTAGATAAATATGCATGTCTATGTGACACACGCACATACTCTCTCACTCACTCACACGCACCACACTCTCTCTCTCACTCACTCAAAAGCACCACACTCTCTCACTCACTCAAACGCACCACACTCTCTCTCCCACCTCACTCACACGCACACACTTTCTAAATCACTCACTCACACACACAACACACAGACACACCCGTTCAAGCACATATGACTCCCACTCTGCTGCTCTTCTTCTACATCATCCTCCTCTCCTTCTTCCTATATTGCCAGGTAGGACTTGTTTTTCATACTGTGTACTGAATACTGGAGCATTGTATCTGTAAGTCCCTCTGTGCCATGAACTTCAATGAAGGAGTTATACTGAAGTCTGTAATTTACATAAATAGAACCTGACAATGATGTAATTAAAATATGTATTTGCAATCAGAGTACAACTCATAAACATAAACAAACCCTGGCTCTATACATGGAATTCATGCACTTCTCCCTTGCACTTGGAGTTTAATTTCATTTAGCCAATAATTTATGATGAATAAAATCTTAGTTTTGTAATGTAATGTAATACTGCAACTGCAGGAAACTGCTTTTAGAAATTGCATTCTGTGGTATTGGACCACATCCCCGAATAAAGTAGATCTTGACCCTCATCTCTGTGAATGAATTTAAAAGCATAGTAACTGCAGTGTAAATGCTTTTAATCTTCCTGTTTCCTCGTACCATTGCTTTTACACTATAATACTTTACTGTTGTGTGTTTTGTGTGTGTCTGCAGTGGTACTGAGTGTCTGACTGCTGCCTCTTGATTTGGCCTCTCTTATTAAAGAGATTTCAATTTTTACCAGGAAACATGTATCAGAAAAGGACACATTTAAATTAAAATGGAAGATAATTACTCTTGTAATTGTTTGGTTTTGACAATCAAACACATTCATTTTACCCAAGATCATCTCAAAAACTTGTCCAATGATACATTTATTATAATGTCTTAGTGTGTTAGACCGTATTTTACCCAGATGCAGTGTGCTGGTTACACTTATTGTTTTGGTGCATCAGAATGAATTTGAGCATTAGTGATATTCCCTTCGGTTTGTACTCAGCAATAAGGGCACACCACTCACAGAGGGCACAACACCATGTTTCACCAAGACTGCTTTACTGTGGGCCAGATAAGGACGGGCTCATTTGGCCCTTGGTGATTTTATTCCACCCCATTTTATAAAGGATACCGGACAGTCCACCCTCCCCTTTGTACTTTATTCAGACGGGGGAGAAGCAGAGAGAGTAACGGAATGAGAGAGGATCTCCAATCAGAAGGTGCCCTGGCAGGGGGTCGAACCTCCAGCCACATAGGAGGATTCATACATACCCTGAGAGTCAGCTGCTCTACAGACTGCGCTTCACTCTGTTCTGACAGTAAAATGAACCCAGACTGATGAAGTGTGTGCTTCTCTCTGCAGATGCTGATGCTGTGTCCACAGTGAGTAATGTAGCTGTACAGAATGGGAGATCTGTCACCATCCCATGTCACTATGATAGGAAATATGAAAATAATGTGAAATACTGGTGTCAGGGGTCAGCGTGGTCATCATGTTATACTGTAGTGCGCACTGACTCTCCAAAAGTCAGAAGTGAAACATCAATCACTGATGACCCCACCCATCATGTCTTCACTGTTACCATGACAAAGCTGAAGACAGAGGACTCTGGATACTACTGGTGTGCTGTAGACATCAAGAGGGTTGTAGATGATGGCACATGTCTGTACCTGTCTGTCACTGCAGGTAAGATGGCTGCAGCATGTAATGCACTCAGCAAGGCCTGCTTCCCACCCTTTTACTAATCATCTTCACTTCTCCTCATGATTTCCAACCTGACACTGCACAGTACTTCCTACTGTAGACTGCTGCACCGGGGGTAAATCAGTGAACCTAGCGGTTACCCTAGCAACACTGAGTTTTTTCCAAAACATGTAAAAGTGCTGGCATGTATGTTTAAATATACAGTTGTTATTCTGCAAAACCATTGGTTCATTTGGAGTCTACATAAGGAATGAGAGTGTGGTGGCAACTTTAATAGTACTTTTTTGCAACCAACTCCCAGGTTGTGTTTATGAGAGTATGGAAATTATTTGCTTTGGCCTTCGAGTGGCTTGTGCAATTTATTTTGATTTTTGGATTTTGGGGGAACTTCATAGACACAATGTTTTATGTTTTTGTTTTAATTCCATGTTTTTATTCAGGCACTCCTGGACTCTGGGTTGACCAGCAGGAGGTGACCGGTGTGGAAGGGGGCCATGTCAGTGTGCAGTGTCACTATAATGAACCGAGCAGCATGAAGAAGTGGTGCAGGGCTGAGGGCTCCTGTGTGGAAGTGAATTCTGCTAAATCTGGAAGATCAGAGATCAAAGACGACCGCTCTGAAAATGTCTTCATTGTTACGATGAGGGAGCTGAACAGACAGGACACAGGCTGGTACTGGTGTGCTACTGGAAAACTGCAGATCCCTGTTCACATCACTGTCTCTCAGAAAACTACTACTACCACAGTCACCACAAGTAAGGAACTCAAATCAAACAAACCTGTATAACAATGCATTTTATCATAGAATTTTAAATGGTCTTTCCTGTCACTCTCTCTGAGTGAGGGCATGTTGTGAATTTTTTATTCACCCATTGCTGCCAGCACTCTCTTGCAGTAATGTACAGACTGTAGGGTGCCACTGGCTTGTAGAGAGCAAGTAGGGAGTTCTGTTCTCCTTTTACATAACCGCAGTGTTACAACACACACACACACACACCCACACCCACACACACGCAACACCCACACACACGCAGACTGGGTAAATGTACTTATGTTCTAGTTTTTCATTTGTATGATGGATTATAATTTTTTTTAAATCCACGATTTAATATAATATTCTAGAATAATTATATGAGCTTCAGGGAATTACTTGAGCTACAAGATCATGGTAACAATTTGTACTATGTTGGCGTGTTAGACCAAATTTTACTTAGATGCAATGTTTTGGTTACACTTATTTTCATGGTGTGTTTGAGTGACACTTACAGAGGGCAAAACACCACATTTCTCCAAGACTGATTTATGTGGACCAGATAAGGATGGGATGTACTTTATTCAGACAGGGGAGAAAGCAGAGAGAGTAACAGATACAGAGGGGATCTCAAATCATAAGTCAGCTGCCTTATAGACTGAGTTTTACTCCACTGTGATGGTAAAATGAACCCAAACTGATGAAGTGTGTGTTTGTCTCTGCAGGTGCTGACGCTGTGTCCACAGTGAGTAAAGTAGCTGTACAGAGTGGAAGATCTGTCACCATCCCATGTCACTATGATGATAAATATGAAAAGCATGTGAAATACTGGTGTAGTGGGTCACAGTGGCATAGATGTTCCTTTGTAGCGCGCACTGACTCTCCAACAGTTAAAGGTGAAACGTCAATCACTGATGACCCCGACAATCATGTGTTCATTGTTACCATGGTGAAGCTGAAGACAGAGGACTCTGGATGGTACTGGTGTTGTGTAGAGATGAGGGATAAATGGACTGTAGATGAGGGCAAGTATCTGTACCTGTCTGTCACTGCAGGTAAGATGGCTTCACTTAGTGAGACCTGCTTCCCAACCTCTTAATTACAGCGTCTCCACTTTCCCCCAGTGATTTCCTAGCGGTTCTACTAGCAGCACTGAGTTTTTACAAAACTTGTAAAAAAAATGAGACAGGCATGCAAGTTTAAAAATATCTTCGCTACTCTGCAAAACCATTGGTTTATTTTGACTCTGCATAAAAAATGAGTGTGGTGCCAATATAGTGCTTGCAATCCCACTCGCTGTACCCATAAGAGTATGAAAATTATTTTGCTTTAGTCTGCAAATGACTTTTTGCAAATGACAGTTAATTTTGATTTCGAGATTTAGGGAGGAAATTCATAGATGCATTTTATATTTTAAAAACATATGTGCTTTATAATTTTGTTTTATTCTGTGGTGTTCAGGCACTCCTGGACTCTGGGTTGACCAGCAGGAGGTGACCGGTGTGGAAGGGGGCCATGTCAGTGTACAGTGTCACTATAATGAACCGAGCAGCATGAAGAAGTGGTGCAGGTCTGGGGGCGCCTGTGTGGAAGTGAATTCTGCTAAATCTGGAAGATCAGAGATCAAAGATGACCGCTCTGAAAATGTCTTCATTGTGACGATGAGCGAGCTGAACAGGGAGGACACAGGCTGGTATTGGTGTGCTACTGGAGAACTACAGATCCCTGTTCACATCACTGTCTCTCAGAAAACTACTACTACCACAGTCACCACAAGTAAGGAACTCAAATTAAACAAACCTGTATAACAATACATTTTATCACAGAATATTAAATGGTCTTTTCTCTCACTTCCTGTCAGTGAGTGTTGAAAAACAGACGGGTATAAATGGTGTTTTCGCTTCTGACACTTCATAGCAACCCAATGTGTAACATCAAGAACACTATGCACATCTCTTCCAGTTAGCACAGCAACCACATCAGAAACAGCCACCAAGCCTTCAACCTCAAAGATGTTGGCAGTCACAATACCTCGGTCATATTTTCCACCCACTTACAGTAAAAGGTAAGATATGTATGAAGGAAAAGCCTGTTAAATATTCAACTTAGTATCTTTTTCATAAAAGAAGTTAAAAATAATAATAATAATAATAATAAAAGTAACATAGTTGATAAATGCTTAAAAGGATGTTGGACCACCATTATTTTTAATAAAATGACTGCTTTTCCTGACAAATGTGCCCCAGAATTCATTCCTCTTTCAAAGTCAATGAGGCTTCCTCCTGCAGCTACGCTAAGGCTGTGTAAATTAGATCAATAGAGAACACAGTGTCAGATATCGAAAGACGATTGGCTCAAAGATACGGGAGTTATTATTTTGTTGTGGTGCAAGTCTGTGGTGCAAAAAACACACACTGTGTGTTAACATGACCCCTGAATCTCATTTTGGCATTTAAAATGCGGGTGTAAATAAAAAGGTAAAAGAAAATAAGTTATCTTTAAAAATATTTTTTTATAAAACATAATGTTATGAAACCAGGTATTCAGCTCAAATGCAGTATAATTTCAGAGCAGAGCTTCTCATTTCTCTCAGCAGCAGTAGTACTGGAATCCCGTAATGTGGATATATGACCCTAAAGCATTCCGTTGAGTTTAAATTTCATGCACCCTGTTACTGCTGTTAGCCCTTCAGACCTCATAATCGTCCTGATGATATCAGGGATGCTGTTGCTGGCGGCAACTCTTGCTACCGTTACCTGGAAGCAGTGGAAGAAACATAGTGAGTTTAAAAAAAATAAAAATAATGGGTAAACTTTCAGACTGGGCTTTGCACTTGCTGACTGATACCATCACATCTCTCTCTCGACCCCAAGAGAACAACAAACTGACCAGCACAACAGATGGGTATTCTAATGTGTTCTACTCTTCTGCTTCTACTGTCCAGAACACGGAATCCAGCAGTGTTCCAGATGAGTTTTGTGTTCTCCCCTTAACTTTTTCTCTTTCAGTGAGTGAGGCCAGTCTATGTACATCCCCTCTGATGTGTCTGTGAGCATCTTTCCCACTTCCTGTAAGCAGGCAGGTTGTTGACCATGAGACAGCAGCTGCACTGGAGCTCATTCAGTGCTTTTGCTGCCTGCAGATTAGAGTGTGCTGAAGGGAACACACTGATGTGCAACCAGAGGCTTGGAAATGAGTTCCAAAGAACGACACTACTGAGGAGATAATACAGAAACATTATCTGTGGTGCGCTCACTGAATGACACTCAAATCAGTCTCTTCTGCGTAGTGCACCGACGAGTTTGGAATGGACTCTGGGGGCGCTACGCCACACCGGGGTTGCTTTGGTGTTCCTAATATGCTCCGCCGTCGCCTTTTGGAAGATTTGGCGATACCACAGTAAGTCGTGTGATCCTTCTATTATTAATCCAGTTTTCGTTATATTGGCACATAGAGGTTTCCTGCCAGCATTACTCAGTACTTTGTTGAGGCACCTTTGGCAAATCTTCTATGAAACACCCTCAAGCCAAATGAGACTTTTTTTTACCCTAAAGGATGTTTGTGTACTTAAAGATACACGTGGGCTTACACGACTGGAAGAAACCATTAGCAATAACAATAACAAAAACAACGAGAATACAATGAAATGCATAACTGGTTTAATGTTTTGGGGTCGAGAGGAGATAACTGTTAATGTGAAAATCGAATGTTCGTTTATTGAACGGTTATTCTGTGTTTGATGCGGTAGGAGAGCAGCACTCGAGAAAGAATAGAGAAGACGTGGGACGTTACGCAAAGAACACCGCAGAGCCCTGCACTCTACTGTACGACCACTGATGTGGTACGCAAAGTTTTTTTTTTGATCAGTCAAAGTACAGGATTTCCCTATCCATACAAATAGCATGACGAAATTGTGTTTTTTTGTTGTTTATTAGATGTAGAGTCGCTCTGATGTCATCATCACCAGAATCGTTCCAGCCTCAGCTTTAACTCCTCAATATCTGTACCTATCACCACATTGCTACAGTTTTTATCCTATTTTAATTATATATGATGATGTTTATTAAGAATGGTAATAGTGCACATATGATTTAAAATGAACGCTCTTTGACTATGTGCACATCAACTGTGTTATTTTTGACTATGTACTGTGACAAGCTACACATATTTACAGAAGGTAAATGTCTGCATTATGATATATAATTCCCAATGAGTTACTTACAATGAAGCCTGTTAAAAATTGGTTACAAAAGCAAATAATAATAAAGTATTCCTGATTCCCAACAAATGTCCCAACTGAACTGTACAAGAAGAGTTAATTGGTTTATATACACAAGGGAAGAGGCCTGGATGCTCTGCAACGTGAGGAACCTGAGGATTCCCATCAAACGCAAATGCAGCCATTTATCCCATTTCAAATGTTTGACTCTGCTTCCTTCTGCTGGATAAAAAAGATATCTTCAATTTCCTTATGTAATAATGTACTGATGCCCTCTGTTGGACAAACTTAAAATGTTCATATCTTCACTAGATGATTAAATTAATATGGTATAGCTGACTGGCACAAAAAAGTATAATTCTAAGTTGTTCATATCTTCAAGAATGTAAGAATTCTGAATGTATTCAAAAGCCAACAAACTGGGGAGCTCAATATTTACGACATGCTCAGAGGTCCTGTGTTGTATCATATTCAATCAGTCGGTGATTTCCTGTCTGCAAAGCCTCCTTTTATCCATGTTATATATATATATATATATATATATATATATATATATATATATATATATATATATATATATATATATATAATAAAATGAAAATGATAATACATATAGATGATAATAACTAAAAGATAATAGTAAAAAGGTAATACATAAAACAAAATGTTATGATAGTTATCCTGCTTTGGTCACTGAGAGAGCACAGACTACCGAGCATGAGGGACCAAGAGGTGGGGACTGAGAGGAACAGGAAGTGAGAATCATGTTAAAAAGAGCTGGACCCTCTAACAGATGCATACACACAAACAAGCTGGCATCACACGGATATGGCTCCCACTAAGCTACTCTTCCTCTCTATCATCTTCCTCCCTGTACAGCCAGGTAGGACTCGTTTCTCACTGTGTACTGAATACTGGAGCATTGTAGCAGTGAGACTGTCTGTGTCATAAACTTGAATTAATGAATTATACTGAAGTCTGGAATTTACATGAATAGAATATGATTATGATGTAATTAAATGTTTTTTTTTTTTGCAATCTGAGTACAATTGCTTCTCATTTTACTTGTCCTAAGCAAGTTTACTTTCATAAAACATTGTTTTACAATGAATAAAAATCTCAGTTTAAAGAATAATTCATGAACTATGTTTGCACGTCTGCAATTCATGGCCGTTTCTATTCTTGTTTCCTTAAAAAACTTTTTCATTGACTGTTACACTGCATACTCTTTTCTTTCTTATTGGCAACGCCATTGAAACCAATTCATTGAGAAAGTCCATTTCATAAATCTCAACTGATGAAATTGTTTGTGCATTGTGTAGTTATACAAGGGAATACATTATATTACACTTTACATTGCAATCATTTGGCAGGAACCTTTCCAGCAAAGTGAGCTGCAGTTGAGAGCATCATTGTTACTCTCAGGAAAATTAAAATGTAGTCTCGCTAAAAAGGACCATTCATAATCACTAAAAGCAATGTGAACCCAAAAAATAACAACCTGTATTTTAAAAGTTAATATATTTTTGTAACTGTCTAAAAACAATAAAATCATGATTCAAGCCCCACATCAGTATGCATGATATTCTAAGTAAAGCCAAACATTCACATACAGCTCTGAGCATTAACTGAAAGAGAAGTTGCTATGGTATATGGTACTGTAAGTGTGAATACTCTCACAGAAATAGCTTCAACCCCACAGTAAAATATGCTGTGTTTTTTGCTCTGTTGAGCAGAGAGGATTAACCACAGGAAATAATGCTGTTCTGCAGACTCTAATAATAAAATGATTAAAGTGAGAACAGAAGAACACATTTGTTTGTGAGTTCATTTGCACACATTATTTTCTGAGGCTTCTCCTCAGAAATCATTGCATTTAAATGTCTAACCATGTAAAGACACTGCCATCCAGGGAGTATGTTCTAAAACGTATTGGCCTTTTTTCATGGAAGCAAAAATAAGTTTGCACAGGCTACTATATTTTATTAACTTGTAATTTAAATGTAGGCTTAATTTATGATGCTGTTCTGTGTATACATGCTGCTGTTACTTATCTATGTGTTGTAGATGCAGTGTACCATGGTGCTCTCCATTTCATAACTGCCAGGTCACTCACACACAGTTGCATCTTATACACAAAAGGGGGCCTGACCTCCTTAGCTGCACCTAGGCCTCAATTTTGCCAGATTTTTGAAAATCATTCAAAAACTCCTATCTTACCTTTGCTCGACTTGTAATACTGTGATTTCCAGGCTCTTTCTTAGAATTTTAAATGAGTTGTAAATTAATTTTTAAAAATAAAGTTGGCATCTCCTGCCCCACCAAAATTTGGAATGTCCAATTCACAAACTATGTACAAGCATGCTCATATATGTCCCAGATGCTGGTGTAATTACCAGAACGGTAGATGTTAACTTACTACTTAGCATGCACTGCTTTAGCCAGCATGCTAATAATGAGTAATAAGGTCCTATGCAAATAAGCACACAGTTATGCATGCTTAGTCTTGCATCCAATAAAACGGTCAATATGTTCAAATGACACCTGTACCGAAATAAGACAGGCGCCATTGATGCATATCCACAGTTCTGGTAATGACACCGCCTCGGGAGAGTGAAGACACTCGTCTCGAGTTGTTCTCTGAAACACACGGTCCCAGCCAGCTGCTTCTTTTCGCACCTCAACCACAAGCTGCACACGCATTCCAGAGCAGGGGTGGAGGAGACCCATTTATACGCATGCGCAGAGAGCCAGCCACAGGCCCCTGGACAGACAATAGGGGTCGCTCAAGTAACAAACAATGCTATCCCCGCCAGTTTAATCCCTCCCATATATCCCTTTGCCCATATAGTCAACTGTGTGCCGCCCCTGCAGGGCTGTTGGCCACTGTCAGCACAAGAGCGGGTTGGATTTGAACCGAGACCGTGGTGCTTACAGCGCTTTTACTTGTGAGCCACCCAGCAGCCAGCAAAACATACTTTTAAATTCCCCATCCGCAAACACCCATTTCCCCCAGAGTGATGTACATCTCCACTTCTGTATGCTGCTCTGGATAAGACTGTCTAAGTGATTGTAATTGAATGTAATTCTACCGTTGAAAAGCTGCTTTTATTAGACTTGGTGGTAATGGAACACATCCTTGAATAAACTGAATCTTGACACTTGTCTCTTTGAATGAACACAAAAGCAGGGTAACTGCAATACAGGTCCTGAGTGTAAATGCATTTAATCACACTGTTTGCTGGTACCATTGTTCCACGTTTTTCTTGTACCACATTACTCTTATGTTTCTTCTGTGTCTCTAAAGGTATTGAGTGTGTGACTGCTGTTCTGTCTTATAAAAGAGATTTCAATGTTATGAGGCTACATATAAGTAAAGGAAAAATAAAAAATGTCAGAATATTACTATCAAGGATGTGTAGGAGACCATTACCAAATGTGCTTATGTTTTAGTTTTTCATTTGTATAATGCATTATCATTATCATAAATCTACGATTTAACAGAATGTTCAAGAAACATTTGAAAATTAATGAATGAATTGAATTACAAGATTATTGTAACAATTTGTTCTATATGTTGCTGTGTTAGTCCAAATTTTACTAAGACCCAATGTGTTGGTTACACCTATTGTCATGGTGTGTTTGAGTGAATAAGTGCGTTGGTGATGTTTGTACTCAGTAATAAGGGCACACCACTCACAGAGGGCTAAACACCACATTTCACCAAGACTGCTTTATGTGGACCAGATAAGAATGAGATGTACTTTATTCAGACAGGGGAGAAAGCAGAGAGAGTAACAGATACAGAGGGGATCCCAAATCATAAGTCAGCTACCTTATAGACTGAGTTTTACTCCATTGTGATGGTAAAATGAACCCAAACTGATGAAGTGTGCGTTTGTCTCTGCAGGTGCTGATGCTGTGTCCACACTGAGTAATGTAGTTGTACAGAGTGGAGGATCTGTCACCATCCCATGTCACTATGATAGGAAATATGAAAAGTATGTGAAATACTGGTGTAGTGGGTCACCGTGGCATAGATGTTCTTTTGTAGTGCGCACTGACTCTCCAAAAGTTAAAGGTGAAACGTCAATCACTGATGACCCCGACAATCATGTGTTCACTGTTACCATGGCGAAGCTGAAGACAGAGGACTCTGGATGGTACTGGTGTTGTGTAGAGATAGGGGATAAATGGACTGTAGATGAGTGCAAATATCTGTTCCTGTCTGTCACTGCAGGTAAGATGGCTTCACTTAGTGAGACCTGCTTCCCAACCTCTTGATAACAGTGTCTCCACTTTCCCCCAGTGATTTCCTAGCGGTTCTACTAGCAGCACCGAGTTTTTACAAAACTTGTAAAAAAAAATGAGACAGACATGCAAGTTTAAAAATATCTTTGCTACTCTGCAAAACCATTGGTTTGTTTTGACTCTGCATGAAAAATGAGTGTGGTGCCAATATAGTGCTTGCAATCCCACTCGCTGTACCCATAAGAGTATGAAAATTATTTTGCTTTAGTCTGCAAATGACTTTTTGCAAATGACAGTTAATTTTGATTTCGAGATTTAGGGAGCAAATTCATAGATGCATTTTATATTTTAAAAACATATGTGCTTTATAATTTTGTTTTTATTCTGTGGTGTTCAGGCACTCCTGGACTCTGGGTTGACCAGCAGGAGGTGACCGGTGTGGAAGGGGGCCGTGTCAGTGTGCAGTGTCACTATAATGAATCGAGCAGCATGAAGAAGTGGTGCAGGGCTGAGGGCTCCTGTGTGGAAGTGAATTCTGCTAAATCTGGAAGATCAGAGATCAAAGACGACCGCTCTAAAAAGGTCTTCATTGTTACGATGAGGGAGCTGAACAGAGAGGACACAGGCTGGTACTGGTGTGCTACTGGAAAACTACAGATCCCTGTTCACATCACTGTCTCTCAGAAAACTACTACTACCACAGTCACCACAAGTAAGGAACTCAAATCAAACAAACCTGTATAACAATGCATTTTATCATAGAATTTTAAATGGTCTTTTCAGGCACTCTCTCTCAGTGAGGGTATGTTGTGAATTTTTTATTCACCCATTGCTGCCAGCACTCTCTTGCAGTAATGTACAGACTGTAGGGTGCCACTGGCTTGTAGAGAGCAAGTAGGGAGTTCTGTTCTCCTTTTACATAACCGCAGTGTTACAACACACACAGACCCACGCAACACCCACACACACGCAGACTGGGTAAATGTACTTATGTTTTAGTTTTTCATTTGTATGATGGTTTTTATTTTATTTTTTTAATCCACGATTTAATAGAATATTCTAGAATAATTAAATGAGCTTCATGGAATTACTTGAGCTACAAGATCATGGTAACAATTTGTACTATATGTTGGCGTGTTAGACCAAATTTTACTTAGATGCAATGTGTTGGTTACACTTATTTTCATGGTGTGTTTAAGTGACACTCACAGAGGGCAAAACACCACATTTCACCAAGACTGCTTTATGTGGACCAGATAAGGATGGGATGTACTTTATTCAGACAGGGGAGAAAGCAGAGAGAGTAACAGACACAGAGGGGATCTCAAATCAGAAGTCAGCTGCCTTATAGACTGAGTTTTACTCCATTGTGATGGTAAAATGAACCCAAACTGATGAAGTGTGTGTTTGTCTCTGCAGGTGCTGGTGCTGTGTCCACAGTGAGTAAAGTAGCTGTACAGAGAGGAAGATCTGTCACCATCCCATGTCACTATGATAGGAAATATGAAAATAATGTGAAATACTGGTGTTGGGGGTCAGTGTTGGTTTCCTGTCATATTGTAGTACGCACTGACTCTCCAAAAATTGAAGGTGAAACATCAATCACTGATGACCCCGACAATCATGTGTTCACTGTTACCGTGGCGAAGCTGAAGACAGAGGACTCTGGATGGTACTGGTGTTGTGTAGAGATAGGGGATAAATGGACTGTAGATGAGTGCAAATATCTGTTCCTGTCTGTCACTGCAGGTAAGATGGCTTCACTTAGTGAGACCTGCTTCCCAACCTCTTGATAACAGTGTCTCCACTTTCCCCCAGTGATTTCCTAGCGGTTCTACTAGCAGCACCGAGTTTTTACAAAACTTGTAAAAAAAAATGAGACAGACATGCAAGTTTAAAAATATCTTTGCTACTCTGCAAAACCATTGGTTTGTTTTGACTCTGCATGAAAAATGAGTGTGGTGCCAATATAGTGCTTGCAATCCCACTCGCTGTACCCATAAGAGTATGAAAATTATTTTGCTTTAGTCTGCAAATGACTTTTTGCAAATGACAGTTAATTTTGATTTCGAGATTTAGGGAGGAAATTCATAGATGCATTTTATATTTTAAAAACATATGTGCTTTATAATTTTGTTTTTATTCTGTGGTGTTCAGGCACTCCTGGACTCTGGGTTGACCAGCAGGAGATGACTGCTGTGGAAGGGGGCCGTGTCAGTGTGCAGTGTCAGTATAATGAATCGAGCAGCATGAAGAAGTGGTGCAGGGCTGGGGGCGCCTGTGTGGAAGTGAATTCTGCTAAATCTGAAAGATCAGAGATCAAAGACGACCGCTCTAAAAAGGTCTTCATTGTGATGATGAGGGAGCTGAACAGAGAGGACGCTGGCTGGTATTGGTGTGCTGCTGGAGAACTACAGATCCCTGTTCACATCACTGTCACTCAGAAAACGACAAATTCCACAGTCACCACACGTAAGGAACTCAAATTAAACTAATCTGTATGACAATGCATTTTATCATAGAATTTTAAATGGTCTTTTCAGTCACTCTCTCTCAGTGAGGGCATGTCGTGAATTGTTTTTCTCACCAATTGCTGCCAGCACTCTCTTGCAGTAATGTGCAGGCTGTAGGGTGCCACACACATTTTATAAGGTATTTGGTGATGTACTTTAGTTTAGTTTAGCAAGACTGAATTGTCTTCATGTAATCTCAGGGTTTTGACCAAAATATTACTTCATAACTGAAACATTTAACAGTAGATCCGTTGTGCAGGAGTCGTAATGTAGATGACACTTACAATATCATCCAGTGGAGTAAAATGTAAGGTTATCAGATAGTGTCTGATTTATTTCCTTTGAAAACTTTGGAAAATTTCCCCCAATTTTAGTATGGTGAACATCTCTCACATTCATGATAGCTGGTCACAAGGAATCCACACCCTGGGTGGCCACAGGAGGACGGGCCCCTTGAGCTTGGACCCTTTGAAGGGTTCTTCCTATATGCTACCTAGGGAGCTTTTCCTGCCACTCTTGACCTATAGGCTTGCGTTTGTAAGGGTTTAAAGACTAGGGAACAATGTGAAATACTGTGACAAATGTCTAGTAATTTATCCTAAATACAAAAGTTTTGATTTGAACATTAGAAGTGTACCTTTGAAGTGTACCCCTTGAGCTTGGACCCTTTGAAGGGTTCTTCCTATATGCTACCTAGGGAGCTTTTCCTGCCACTCTTGACCTATAGGCTTGCGTTTGTAAGGGTTTAAAGACTAGGGAACAATGTGAAATACTGTGACAAATGTCTAGTAATTTATCCTAAATACAAAAGTTTTGATTTGAACATTAGAAGTGTACCTTTGAGATAAAAATAAATAAATAAATAATGGGAAATTTTTCAGACTGGGCTTTGCATTTGCTGACAGATACCACCACATCTCTTTCTCGACCCCAAGAGAACAACAAATTGACCAGGACAACAGAAGCACCTTCAACTGTCCAGAAAACCAGTTGTCCGGAACACGGAAGCCAGCACTGTTCCAGGTGAGTTTTGTGCTCTCCCCTTAGCTTTTCCCCTTTCAGTGAGTGAGGCCAGTCTATGTCCATCCCCTCGATGTGTCAGTGAGCATCTTTCCCACTTCCTGTTAGCAGGTAGGTTGTTCACCATGAGACTGCAGCTGCACTGGAGCTCATTCAGTGCTTTTGCTGCCTGCAGATTAGAGTGTGCTGGAAGGAACACTGATGTGCAACCAGAGGCTTGGAAATATTAAGTTCCAAAGTGCGACACTACTGAGGAGATAATACAGAAACATAATCTGTGGTGCACTCACTGAATGACACTCAAACCAGTCTCTTCTGCGTAGTGCACCGACGAGCTTGGAACGGACTCTGGGGGCGCTACGCCACACCGGGGTTGCTTTGGTGTTCCTAATATGCTCCGCCGTCGCCTTTTGGAAGATTTGGCGATACCACAGTAAGTCGTGTGATCCTTCTATTATTAATCCAGATTTCGTTAAATTGGCACATGGAGTTTTACTGCTAGCATCACTCAATACTTTGTTGAGGCACCTTTGGCAAATCTTCTATGAAACACCCTCAAGCCAAATGAGAATCTTTTTGAGAATGTTTGTGTACTTGGGCCCGTGGGATAGGAAGGAACCATTGGCAATAACAATATGAAAAACAACGAGAATATAATGAAATGCATAACTGGTTTAATGTTTCTGGGTAGAGGGGAGATAACTGTTAATGTGAAAATCGAATGTTCGTTTATTGAACGGTTATTCTACCGTGTGTTTGATGCGGTAGGATCGCAGCACTCGAGAAAGAATAGAGGACGTGGGACGTTACGCAAAGAACACCGCAGAGCCCTGCAATCTACTGCACGACCACTGATGTGGTACGCAAAGTTTTTTTTTTTTTTTTTTTTTGATCAATCAAAGTACAGGATTTCCCCTGTCCATATAAATTGCATGACAAAACTGTGTTTTCCCTTTTTTATTAGATGTAGAGTCGCTCTGATGTCATCATCACCAGAATCGTTCCAGCCTCAGCTTTAACGCCTCAATATCTGCACCTATCACCACGTTGCCACAGTTTTTATCCTGTTTTCATTATGTGATGATGTTTATTAATAATCGTAATAATGCACATATGATTTAAAACTAATGCTCTTTGACTATGTGCACATCAACTGTGTTATTTTTGACTATGTACTGTAACAAGCTACACATATTTACAGAAGGTAAATGTTATCTGCATTATGATATATAATTCCCAATGAGTTACTTATAATGAAGCCTGTTTAAAATTGGTTACAAAAGCAAATAATAATGAAGTATTTCTGAATCCCAACAAATGTCCCAATTGAACTGTGCAAGAAGAGTTAATTTGTATATATGCACAAGGGATGAGGCCTGGATGCTCTGCAACGTGAGAAACCTGAGGATTCCCATCAAATGTAAATGCAGCCATTTATCCCATTTCAAATGTTTGACTCTGCTGTCCTCTGCTGGAATAAAAAGATACCTTCAATTTCCCTACGTAATATTGTACTGATGCCCTCTGCTGGACAAACTAAAAATGTTCATATCTTTACGAGGTGATTAAATTAATATGGTATAACTGGCTGGCAAAAAAAGTATAATTCTAAGTTGTTCACGTCTTCATGAATGTAAGAACTCTGAATGTATTCAACAGCCAACAAACTGGGGAGCTCAATATTTACGACATGCTCAGAGGTCTTGTGTTGTATCATATTCAATCAGTCAGCGATTTCTTGGCTGAAAGCTGACTTTTATCACTGTTTTATAAGTATTATAAAGTTAAAAATATAATATATATATATATATATATGTATATATATATATATATATATATAGATGATAATAAATAAATAAAAACTAATAGTGAAAAGATAATACACAAAGGTGCAGGAAATGATAATGATAGATATCCTACTTTGGTCACTGAGAGTGCACAGACAACAGAGCATGAGGGACCAATGAGGTGGGGACTAAGAGGAACAGGAAGTGAGAATCATTCTTAAAAGAGCTGGACCCTCTAACGGATGCATACACACAAACAAGCTGGCACCACATGCATATGGCTCCCATTCAGCTACTCTTCCTCTCCATCATCTTCCTCCCTGTACTGCCAGGTAGGACTCGTTTCTCACTGTGTACTGAATACTGGAGCATTGTAGCAGTGAGACTGTCTGCGCCATGAACTTGAATTAATGAATTATACTGAAGTCTGGAGTTTACATGAATAGAACATGACTATAATGTAATTAAAATATTTTTTACATTCTGGGTACAATTGCCTCTCTTTTTACTTGCCCTGGGCAAGTTTACTTTTTTGAAACATTAATTTACGATTAATAAAAATCACAGTTTAAAAAATAATTCATGAAGCCACAAGAAACTATGTTTGCACTTGATGGTCGTTTTTTTTTTTGTTTCCTTAAAAAACTTTTTCATTGACTGTTACACTGCGTACTCTTTTCTTTCTTATTTTCAAAGCCATTGAAACCAATTCATTCTGAAAATCCTTTTCATAATGTCAGTTGATGAAATCATAATGTTTGTGCATTGTGTAGTTGTACAAGGGAATACATTATATTACACTTTACATTGCAATCATTTGGCAGACACCTTTCCAGCACAGTGAACTGCAGTTGAGAGCAGCATTGTTACTCTCAGGAAAACCAGAATGTAGTCTCGCTAAAAAGGCCCATTCATAATCACTAAAAGCAATGTGAACCCAAAAAATAACCTTTATTTTAATAGTTAATATATTTTTGTAACTGTCTAAAAACAACAAAATTATGATTAATTCCCCACATCAGTATGCGTGATATTCTAAGTAAAGTGAAGCCTTCACATACTACACGCATGATTAAAATAGCTCTGAGTTTAAACTGAAAGAGAAGTTGCTATGGTATTGTTCAGTAAGTGTGAATACTCTCACAGAAATAGCTTCAACCCCACAGTAAAATGTCCTGTGTTCTTTACTGTGGTGAGCAGAGAGGATTAAACACAGGAAATAATGCTGTTCTGCAGACTCTAATAATAAAATGATTAAGCTGAGAACAGAAGAACACATTTGTTCGTGAGAACTTTTGCACACATTGTTTTCTGAGGCTTCCCCTTAGAAATCATTGCATTTAAAAGTCTCAACATGTAAAGTCACTGCCATCCAGGGAGTATGATCTAAAATGTATGGGCCTTTTTTTCATGGAAGCAAGAATTAGTTTGCACAGGCTACTATATTTTATTAACCTGTCATTTAAATTTAGGCTTAATTTATGATGCTGTTCTGTGTATACATGTTGCTGTTACTTATCTATGTGTTGTAGATGCAGTGTACCATGGTGCTCTCCATTTCATAACTGCCAGGTCACTCACACACAGTTGCATCTTATACACAAAAGGGGGCCTGACCTCCATAGCTGCACCTAGGCCTCAATTTTGCCCGATTTTCGAAAATCATTCAAAAACTCCTATCTTACCTTTGCTCGACTTGTAATTTTGTGATTTCCAGACTCCTTCTTAGAATTTTAAATGAGTTGTAAATTAATTTAAAAAAATAAAGTTGTCATCTCCTGCCCCACCAAAATTTGGAATGTCCAATTCACAAACTATGTGCAAGCATGCTCATATATGTCCCAAATGCTGCTGTAATTACCAGAACGGTTGATGTTAATTTACTACTTAACTTGCACTGCTTTAGCCAGCCTGCTAATAATGAGTAATAATGTCCTAAGCAAATAAGCACACAGTTATGCATGCTTAGTCTTGCATCCAATAAAACAGTCAATATGTTCAAATGACACCTGTACCGAAATAAGACAGACGCCATCGATGCATATCCACCGTTCAGGTAATGACACCGCCTCGGGAGAGTGAAGACACTCGTCTCGGGTTGGTCTCTGAAACACACGGTCCCAGCCAGCTGCTTCTTTTCACACCACAGCCACAAGCTGCACACGCATTCCAGAGCAGGGGTGGAGGAGACCCATTTATACGCATGCGCAGAGAGCCAGCCACAGGCCCCTGGACAGACAATAGGGGTCGCTCAAGTAACAAACAGTGCTATCCCCGCCAGTTTAATCCCTCCCATATATCCCTTTCTCCATATAACTAACTGCGTGCCGCCCCTGCAGGGCTGTTGGTCACTGTCAGCACAAGAGTGGGTCGGATTTGAACCGAGACCGTGGTGCTTATGGCGCTTTTACTTGTGAGCCACCCAGCAGCCAGCAAAACATACTTTTAAATTCCCCATCCGCAAACACCCATTTCCCTCAGAGTGATGTACATCTCCACTTCTGTATGCTGCTCTGGATAAGACTGTCTAAGTGATTGTAATTGAATGTAATTCTACCGTTGAAAAGCTGCTTTTATTAGACTTGGTGGTAATGGAACACATCCTTGAATAAATTGAATCTTGACACTTGTCTATTTGAATGAACGCAAAAGCAGGGTAACTGCAATACAGATCCTGAGTGTAAATGCATTTAATCACACTGTTTGCTGGTACCATTGTTCCACGTTTTTCTTGTACCACGTTACTCTTATGTTTCTTCTGTGTCTCTGAAGGTATTGAGTGTGTGACTGCTGTTCTGTCGTATAAAAGAGATTTCAATGTTATGAGACTACGTATAAGTAAAGGAAAAATAAAAAATGTCAGAATATTACTATCAAGGATGTGTAGGAGACCATTACCAAATGCGCTTATGTTTTAGTTTTTCATTTGTATAGTGCATTATCATTTTTAAAAATCTACGATTTAACGAAATGTTCAAGAAACATTTGAAAATGAATGAATGAATTGAATTGCAAGTTTATTGTAACAATTTGTTCTATATGTTGCTGTGTTAGTCCAAATTTTACTAAGACCCTTGTGTTGGTTACACTTATTGTCATGGTGTGTTTGAGTGAATAAGTGTGTTGGTGATGTTTGTACTCAGTAATAAGGGCACACCACTCACAGAGGGCTAAACACCACATTTCACCAAGACTGCTTTATGTGGACCAGGAATGGATGGGCTGTACTTTATTCAGACAGGGGAGAAAGCAGAGAGATTAACAGATACAGAGGGGATCTCAAATCAGAAGTCAGCTGCCTTATAGACTGAGTTTTACTCCATTGTGATGGTAAGATGAACCCAAACTGATGAAGTGTGTGTTTCTCTCTGCAGGTGCTGACGCTGTGTCCAAAGTGAGTTATGTAGCAGTACAGAGCGGAAAATCTGTCACCATCCCATGTCACTATGATAAGAAATATGAAAAGCATGTGAAATTCTGGTGTAGTGCGCCAGATTGGAACACGTGTCATACTGTAGTACGCACTGACTCTCCAACAGTCGAAGGTGAAACATCAATCACTGATGACCCCACCCATCATATCTTCACTGTTACCATAAAATATCTGATGGTGTGGGACACTGGACATTACTGGTGTGCTGTAGAGGCCAAAGGGGTTGGTGATGATTACTGGTTCAAATATGTGCACCTATATCTGTACCTGTGGGTCACTGCAGGTAAGATGGCTTCAGCACACACTGCACTCAGAAAGACCTGCTTCCCAACCTCTTAATAACAGCATCTTCACTTGATGATTTTCAGTCATATGCTGCTCAGAACGTTTTACTGTAGAATGCTGCACTGGGGGTAAATGGGTTAACCTAGCGGTTATCCTAGCAACACTGAATTATCCAAAACATATAAATGTGCTGCCATGTTTGTTTGTGACTCTACACAAAGAATGAGAGTGGGGTGGCAACTTTAATGGTACTTTCTTTGCAATCTACTGCCAGCATGAATCCATGAGAATATTAAAATTATTTGCTTTGGACTTTGAGTGGCTTTAAAATGCAGTTTATTTTTATTTTGGGGAAAACCTAAGAGATACAATGCTTTATATTATTGTCTTTATTCTGTGGTTTTTATTCAGACACTCCTGGACTCTGGGTTGACCAGCAGGAGGTGACTGGTGTGGAAGGGGGCCATGTCAGTGTGCAGTGTCACTATAATGAATCGAGCAGCATGAAGAAGTGGTGCAGGGCTGGGGGCGCCTGTGTGGAAGTGAATTCTGCTAAATCTGGAAGATCAGAGATCAAAGATGACCGCTCTGAAAAGGTCTTCATTGTGACGATGAGGGAGCTGAACAGGGAGGACACAGGCTGGTATTGGTGTGATACTGAAAAACTACAGATCCCTGTTCACATCACTGTCACTCAGAAAACTACTACTACCACAGTCACCACAAGTAAGGAACTCAAATCAAACAAACCTGTATAACAATGCATTTTACCATAGAATATTAAATGGTCTTTTCTGTCACTTCCTGTCAGTGAGGGTTGAAAAACAAACGGGTATAAATTGCTTTTTTCTCTTCTGACACTTCATAGCAACCCAATGTGTAACATCAAGAGCACTACGCACATCTCTTCCAGTTAGCACAGCTACCACATCAGCGACAGCCGAAGAGCCTTCAACCTCAAAGCAGTTAACAGTCACAATACCTTGGTCATCTATTCCACACACAACCACTTCCAGTAAAAGGTAAGATATGTATGAAGGAAAAGCCTGCTAAATATTCAACTTCGTATCTTTTAAAAAAAAGAAGTTAATAATAATAAAAATAATAATAATAATAATAATAATAAAAGTAACATAGTTGATAAATACTTAGAAGGATGTTGGACCACCATTATTTTTAATAAAAAAACTGCTTTACCTGACAAATGTGCCCCCGAATTCATTGCTCTTTCAAATGAGGCGTTTCAATGAGGCGTCCTCTTGCAGCTACGCCAAGGCTGTGTAAATATGATCAATAGAGAGCACAGTGTCAGATACCGAAAGACGATTGGCTCAAAGAAATAGGAGTTATTATTTTCTTGTGGTGAAAGTCTGTGGTGCAAGAAACCCACATTGTGTATTAACATGACCCCTGAATCTCATTTTGGAATTTAAAATGCGGGTGCAAATAAAAAGGTAAAAGAAAATACGTTTTTTATCTTTAAAAATATTTTTTTATAGAACATAATGTTATGAAACCAGGTATTCAGCTCAAATGCAGCATAATTTCAGAGCAGAGCTTCTCATTTCTCTCAGCAGCAGTAGTACTGGAATCCCGTAATGTGGATATATGACCCTAAAGCATGCCGCTGAGTTTAAATTTCATGCACCCTGTTGCTATTGTTCAGTCTTTCAGACCTCACATTCGTTCTGATGATATCAGGGATACTGTTGCTGGCAGCAGTTGTTGCTACCATTACCTGGAAGCTGTGGAAGAAACACAGTGAGTATCCGTATGAAGCATGTTGGGTGTTGAAGTATCATTTGGATGCTGTGTATATGATCAGTCAGCACACTATTAGTGAATACGCTGAATGCATTGAGTCACAAGAATTCCACAGGCAGTAGGGGCTCTCATAGGGAGGGTCTCACAGCTCTGTCCTGATCGCGCTCTCTTATCACAGCTCATCGTGTGTCTCCTTACAGAGAGCGTCCAGGCAAACGCAAGAGCAAGAGAGGACAAGAGAAACGAGGTGACAGTACGTCGGGTTTTACACTCTTCTCTCTGCCGAGAAAGCTGAGGGTCAATGTCAGACACAAATCAATCAGAATATGAACTGAGCCACAGAATGGAAAAGGACAAATGGTAACTGTGGAGTGGTAGTCCTGTGGAAAAAATTATTGTCTACAACAAAGTGTGAAGGTTCTTTATTCATATGAAAGATGTTCATATACGGAAAAGCTGCACTTACCAAATTAAATTAAATTCAGAATAATCTTAGATTGGATACTTCGAGCCACACAAAGTTTCTGGTTGAACATGTAGAACTGGGAATCTGCAAACATGAAGCTAAGCCTATAGACACTAGCTCAATTTACACAGAACGGCCCTACTGTACCGTTTAAAAGGCAGAGGTCTGTACCGATAGGCCAGCCATTATGATGAGTTCCACGTTGTGTCTCATTCCTGGCAGACTGTAGACTCTGAGGATGAAGTGACCTACAGCAGTGTTCACCAAAACACGGTCATCATCACACAGAATGAGTCCACCTCAGTCACAGGTTGGGTAGCGGTTGGATTTCTCACACATTTACAAAGTGCCTTTGCAGAGAATCACTCACAATATTCAGTCTCATTTCTTCCTTCCTACAGATGTTTAGAGATCCTTTCTTTTTCAGATTTTGTTTTCTTGGATAAAATTATACGTATAGCTGTGCAGAGGTGGGTAGTAACGCGTTATATTTACTCCGTTACATTTACTTAAGTAACTTTTTGAATAAATTGTACTTGTAAGAGTAGTTTCAATGCAACATACTTTTCACTTTTACTCGAGTATATTTGTGAAGAAAAAATGTTACTTTTACTCCGTTATATTCGGCTACATTACGCTCGTTACTTTTATTTTTTACCCATTTTTTATTCAATGCACGTTCTGTTCGTTTCATTCTCTGAGAGAGACTTCAGCCAAAAAGGCTGACTGGTCTTTGCTTTGGCTCTGTCATAGCCCCACATGACTCCGTTTCACCAATCAAACGTAGCCAGTCACAGCACACAGGAGGATGAGTGGGCGACAACAATGGCTGAAACAACCGCGGGTGATTCGTAGGAGGCAGAACACCCCTGGCCACGTTCAAACTACGTTTTACTTAGAATACCAAAAAACAGTAGTTACATTATGCGCTGCCTTCTTTGTCTGGCTAGAAATGTGCTTACATTTCAGCCTACAAGAACTCAACTTCGAACTTGAGAAAATATGTGGCGGTAAGTTGTAGGTTAGTTTTGACAGTGGATAGCTAACTATTTGGCTGAGTGGTCATTTATTGTCTTGGACAATCCGTTTGTGAAATATACGGGCATTTGTGATGCCTCGGTGTCTTCCAAAATAGCTGTGCGTAATACCACACGCGTTGTTTACGGCGTTGTCGCCCTTTTTAGTACAGTCTGGCTTGATTGACAATTCATTTATTCAGTAGGTGAGAGTATAAGCTTTCTAACGATATATAGCATGTCTAATTTTGCTTTTGGAATAGCTTTTTTTAGGTCAGCGTAACCGAAATTTTTCTTATCATCACATTCACTTATGCATTTACTCTGTGGTAGAGTAAAAGACGCAGCACGGGACGTGGTCAAGGTTTATTCGTAATTTCTTGGGAAATACTATTATTATTGAGGACTTCTGGGCATAGCTAAGCCGTATGTTTGCTGATAGACCTAGCTGACATCGTTTTCTGGAGCAAAACAGAAGCGGACTGAACTGCACTGTTGATTTACGGTCTCTGTCTCCATCTACTGAACACAGATAAGATTTCATCATTGCTAGGTAAGTAGGCTATTATTGCTCAAAATACTTCGGTTATATACGTTATTTTTTAATTGAGTGTGTTTAAATAGGTTACTGGTATTAATGTGGATATTTCACATTGTAATGTAAGCATCAGTTAGTAGTGTAATAGTTTTTGTGAAGCATGCAACAGTCATGACGTGAGCGCCGGAACATTGCATAGCATACATAACGTTTGTTTACGCTAAACCGGAAGTTCTGCACATATTCCGCGCAAGGCATCATGGGACTTTGGAATATCGTGGAGAAGTGCATCATAAGGTACAATAATGGTGCTACAAAGCATTATGTTTCCCACATATAAAGTTTCTGTTTGAATTTGAGCAGGCTCCTCTTTGTTGTGATGATGAGACTATTTTAATGGATAAATCCCTGTAGCCTCATTGATATTTTTTCTGTCAACGGAGGGTTCACCCCAACAAACTGACAGGGTATACAGACTTAGAGTCCAACAGAAAGCGAAAATCCTCCTCTTCTGACGAACCTCCTGTGTATTGTTTTATTTAAAGGGATATGATTTAGGCCATATTTGAATTTGCACATGGCTATTTTATATTTTGTTTATTTCTATTGGACAAGCATTTACAATTTTATATTTTGGACATTTAAACTTTTACGTTCATCTTGCTCTTCTTATTTCAACATTAAATCAGATTATATGAAGTAACTCAGTACTTGAGTAGTCTTTTCACAAGATACTTTCTTACTCTTACTCAAGTAATTATTTGGATGACTACTTTTACTTCTACTTGAGTCATTATTATTTTAAAGTAACACTACTTTTACTTGAGTACAGGTTTTAGCTACTCTACCCACCTCTGTAGCTGTGTAACAAGTTCCTAACCCTAACCCGAGCTACTGTTCTTCCCTCTGGATAATAGCATCTGCTGAACGATTGTCTTGTGATGTGATGTAAACTCTGGTCAGTAACAGAACCTTGTTCCCTCTTACTGTCCCAGTCATCTGAGAACCCTGCAGATGAGGTCATGTACTGCTCCGTCATCCTGCAACATCCACAGGTGGGACTGTTCATCATATTTCAGTGTCAGGTACACAGACAGCAGATATCAGTAGGTAAACTGGCACACAATAGGAAAGGTGAACATGTAGGTATGATCACTAGTCTTTTAACCTTGATTTACTTCTTCATATGTCCACACTCAAAACACAGGTTGTCAATTACAGTGTGGAGCTGGAGTTTAAATCTCCACAGAACTGCATTACCACTGGAACAGCTATTTAAGTCTGAGAAATAAGAATGAGCTGTTCAGGTTTCATGCAGTTATGTGGTCTAGGGGTTTCAAACTGAGGTTTAGTCTGCCCTGCAGAATATTAAAAGGGAAATGTTTGTATACCTCATAGTAAAGTTCATTTTTGAGTGACTGAAATACTGTGTATGCATGTCCTCTTCTGTACAGGCCACACACTCCCCTAACCAGTCTCCAGCAGGAACAGCTGATGATGTGATTTACAGCTTATTAGGCCAGCACACAAAATAGGTAAGTTTTCCTGGATGTGCATTAGTGTAGAAGATCATTCTTCTTGCTTCTATTATATAAGAAGTAAGAGTCATAACTACTGTCGTAACTAGGAGCAGAAACTGCTGTCATATGGCATCTTTACTACCTCTACTTTCCCCTGAGATTTCTCTCTTTCTCTTTCATTTCAGTGCTTACAGACACAGGGTGGCTGTCGGAAAGGGTTCACACTCTGCTATTTGAGTGGTGCTAAGAATAATCACAACTGTTTGACTGTCTGTTCCTCTGTGGGAGTTTGGTACCTGAATGTCAGATCTTCAGTGAAGCAGGAACTTCTTGCACGGCAAACTCTATCTGCAAATTCTACTCATATTCTACTGATGGTTTAATTTCATGCAGACCGGGACATTCAGTAATTATGACCACACAGGTTTCACCTGCCAATATTTAATGCATTTAAATAGTGTAGGCTGCTATTAGAGGAATTGTGAGCCATGCAGCACAGTATAGAAATAGTAGATCTGACTGACTGAATGCCTTTGGGTGTTCAAATGGGGCATTTATTCTTCATGCTATTCTTAGCTATTTCTGACGTAATGTGGCCAGAGAACAAATCGGTCTTCAACAGACAAGTAAAGCATCAGATTAAGAGTAATTAGCAGCTTGTTGTTGGATTAAAGCAAATTCTGGGCGTAATACTCTTCAGTTTTGCACTTTGCCCAAGAAATATCAACCCCTTAAATCATATAAGATACTTATCTTAAGGCTCTGTGACTCATGGAAGTTGCATTTAATTATCTTTATAAACTTTCCTTCATTCATTTCACTGGTTGTAGGACCTTTATTCATTGTGCTAAAGGGTTTTCATATTTTAACCCAAATTGTATTGATATGTATGCCTGAATGTTCCCTGTCAGCTCAATAGGGGGCAGCAAGGAGTCTGAAGACGGTCCCGACAGCAATTCTGTTTACATCACTGAACTGTATAAGAAGAGTTCATTGGTTTATATGCACAAGGGAAGAGTCCCGGATGCTCTGCAATGTGAGGAACCTGAGGATTCCCATCAAATGCAGCCATTTAGCCCATTTAAAATGTTTGACACTTCTGCCCTCTGCTGGATGAGAAAGATGCCTTCAGTTTCCATTCTTGATAATGTACTGATCCCCCCTGCTGGACAGATTGGAAATGTTCAAATATTTGCTTGGCGATTAAACAAACGTGGTATAGGTGACTGGCACAAAAAAATTAAATAAATAAAAATAACACACTCCTAATTTGTTCATGTCTTCATGTATATGATGTCTCTAAGAATTCATTCAAGGGGCAACAAACAGGGGAGATCCGTTAAGAGCTGAATTAACACTGGACATTTTACTGTGTATGAGTCCCTCTGGGATAGAATAATCTCAACATGAATACACTCTGGCACAGTTAATGTCACACTGAAGTTGTATATGTGGATTTTGTAACCTGACCTCATAGTCACTGTTATATTTTAAATATCGATTGAACAAAACTAACTCAGCACAGGTAAGTAAATAAAGATGAATGATGTGTTTGTGGGTAATCCTGGGCAAAAACTAGCAAGGCTTCAAAATAATACATGTAGCCTATGCAATAATACATTCTATTCCAATTAAGAGTAATTTGTAGCTTAATGTACTTCAGAAGCTGCTTGGGTGTAATCATTGATTAAAAACAAGCAATGCTTCATAGTGGTGAGCAATGTATTCCAGACCATTTTCAGTGTTAGTTCTTTCTTCTCCAACCATAGTAACCACAGAAAACCCCACACTCGGTGAAACACTGCCTCATTCTAATTATATGTGCCCAGAAACAAATGCCATTGCTGCAGTTCCTGTGTATACATTCATGTGAAACTTTAATCTCTTTCCTTGACAAAGTTAATGGAATGTACAGTGAAACATAACTTTTACAAGATTTTACAAAATGTTCTTCTTGACTTTCATAGCTATTTCTGTAAAAATGTGACTTGAGAGTAACTCATCCTTCAACCGACCGCAGAAGTGACCAATTAAGAGTAATTTGCAGTTTATGACACTTTTGAAGTTGCAAATAAGGTTGGAACCCGTACCAGGCAGAGTTTGGGAGCCAGTGCTATTAGACCGTGCAGTGAAATGTCACACAAAAAAGAGTGAATAATTTTAAAGGTCATTACACTTCATATACATCTTTGTTCGTAAAATAGGAGCTCATTTCCCAGAACAGGAAGCAGTGTCCACCAATCGCCTAATCGTCATGTTAATATATAATCACATAACAGTGAAAAGATAATGCATAAATATGATAATAAATGAAAGATAATAGTGAAAAGATAATACATAAAACATGTAGGAAATGATAATGATAGTTATTCTGCGTTGGTCACTGAGAGAGGACAGACTACTGAGCAAGAAGGCCCAAAGAGGTGGGGACTGAGAGGAACAGGAAGTCAGGTTCATGCTAAAGAGACTCTCAAAATGACACACCATACAGCGTCCACAGGAAATGGAGAGGGTGGCAGTGGCCAGTCAGTGAAGCCTAGGAAGTATCAGGAAACGGCCTCTACTGCGCATGTTCACAACTGTTAAGGGTAAAAGAGTTTGCTTCTCATTGAATTTACTGTAAAAATCCAGAAAACCTCATAGGTCAATTTTTTGTGATCCTAAATTTCATTATGTGCAGCAGTTTCTGAAACAATGGATGTTCTGATTCAGAAGTCTTAGGAAGATATTTATTCAACAGGGCATATTTTATTACATAATTAATATATTTCGATCTGCTTTTCATGTGAATGGTCGTCAATAAAGATTCAAAGTATCATCGGGGAAGTTTTATTTTGCCTTCAAAAGCCTGATGTTCCCCATTCACTTTAATGGGGAGCTCAATGTTTTGCCCTCAACAACGAAGACATGCACAGTACAAGCTTACTGCACTTCCGGAGCTTCACAGCTTTGGTTGGCTGAGGGCGGGCTTTCCTGTCTAGATAAATATGCATGTCTATGTGACACACGCACATACTCTCTCACTCACTCACACGCACACATTCTCTCACTCACTCACACGCACCACACTCTCTCTCTCACTCACACGCACACACTCTCTCACTCACTCACACGCACCACACTCTCTCTCTCACTCACACGCACATACTCTCTCTCTCACTCACACGCACCACATTCTCTCTCTCACTCACACACACACACTCTCACTCACTCACACGCACCACACTCTCTCTCTCACTCACTCACACGCACCACACTCTCTCTCTCACTCACTCACACGCACCACACTCTCTCTCCCACTCACATGCACACACTCTCTAAATCATTCACTCACACACACACACACACACACACACCCGTCAAGCACATATGACTCCCACTCTGCTGCTCATCTTCTACATCATCTTCGTCTTCGTTCTTTCTATAGTGCCAGGTTGGACTTGTTTTTCACACTGTGGCGCTAAGCCACACCGGGGTTGCTTTGGTGTTCCTAATATGCTCCGCCGTCGCCTTTTGGAAGATTTGGCGATACCGCAGTAAGTCGTGTGATCCTTCTATTATGAATCCACTTTTCGTTAAATTGGCACATGTGGGTTTTACTGCTACCATCACTCAGTACTTTGTTGAGGCACCTTTGGTAAATCTTCTTTGAAACACCCTCAAGCCAAATGAGAATCTTTCTGAGAATATTTGTGTACTTGGGCCTGTGGGATAGGAAGGAACCATTGGCAATAACAATATGAAAAACAACGAGAATACAATAAATATTCTCGAATAAATGATGTTTATTAATAATGGTAATAGTGCACATATGATTTAAAACTAACGCTCTTTGACTATGTGCACATCAACTGTGTTATTTTTGACTATGTACTGTATCAAGCTACACATATTTACAGAAGGTAAATGTTGTCTGCATTATGATATATAATTCCCAATGAGTTACTTACAATGAAGCCTGTTTAAAATTGGTTACAAAAGCAAATAATAATGAAGTATTCCTGAATCCCAACAAATATCCCAACTGAACTGTACAAGAAGAGTTAATTGGTTTATATACACAAGGGAAGAGGCCTGGATGCTCTGCAACGTGAGGAACCTGAGAATTCCCATCAAATGCAAATACAACCATTTAAAATTGAAATGTTTGACTCTGCTGCCCTCTGCTGGACAATAAAGATACCTTCAATGTCCCAAGGTGATAATGTACTGATGCCCTCTGCTGGACAAACTAAAAATGTTCATATCTTTACTAGGTGATTAAATTAATATGGTATAGCTGACTGGCACAAAAAAGTATAATTCTAAGTTGTTCATGCCTTCATGAATGTAAGAACTCTGAATGTATTCAAAAGCCAACAAACAGGGGAGCTCAATATTTACGACATGCTCAGAGGTCCTGTGTTGTATCATATTCAATCAGTCAGCGATTTCTTGGCTGAAAGCTGGCTTTTATCCGTTTTATATGTATTATAAAGTTAAAAATATAATCCATATAGATGATAATAAATAAAACAAACTAACAGTGAAAAGATAATGCACAAAGATGCAGGAAATGATAATGATAGATATCCTGCTTTGGTCACTGAGAGAGCACAGACTACAGAGCATGAGGGACCAAAGAGGTGGGGACTGAGAGGAACAGGAAGTGAGAATCATGCTTAAAAGAGCTGGACCCTCTAACGGATGCATACACACAAACAAGCTGGCATCACACGCATATGGCTCCCACTAAGCTACTCTTCCTCTCCATCGTCTTCCTCCCTGTACTGCCAGGTAGGACTCGTTTCTCACTGTGTACTGAATACTGGAGCATTGTAGCAGCGAGACTGTCTGCACCATGAACTTGAATTAATGAATTATACTGAAGTCTGGAGTTTACATGAATAGAATACAATTATGATGTAATTTAAATATTTTTTGCAATCTGAGTTCAATTGCTTCTCTTTTTACTTGCCCTGGGCAAGTTTACATTTTTAAAACATTAATTTACGATGAATAAAAATCACAATTTAAAAAATAACTCATGAAGCCACAAGAAACTATTTTTGCACGTCTGCAATTGATGGTCGTTTCTTTTTTTTGTTTCCTTAAAAAACTTTTTCATTGACGGTTACACTGCATAATCTTTTCTTTTTTATTTTCAAAGCCATTGAAACCAATTCATACTGAAAATCCTTTCCTTAAATCTCAATTGATGAAATTGTAATGTTTGTGCATTGTGTAGTTGTACAGGGGAATATATTATATTAGACATTAAATTGCAATCATTTGGCAGACATATTTACAGCACAGTGAATAGCAGTTGAGAGCATCATTGTTACTCTCAGGAAAACCAGAATGTAGTCTCGCTAAAAAGGCCCATTCATAATCACTAAAAGCAATGTGAACCCAAAAAATAACCTTTATTTTAATAGTTAATATATTTTTGTAAATGTCTAAAAACAACAAAATTATGATTAATTCCTCACATCAGAATGCGTGATATTCTAAGTAAAGTCAAGCCTTCACATACTTTGCATAATTACAATAGCTCTGAGTTTTAAACTGAATGTGAAGTTGCTATGGTATTGTTCAGTAAGTGTGAATACTCTCACAGAAATAGCTTCAAAATATGATGTGTTATTTACTGTGGTGAGCAGAGAGGATTAACCACAGGAAATAATGCTGTTCTGCAGCCTCTAATAATAAAATGATTAAACTCAGAACAGAAGGAGAACACATTTGTTTGTGAGTTATTTTTCACACATTATTTTCTGAGGCTTCCCCTTGCATTTAAAAGTCTCAACATGTAAAGACACTGCCATCCAGAGAGTATGATCTAAAATGTATAGGCCTTTTATTCATGGAAGCAAGAATTAGTTTGCACAGGCTACTATATTTTATTAACCTGTAATTTAAATTTAGGCTTAATTTATGATGCTGTTCTGTGTATACATGCTGCTGTTACTTATCTATGTGTTGTAGATGCAGTGTACCATGGTGCTCTCCATTTCATAACTGCCAGGTCACTCACACACAGTTGCATCCTATACACAAAAGGGGGCTTGACCTCCTTAGCTGCACCTAGGCCTCAATTTTGCCCAATTTTTGAAAATCATTCAAAAACTCCTATATTACCTTTGCTCGACTTGTAATACAGGCTCTTTCTTAGAATTTTAAATGAGTTGTAACTTAATTTTTAAAAATAAAGTTGGTATCTCCTGCCCCACCAAAATATGGAATGTCCAATTCACAAACTATGTACAAGCATGCTCATATACGTCCCAAATGCTGGTGTAATTACCAGAACGGTAGATGTTAACTTACTACTTAGCTTGCACTGCTTTAGCCAGCATGCTAATAATGAGGCATAATGTCCTACACTAATAAGCACACAGTTATGCATGCTTAGTCTTGCATCCAATAAAACAGTCATATGTTCAAATGACACCTGTACCGAAATAAGACAGGCGCACGCCATCGATGCATATCCACCGTTCAGGTAATGACACCGCCTCGGCAGAGTGAAGACACTCGTCTCGGGTTGGTCTCTGAAACACACGGTCCCAGCCAGCTGCTTCTTTTCACACCACAACCACAAGCTGCACACGCATTCCAGAGCAGGGGTGGAGGAGACCCATTTATACGCATGCGCAGAGAGCCAGCCACAGGCCCCTGGACAGACAATAGAGGTCGCTCAAGTAAACAGTGCTATCCCCGCCAATTTAATCCCTCCCATATATCCCTTTCTCCATATAACCAACTGTGTGCCGCCCCTGCAGGGCTGTTGGTCACTGTCAGCACAAGAGTGGGTCGGATTTGAACCGAGACCGTGGTGCTTATGGCGCTTTTACTTGTGAGCCACCCAGCAGCTAGCAAAACATACTTTTAAATTCCCCATTTCCCTCAGAGTGATGTACATCTCCACTTCTGTATGCTGCTCTGGATAAGACTGTCTAAGTGATTGGAATTGAATGTAATTCTACCGTTGAAAAGCTGCTTTTATTAGACTTGGTGGTAATGGAACACATCCTTGAATAAACTGAATCTTGACACTTGTCTCTTTGAATGAACGCAAAAGCAGGGTAACTGCAATACAGATCCTGAGTGTAAATGCATTTAATCACACTGTTTGCTGGTACCATTGTTCCACGTTTTTCTTGTACCACGTTACTCTTATGTTTCTTCTGTGTCTCTGAAGGTATTGAGTGTGTGACTGCTGTTCTGTCTTATAAAAGAGATTTCAATGTTATGAGACTACGTATAAGTAAAGGAAAAATAAAAAATGTCAGAATATTACTATCAAGGATGTGTAGGAGACCATTACCAAATGCGCTTATGTTTTAGTTTTTCATTTTTATAGTGCATTATCATTTTTAAAAATCTACGATTTAACGAAATGTTCAAGAAACATTTGAAAATGAATGAATGAATTGAATTGCAAGTTTATTGTAACAATTTGTTCTATATGTTGCTGTGTTAGTCCAAATTTTACTAAGACCCTTGTGTTGGTTACACTTATTGTCATGGTGTGTTTGAGTGAATAAGTGTGTTGGTGATGTTTGTACTCAGTAATAAGGGCACACCACTCACAGAGGGCTAAACACCACATTTCACCAAGACTGCTTTATGTGGACCAGGAATGGATGGGCTGTACTTTATTCAGACAGGGGAGAAAGCAGAGAGAGTAACAGATACAGAGGGGATCTCAAATTAGAAGTCAGCTGCCTTATAGACTGAGTTTTACTCCATTGTGATGGTAAGATGAACCCAAACTGATGAAGTGTGTGTTTCTCTCTGCAGATGCTGACGCTGTGTCCACAAAGAGTTATGTAGCTGTACAGAGTGGAGGATCTGTCACCATCCCATGTCACTATGATAAGAAATATGAAAATAATGTGAAATACTGGTGTCGGGGGTCAGAGTGGAACACTTGTCTTACTGCAGTACGCACTGACTCTCCAACAGTCGAAGGTGAAACATCAATCACTGATGACCCCACCCATCATGTCTTCACTGTTACCATAAAATATCTGATGGTGTGGGACACTGGATATTACTGGTGTGGTGTAGAGACCAAAAGGGTTGGTGATGATTACTGGTTCAAATATGTGCACCTATATCTGTACCTGTGGGTCACTGCAGGTAAGATGGCTTCAGCACACACTGCACTCAGAAAGACCTGCTTCCCAACCTCTTAATAACAGCATCTTCACTTGATGATTTTCAATCATATGCTGCTCAGAACGTTCTACTGTAGAATGCTGCACTGGGGGTAAATGGGTTAACCTAGCGGTTATCCTAGCAACACTGAATTTCTCCAAAACATATAATAGTGCTGGCATGTTTGTTTGTGACTCCACACAATGAATGAGAGTGGGGTGGCAACTTTAATGGTACTTTCTTTGCAATCTACTGCCAGCATGAATCCATGAGAATATGGAAATTATTTGCTTTGGACTTTGGGTGGCTTTAAAGTGCAGTTTATTTTTATTTTGGGGAATACCTAACAGATACAATGCTTTATATTTTTGTCTTTATTCTATGGTTTTTATTCAGAAGCTCCTGGACTCTGGGTTGACCAGCAGGAGGTGACCGGTGTGGAAGGGGGCCGTGTCATTGTGCAGTGTCACTATAATGAACCGAGCAGCATGAAGAAGTGGTGCAGGGCTGAGGGCTCCTGTGTGGAAGTGAATTCTGCTAAATCTGGAAGATCAGAGATCAAAGATGACCGCTCTGAAAATGTCTTCATTGTGACGATGAGGGAGCTGAACAGAGAGGACGCAGGCTGGTATTGGTGTGCTACTGGAGAACTACAGATCCCTGTTCACATCACTGTCTCTCAGAAAACTACTACTACTACAGTCACCACAAGTAAGGAACTCAAATCAAACAAACCTGTATAACAATGCATTTTATCATAGAATATTAAATGGCCTTTTGGTCACTTCCTGTCAGTGAGGGTTGAAAAACAGACCGGAATAAATGGTGTTTTCTCTTCTGACACTTCATAGCAACCCAATGTGTAACATCAAGAGCACTATGCACATCTCTTCCAGTTAGCACAGCAACCACATCAGCTACAACCACCAAGCCTTCAACCTCAAAGATGCTGGCAATCACAATACCTCGGTCATCTTTTCCACCCACAACCACTTCCAGTAAAAGGTAAGATATGTATGAAGGAAAAGCCCGCTAAATATTCAGCTTAGTATCTTTTTTAAAAAAGAAGTAAATAATAATAAAAATAATAATAATAAAAGTAACATCGTTGATAAATGCTTAGAAGGATGTTGGACCACCATTATTTTTTAATTAAATTACTGCTTTTCCTAACACATGTGCCCCCGAATTCATTGCTCTTTCAAAGTCAATGAGGCGTCCTCCTGCAGCTACGCTAAGGCTGTGTAAATATGATCAATAGAGAACACAGTGTCAGATACCGAAAGACGATTGGCTCAAAGATACAGGAGTTATTATTTTGTTGTGGTGCAAGTCTGTGGTGAAAAAAACACACACTGTGTGTTAACATGACCCCTAAATCTCATTTTGGCATTTAAAATGCGGGTGAAAATAAAAAAAAAGTAAAAGAATCTTTAAAAATATATTTTTATAAAACATAATGTTATGAAACCAGGTATTCATCTCAAATGCAGCATAATTTCAGAGCAGAGCTTCTCATTTTTCTCAGCAGCAGTAGTACTGGAATCCTGTGATGTGGATATATGACCCTAAAGCATGCCGCTGAGTTTAAATTTCAAGCACCCTGTTGCTATTGTTCAGTCTTTCAGACCTCACAATCGTCCTGATGACATCAGGGATACTGTTGCTGGCGGCAACTGTTGCTACCATTACCTGGAAGCAGTGGAAGAAACATAGTGAGTTAAAAAAAATAAAAATAATGGGTAAACTATCAGACTGGGCTTTGCACTTGCTGACAGATACCATCACATCTCTCTCTCGACCCCAAGAGAACAATAAACTGACCAGCACAACAGAAGGGTCTTCTAATGTGTTCTACTCTTCTACTTCTGCTGTCCAGATCATCGAAGCCAGCAGTGTTCCAGATGAGTTTTGTGTTCTCTCCCCTTAGCTTTTCCTTTTTCAGTGAGTGAGGCCAGTCTATGTACATCCCCTCTGATGTGTCTGTGAGCATCTTTCCCACTTCCTGTAAGCAGGCAGGTTGTTCACCATGAGACTGCAGCTGCACTGGAGCCCATTCAGTGCTTTTGCTGCCTGGAGGGAACACACTGACGTGCAACCAGAGGCTTGGAAATAAGTTGCGAAGTGCGACACTACTGAGGAGATAATACAGAAACATAATCTGTGGTGCGCTCACTGAATGACACTCAAACCAGTCTCTTCTGCGTAGTGCACCGACGAGCTTGGAACGGACTCTGGGGGCGCTACGCCACACCGGGGTTGCTTTGGTGTTCCTAATATGCTCCGCCGTCGCCTTTTGGAAGATTTGGCGATACCGCAGTAAGTTGTGTGATCCTTCTATTATTAATCCAGTTTTCGTTAAATTGGCACATGGAGTTTTACTGCTAGCATCACTCAGTACTTTGTTGAGGCACCTTTGGCAAATCTTCTATGAAACATCCTCAAGCCAAATGAGAAGTTTTTTTACCCCCAAAAGGATGTTTGTGTACCTGGGCCCATGGGATAGGAAGGAACCATTGGCAATAACAATATGAAAAACAACGAGAATACAATGAAATGTATGACTGGTTTAATGTTTCTGGGTAGAGGGGAGATAACTGTTAATGTGAAAATCGAATGTTTGTTTATTGAACGATTATTCTGTGTTTGATGCGGTAGGAGCGCAGCACTCGAGAAAGAATAGAGAAGTCGTGGGACGTTACGCAAAGAACACGGCAGAGCCCTGCAATCTACTGTACGACCACTGATGTGGTACACAAAGTTTTTGTTTTTGATCAATCAAAGTACAGGATTTCCCTATCCATACAAATAGCATGACGAAATAGTGTTTTTCCATTGTTTATTAGATGTAGAGTCGCTCTGATGTCATCATCACCAGAATTGTTCCAGCCTCAGCTTTAATGCCTCAATATCTGCACCTATCACCACATTGCCACAGTTTTTATCCTATTTTAATTGTACATGATGATGTTTATTAATAATGGCAATAGTGCACATATGATTTAAAACTAACGCTCTTTGACTATGTGCACATCAACCGTGTTATTTTTGACTATGTACTGTAACAAGCTACACATATTTACAGAAGGTAAATGTTGTCTGCATTGTGATATATAATTCCCAATGTGTTACTTACAATGAAGCCTGTTAATAATTGGTTACAAAAGCAAATAATAATAAAGTATTCCTGAATCCCAACAAATGTCCCAACTAAACTGTACAAGAAGAGTTAATTGGTTTATATATACAAGGGAAGAGGCCTGGATGCTCTGCAATGTGAGAAACCTGAGGATTCCCATCAAATGCAAATGCAACCATTTAAAATTGAAATGTTTGTCTCTGCTGCCCTCTGCTGGAAAAATAAGATACCTTCATTGTCCCTACGTGATAATGTACTGATGTCCTCTGCTGGACAAACAAAAAATGTTCATATCTTTACTAGGTGATTACATTAATATGGTATAGCTGACTGGGACAATAAAAGTATAATTCTAAGTTGTTAATGTCTTCATGAATGTAAGAACTCTAAATGTATTCAAAAGCCAACAAACTGGGGAGCTCAATATTTACGACATGCTCAGAGGTCCTGTGTTGTATCATATTCAATCAGTCCGTGATTTCCTGTATGCAAAGCTTCCTTTTATCCCTGTTTTATATGTATTATAAAGTTAAAAATATAATACATATAGGTGATAATAAATAAAACAACTAATAGTGAAAAGATAATGCACAAAGATGCAGGAAATGATAATGATAGATATCCTGCTTTGGTCACTGAGAGAGCAGAGACTACAGAGCATGAGGGACCAAAGAGGTGGGGACTGAGAGGAACAGGAAGTGAGAATCATTCTTAAAAGAGCTGGACCCTCTTACGGATGCATTCACACAAACAAGCTGGCATCACACACATATGGCTCCCACTCAGCTACTCTTCCTCTCTATCATCTTCCTCCCTATACTGCCAGGTAGGACTCGTTTATCACTGTGTACTGAATACTGGAGCATTGTAGCAGTGAGACTGTCTGCGCCATAAACTTGAATTAATGAATTATACTGAAGTCTGGAGTTTACATGAATAGAACATGACTATAATGTAATTAAAATATTTTTTACATTCTGGGTACAATTGCATCTCTTTTTACCTGCCCTGGGCAAGTTTACTTTTTTAAAACATTCATTTACGATGAATAAAAATCACAGTTTAGAAAATAATTAATGAAGCCACAAGAAACTATGTTTGCACGTCTGCAATTGATGGTCTTTTCTTATTTTGTTTCCTTAAAAAAACTTTTTCATTGACTGTTACACTGCATACTCTTTTCTTTCTTATTATCAAAGCCATTGAAACCAATTCATACTGAAAATCCTTTTCATAAATGTCAGTTGATGAAATCATAATGTTTGTGCATTGTGTAGTTGTACAAGGGAATACATTATATTACACGTTACATTGCAATCATTTGGCAGACACCTTTCCAGCACAGTGAACTGCAGTTGAGAGCATCATTGTTACTCTCATGAAAACCAGAATGTAGTCTTACTAAAAAGGCCCATTCATAATCACTAAAAGCAATGTGAACCCAAAAAATAACCTTTATTTTAATAGTTAATATATTTTTGTAACTGTCTAAAACAACAAAATTATGATTCATTCCCCACATCAGTATGCGTGATGAAGTAAAGTCAAGCCTTCACATACTTTGCATGATTAAAATAGCTCTGAGTTTAAACTGGATGTGAAGTTGCTATGGTATTGTTCAGTAAGTGTGAATACTCTCACAGAAATAGCTTCAAAATATGATGTGTTCTTTACTGTGGTGAGCAGAGAGGATTAACCACAGGAAATAATGCTGTTCTGCAGCCTCTAATAATAAAATGATTAAACTCAGAACAGAAGGAGAATACGTTTGTTTGTGAGTTTTTTTGCACACACTGTTTTCTGAGGCTTCCCCTCAAAATCATTGCATTTAAATGTCTCAACATGTAAAGTCACTGCCATCCAGAGAGTACGATCTAAAATGTATGGGCCTTTTTTTCATGGAAGCAAGAATTAGTTTGCACAGGCTACTATATTTTATTAACCTGTCATTTAAATTTAGGCTTAATTTATGATGCTGTTCTGTGTATACATGCTGCTGTTACTTATCTCTGTGTTGTAGATGCAGTGTACCATGGTGCTCTCCATTTCATAACTGCCAGGTCACTCACACACAGTTGCATCTTATACACAAAAGGGGGCCTGACCTGCTTAGCTGCACCTAGGCCTCAATTTTGCCGGATTTTTGAAAATCATTCAAAAACTCCTATCGTACCTTTGCTCGATTTGTCTATCTGTGATTTCCAGGCTCTTTCTTAGAATTTTAAATGAGTTGAAAATTAATTTACAAAAAAATAAAGTTTGCATCTCCAGCCCCACCCAAAATTTGGAATGTCCAATTCACAAACCCTGTACAAGAATGCACAAATGCACCCTTGGTGCTGGTGTAATTTCCTGAATGGTGGATGTTAGCTACAGTAACTATTTAGCTTGTAAAGCTTTAGCCAGCATGCTAATAATGGGTATTAATGTCCAATGCAGATCATATGCCAATGAGCACACAGTTATGCACTCTTAACCTTGTATCCAATAAAACAGTCAATACGTACAAATGACACCTGAACCTGCCACTCACAGACACCATTGATGCACATACATCGTTCTGGTAATGACACTCGTCTCGGGTTGTTCTCTAAAACACACAGTCCCAGCCAGATGCTTCTTTTCGCACCACAACCACAAGCTGTGCTCACTTGCCAGAGCAGGGGTGGGGGAAAGACCCATTTATATGCATGCGCAGGAAGCCAGCCAGAAACGCCTGGACGGGTTGCTCAAGCAATGAATAGTGCTTTACCTGCCAACTGAATATCTCCCATGCTGTATATCCCATAGGCCAGGGGACCTCAATCTTATCCAGAAAGGGCTGGTGTACATTCAGGGTTTTGTCTCAACCAAGCAGTAACACACCTGATTCTACTAATTGAGGTTCTCAGCAAAGACTCTAGTGGTTGATTAGTAGAAGCAGGTGTGTTACTGCTTGGTTGGAACAAAAATGTACACCCACACCGGCCCTTTCAGGATAAGATTGAGGACCCGTGCCTTAGGCAAAGCAAATCGTGTGCCGCCCCTGCAGGGCTGCTGGCCACTGTCAGTACTGGAGCGGGTCGGATTCGAATTGTGTTTGTGGTACTTACTGCACTTTTACCAAGTGAGCAGCCAGCAAAAGATACTTTTTAAAATCCCCATCTCCAAACGCCCATTTTCCCCAGAGTGATGTACATCTCCACTTCTGTATGCTGCTCTGGATAAGACTGTCTAAGTGATTGTAATTGAATGTAATTCTACAGTTGAAAAGCTGCTTTCATTAGACTTGGTGGTAATGGAACACATCCTTGAAGAAATTGAATCTTGACACTTGTCTCTTTGAATGAACGCAAAAGCAGGGTAACTACAACACAGGTCCTGAGTGTAAATGCATTTAATCACACTGTTTGCTGGTACCATTGCTCCACGTTTTTCTTGTACCACGTTACTCTTATGTTTCTTCTGTGTCTCTAAAGGTATTGAGTGCGTGACTGCTGTTCTGTCTTATAAATGAGATTTCAATGTTATGAGGCTACGTATAAGTAAAGGAAAAATAAAAAATGTCAGAATATTACTATCAAGGATGTGTAGGAGACCATTACCAAATGCGCTTATGTTTTAGTTTTTCATTTGTATAGTGCATTATCATTTTTTTAAAATCAACGATTTAACGGAATGTTCAAGAAACATTTGAAAGTGAATGAATGAATTGAATTACAAGATTATTGTAACAATTTGTTCTGTGTTAGTCCAAATTTTACTAAGACCCAATGTGTTGGTTACACTTATTGTCATGGATTGTTTGAGTGAATAAGTGTGTTGGTGATGTTTGTACTCAGTAATAAGGGCACACCACTCACAGAGGGCTAAACACCACATTTCACCAAGACTGCTTTATGTGGACCAGATAAGGATGGGATGTACTTTATTCAGACAGGGGAGAAAGCAGAGAGAGTAACAGATACAGAGGGGATCTCAAATCAGAAGTCAGCTGCCTTATAGAGTTTTACTCCATTGTGATGGTAAAATGAACCCAAAATGATGAAGTGTGTGTTTCTTTCTGCAGGTGCTGGTGCTGTGTCCACAGTGAGTAAAGTAGCTGTACAGAGTGGAAGATCTGTCACCATCCCATGTCACTATGATAAGAAATATGAAAAGCATGTGAAATACTGGTGTCGGGGGTCAGATTGGAACACGTGTCGTACTCTAGTACGCACTGACTCTCCAAAAGTCAAAGGTGAAACATCAATCACTGATGACCCCACCCATCATATCTTCACTGTTACCATAAAATATCTGACGGAGCGGGACACTGGATATTACTGGTGTGGTTTAGAGATCAAGGGGGTTAGTGATGAGCGCAAATATCTGTACCTGGATGTCACTGCAGGTAAGATGGCTTCAGCACACACTGCACTCAGAAAGACCTGCTTCCCAACCTCTTAATAACAGCTTCTTCACTTGATGATTTTCAACCATATGCTGCTCAGAACGTTCTACTGTAGAATGCTGCACTGGGGGTAAATGGGTTAACCTAGCGGTTATCCTAGCAACACTGAATTTATCCAAAACATATAAATGTGCTGGCATGTTTGTTTGTGACTCTACACAAGGAATGAGAGTGGGGTGGCAACTTTAATGGTACTTTCTTTGCAATCTACTGCCAGCATGAATCCATGAGAATATAGAAATTATTTGCTTTGGACTTTGAGTGGCTTTAAAGTGCAGTTTATTTTAATTTTGGGGAAAACCTAACAGATACAATGCTTTATATTTTTGTCTTTATTCTATGGTTTTTATTCAGATCCTGGACTCTGGGTTGACCAGCAGGAGGTGACCGGTGTGGAAGGGGGCCATGTCAGTGTGCAGTGCCACTATAATGAACCGAGCAGCATGAAGAAGTGGTGCAGGGCTGAGGGCTCCTGTGTGGAAGTGAATTCTGCTAAATCTGGAAGATCAGAGATCAAAGATGACCGCTCTGAAAATGTCTTCATTGTGACGATGAGGGAGCTGAACAGGGAGGACACAGGCTGGTATTGGTGCGCTGCTGGAGAACTACAGATCCCTGTTCACATCAATGTCACTCAGAAAACTACTACTACCACAGTCACCACAAGTAAGGAACTCAAATTAAACAAACCTGTATAACAATGCATTTTATCATAGAATATTAAATGGTCTTTTCTATCACTTCCTGTCAGTGAGGGTTGAATATCAGATGGGTATAAATGGTGTTTTCTCTTCTGACAATTCATAGCAACACAATGTGTAACATCAAGAGCACTATGCACATATAGCATATTCTCGCACACCCCCAGGGCCTCTGGCCGAGGCGGGGGTACCGGCTTGCTCATTTCCTTGGCCTGGAAGTTCTGCGTCCTCCCAAGTCCTAACCCTACTTCCTCCTCTTTTGAATCTCATGCAATCACTGTAACTCATCCCTCAAAATTTCACATTATTGTTCTATACCGTCCTCCAGGTCCACTCGGCTCTTTCCTGGACGAGCTGGACACTCTCCTGAGCTCCCTCCCTGAGGATGGCACTCCTGCTATTCTTCTGGGAGACTTCAACCTCCCACCAGAGACCTCCCAACTGTCCAGGGTTGCCTCACTCCTCCAGTCTTTCGGCCTATCCCTGTCCTCTTCCCCCCCCACACACAAGGCTGGTAACCAACTAGACCTTGTATTCACCAGAAGCTGCTCAATTCCCCAACTTACAGTGACTCCCCTCCATGTCTCGGACCACTTCTTTCTTTCTTTCCCCCTCTCCTATCTACACCCCCTCAACTCATCCAACAGCTCACCCACAGTAACTTTCAGGAGAAATCTCTCTACTCTGTCACAATCCTCCCTCATCTCCACTGCTCTGTCTACACTTCCCCCTCCTGCGTCTTTCTCTAACCTGCCAGTTGATCTTGCCACCTCCACCTTCAACTCCTGCCTCTCCCAGTCCCTCGACTCACTTTGTCCCCTTGTCTCCAAACCAGCATGCTCCTCACCCCCCTGCCCATGGCTGACTGAGTCACTACGCTCCAGCAGAACATCACTGCGGGCTGCAGAGAGGAAGTGGAGGAAAATCCCGATCCTCTGATGACCTGACCGCATATCATACCCTGCTGGCGGCTTTCACATCTGCCCTCACCTCAGCGAAAGCCTCATTTTTCCAATCCAAGATCAGTGCATGTGTCTCTAATCCACGGAAACTATTCTCCACCTTCTCTTCCCTCCTCACTCCTCCTCCACCCCCACCTCCTTCTTCCCTCTCCGCAGATGACTTTCTGGCCGCCTTTGAAGGAAAGGTGGCTACAATCCGGAACTCCTTCGCCCATCCAGTGAGCCCCCCACCCCCCCGGGACAAACCCACAGCCACACTGACCTCCTTCGAGATGCTGGAGGACTCCGATGTATTACAACTCATCACCTCTCACCGTGCAACCACCTGTCCACTTGACCCCATCCCATCTAAAGTTCTCCAATCCATTTCCAGCGAGTTCCTTCCCTATCTGTCCTCTATTGTTAATTCCTCTCTCTCCTCTGGTCACGTTCCCTCTGATTTCAAGATGGCTCGTGTTACCCCACTTCTAAAAAAACCCACCTCAGACCCCTCCGATGTAACAAATTATCGACCCGTATCGCTTCTACCCTTTCTCTCCAAAACCCTTGAACGAGCAGTTCTTAAACAACTAACCTCTTTTCTCCATCAGAACAACCTGCTAGACCCTCACCAGTCTGGCTTCCGATCCGGGCACTCAACAGAGACTGCGCTCCTAGGTGTGACGGAGGCACTTGCTACTGCAAGAGCCTCACGCCTCTCCTCTGTCCTGATCCTTCTTGACCTGTCTGCAGCTTTCGACACGGTCAACCATAAAATACTCCTCTCCACCTTGGCTGGGATGGGAATCGCCGGGACTGCCCTGTCTTGGTTCGCTTCCTATCTTGCAGATAGGACCTACCAGGTCACCTGGAAGGGGTCTGCCTCTGCGTCTCATCCACTTGTTACGGGAGTGCCGCAGGGATCTGTACTGGGTCCTCTGCTGTTCTCCCTATACACCAGATCTCTTGGTTCAGTAATTAATTCACATGGCTTCTCCTATCATTGTTATGCAGATGACACACAACTCTTCTTTTCTTTCCCCCCCTCAGTCACACAGGTCAATGATAAGATCTCTTCCTGCCTGGCTGACATCTCCACCTGGATGGCCAGCCACCATCTGAAGCTCAACCTCAACAAAACTGAGCTGCTCTTCTTCCCCGTGCAAGACCTCCTTACTTCGTGAGCTCTCAATCACGGTTGATGGCACCACAGTGACTGCCTCTCACTCTGCCAAGAGCTTGGGGGTGGTCCTGGATGACCAACTGGACCTCAAGGAGCACATCAAGGCAACATCACGGTCCTGCAGATTCCTTCTGTACAACATCAGAAGGATTCGACCATACCTGACGACGCACTCCACCCAGCTGCTCGTCCAGGCTACGGTGACCTCTCGCCTTGATTACTGCAACTCTCTCCTTGCAAGCCTGCCAGCTTGTGCCATACAGCCACTTCAGATGATCCAGAATGCCGCTGCCCGACTCATCTACAACCTTCCCAAATTCTCCCACGTCACTCCTCTGCTGCGATCACTCCACTGGCTACCTGTCGCCGCCAGGATCCGGTTCAAAACCCTGACCCTTGCCTACACTGCTGCCAACAGGACAGCCCCCATCTACTTGCAGGACATGATTCGCTTCTACGTGCCTGCTCGACCACTCCGCTCTGCGGAAGCAGGGCGCCTAGTAACCCCTCCCACCCGCCCAAAGGGATCACAGAGCTTCTCCACCCTAGCTCCCCAGTGGTGGAACGAACTTCCCGTCCCTCTCCGACCCTCCCCCTCACTACCCATCTTCCGCCGTGGCCTGAAGACTCATCTCTTCAGACTATACCTAGATTAACCACCACCATTCTGTATATTTCACTCTTTAATTTAAAAAAAAAAAAAAAAAAAAAACCCCCCCCCCCCCTTTTTCATGTCACTTGTATTTGTCTTTGTCCTAATACTGTAGCTTACTCTTCTGCCTAGTTGGCTTTGCAGAGGTTAGGTTAGAATAGTGTTCACTGGGTGAACTGTGTTCTTAGCTAGAAATAGCTGTACAAAATAAGTATTATACCTTTCTGAACTTGTGTTCAGCAGTTGCCTACGACCATGATATGCACTTTTGTACGTCGCTTTGGATAAAAGCGTCTGCGAAATAAATGTAATGTAATGTAATGTAATGTAATGTCTTCCAGTTAGCACAGCAACCACATCAGCTACAGCCACCAAGCCTTCAACCTCAAAGATGTTGGCAGCCACAATACCTCGGTCATCTTTTCCACGCACAACCACTTACAACAATAGGTAAGATATGTATGAAGGAAACGCCTACTAAATATTCAACTTCAACGTATCTTTTTAAAAAGAAATTAATAATAATTTATATTATTTATAATTAATATAATGAATATGTATAATTATAATTAATAATAATAAAACTAGTAACAATAATAATATTAAAAGTAACATAGTTGATAAATGCACCATTTTTTAATAAAATGACTGCTTTTCCTGACCAATGTGCCCCAAAATTCATTGCTCTTTCAAAGTCAATGAGGCGTCCTCCTGCAGCTACGCTAAGGCTGTGTAAATATGATCAATAGAGAACACAGTGTCAGATACCGAAAGACGATTGGCTCAAAGAAACAGGAGTTATTATTTTCTTCTGGTGCAAGTCTGTGGTGCAAAAAAAGCACAGTGTGTGTTAACATGACCCCTGAATCTCATTTTGGCATTTAAAATGCAGGTGAAAATAAAAAAGTAAAAGAATCTTTAAAAATATATTTTTATAAAACATAATGTTATGAAACCAGGTATTCACCTAAAATGTAGCATAATTTCAGAGCAGAGCTTCTCATTTCTTTCAGCAGTAGTAGTACTGGAATCCCGTGATGTGGATATATGACCCTAAAGCATGCCGCTAAATTTAAATTTCATGCACCCTGTTACTGCTGTTAAGCGCTTCAGACCTCATAATCGTCCTGATGACATGATGGATACTGTTGCTGGCAGCAACTGTTGCTACTGTTACCTGGAAGCAGTGGAAGAAACACAGTGAGTTTAAAAAAATAAAAATAATGGGTAAACTATCAGATTGGGCTTTGCACTTGCTGACTGATACCATCACATCTCTTTCTCTCGGCCCCAAGAGAACAACAAACTCACCAGCACAACAGATGGGTATTCTAATGTGTTCTACTCTTCTATTTCTACTGTCCAGAACACAGAATCCAGCAGTGTTCCAGATGAGTTTTGTGTTCTCCCCTTAGCTTTTCCTCTTTCAGTGAGTGAGGCCAGTCTATGTACATCCCCTCTGATGTGTCTGTGAGCATCTTTCCCACTTCCTGTAAGCAGGCGGATTGTTCACCATGAGACTGCAGCTGCACTGGAGCTCATTCAGTGCTTTTGCTGCCTGCAGGGAACACACAGACGTGCAACCAGAGGCTTGGAAATAAGTTGCGAAGTGCGACACTACTGAGGAGATAATACAGAAACATTATCTGTGGTGCGCTCACTGAATGACACTCAAACCAGTCTTTTCTGCGTAGTGCACCGACGAGCTTGGAACGGACTCTGGGGGCGCTACGCCACACCGGGGTTGCTTTGGTGTTCCTAATATGCTCCGCCGTCGCCTTTTGGAAGATTTGGCGATACCGCAGTAAGTTGTGTGATCCTTCTATTATTAATCCAGTTTTCGTTAAATTGGCACATGGAGTTTAACTGCTAGCATCACTCAGTACTTTGTTGAGGCACCTTTGGCAAATCTTCTATGAAACACCCTTGAGCCAAATGAGAATTTTGTTTACCCTAAAGGATGTTTACTTAAAGATACACGTGGGCATACGTGACAGGAAGGAACCATTAGCAATAACAATAACAAAAACAACGAGACTTCAATGAAATGCATAACTGGTTTAATGTTTCTGGGTAGAGGGGAGATAACTGTTAATGTGAAAATCGAATGTTCATTTATTGAACGGTTATTCTACCGTGTGTTTGATGGGATAGAAGCGCAGCACTCGAGAAAGAATAGAGGACGCAGGACGTTACGCAAATAACACAGCAGAGCCCTGCAATCTACTGTACGACCACTGATGTGGTACACAAAGTTTTTTTTTTTTTTTTGATCAATCAAAGTACTGGATTTCGCTATCCATACAAATAGCATGACGAAATTGTGTTTTTCCATTGTTTATTAGATGTAGAGTCGCTCTGATGTCATCATCACCAGAATCGTTCCAGCCTCAGCTTTAACGCCTCAATATCTGCCCCTATCACCACATTGCCACAGTTTTTATCATATTTTAATTATATATGATGATGTTTTTTAATAATGGTAATAATGCACATATGATTTAAAACTAACGCTCTTTGACTATGTGCACATCAACTGTGTTATTTTTGACTATGTACTGTAACAAGCTACACATATTTACAGAAGGTAAATGTTGTCTGCATTATGATATATAATTCCCAATGAGTTACTTACAATGAAGCCTGTTTAAAATTGGTTACAAAAGCAAATAATAATAAAGTATTCCTGAATCCCAACAAATGTCCCAACTGAACTGTACAAGAAGAGTTAATTGATTTATATACACAAGGGAAGAGGCCTGGATGCTCTGCAACGTGAGGAACCTGAGGATTCCCATCAAATGCAAATGCAGCCATTTATCCCATTTCAAATGTTTGACTCTGCTGCCCTCTGCTGGACAAAAAAGATACCTTCAACGTCCCTACGTGATAATGTACTGATGCCCTCTGCTGGAAAAACTAAAAATGTTCATATCTTTACTAGGTGATTAAATTAATATGGTATGGCTGACTGGCACAAAAATAGGATAATTCTAAGTTGTTCATGTCTTCATGAATGTAAGAACTCTGAATGTATTCAAAAGTCAATAAACTGGGGAGCTCAATATTTACGACATGCTCAGAGGTCCTGTGTTGTATCATATTCAATCAGTCAGCGATTTCTTGGCTGAAAGCAGACTTTTATCCATGTTTTATATGTATTATAAAGTTAGAAATATAATATATATAGATGATAATAAATAAAAATAATAACTAATAGTGAAAAGATAATGCACAAAGATGCAGGAAATAATAATAATAGATATCCTGCTCTGGCCACTGAGAGAGCACAGACTACAGAGCATGAGGGGTCAAAGAGGTGGGGACTGAGAGGAACAGGAAGTGAGAATCATGTTAAAAAGAGCTGGACCCTCTAACAGATGCAGACACACCCAAGCGGGTATCACACGCATATGGCTCCCATTCAGCTACTCTTCCTCTCCATCATCTTCTTCCCTGTACTGCCAGGTAGGACTCGTTTCTCACACTGTGTACTGAATACTGGAGCATTGTAGCAGTGAGACTGTCTGCACCATGAACTTGAATTAATTAATTCTACTGAAGTCTGGAGTTTACATGAATAGAATATGATTATGATGTAATTTAAATATTTTTTGCAATCTGAGTTCAATTGCTTCTCTTTTTACTTGCCCTGGGCAAGTTTACTTATTTAAAACATTAATTTACAATGAATAAAAATCACAATTTAAAAAATAATTCATGAAGCCACAAGAAACTATTTTTGCACGTCTGCAATTGATGGTCGTTTCTTTTTTCTGTTTCCTTAAAAAACTTTTTCATTGACTGTTACACTGCATAATCATTGTTTTCTTATTTTCAAAGCCATTGAAACCAATTCATACTGACAATCCTTTTCATAAATCTCAATTGACGAAATTGTAATGTTTGTGCATTGTGTAGTTGTACAGGGGGATATATTATATTAGACATTACATTGCAATCATTTGGCAGACACTTTTACAGCACAATGAACAGCAGTTGAGAGCATCATTGTTTCTCTCATGAAAACCAGAATGTAGTCTCGCTAAAGAGGCCCATTTATAATCACTAAAAGCAATGTGAACCCAAAAAATAACCTTTATTTTAATAGTTAATATATTTTTGTAAATGTCAAAAAACAACAAAATTACGATTAATTCCTCACATCAGTATGCATGATACTCTAAGTAAAGTCAAGCCTTCACATACTTTGCATGATTAAAATAGCTGTGAGTTCAAACTGGATGTGAAGTTGCTATGGTATTGTTCAGTAAGTGTGAATACTCTCACAGAAATAGCTTCAAAATATGATGTGTTCTTTACTGTGGTGAGAAGGGAGGATTAACCACAGGAAATAATGCTGTTCTGCAGCCTCTAATAATAAAATGATTAGACTCAGAACAGAAGGAGAACACATTTGTTTGTGAGAACTTTTGCACACATTGTTTTCTGAGGCTTCCCCTTAGAAATCATTGCATTTAAAAGTCTCAACATGTAAAGTCACTGCCATCCAGGGAGTATGATCTAAAATGTATGGGCCTTTTTTTCATGGAAGCAAGAATTAGTTTGCACAGGCTACTATATTTTATTAACCTGTAATTTAAATTTAGGCTTAATTTATGATGCTGATCTGTGTATACATGCTGCTGTTACTTATCTCTGTGTTGTAGATGCAGTGTACCATGGTGCTCTCCATTTCATAACTGCCAGGTCACTCACACACAGTTGCATCTTATACACAAAAAGGGGCTGACCTCCTTAGCTGCACCTAGGCCTCAATTTTGCCCGATTTTCAAAAATCATTCAAAAACTCCTATCTTACCTTTGCTCGACTTGTAATTTTGTGATTTCCAGGCTCTTTCTTAGAATTTTAAATGAGTTGTAAATTAATTTAAAAAAATAAAGTTGTCATCTCCTGCCCCACCAAAATTTGGAATGTCCAATTCACAAACTATGTGCAAGCATGCTCATATACGTCCCAAATGCTGGTGTAATTACCAGAACGGTAGATGTTAACTTACTACTTAGCTTGCACTGCTTTAGCCAGCATGCTAATAATGAGTCATAATGTCCTACGCTAATAAGCACACAGTTATGCATGCTTAGTCTTGCATCCAATAAAACAGTCAATATGTTCAAATGACACCTGTACCGAAATAAGACAGACGCCATCGATGCATATCCACCGCTCAGGTAATGACACCGCCTCGGGAGAGTGAAGACACTGGTCTCGGGTTGTTCTCTGAAACACACGGTCCCAGCCAGCTGCTTCTTTTCACACCTCAACCACAAGCTGCACACGCATTCCAGAGCAGGGGTGGAGGAGACCCATTTATACGCATGCGCAGAGAGCCAGCCACAGGCCCCTGAACAGACAATAGGGGTCGCTCAAGTAAACAGTGCTATCCCTGCCAGTTTAATCCCTCCCATACATCCCTTTGCCCATATAGCCAACTGTGTGCCGCACCTACAGGTCTGTTGGCTACTGTCAGCACCAGAGCAGGTCGGATTTGAACCGAGACCGTGGTGCTTACGGCACTTTTACTTGTGAGCCACCCAGCAGCCAGCAAAACATACTTTTAAATTCCCCATCCGCAAACACCCATTTCCCCCAGAGTGGTGTACATCTCCACTTTTGTATGCTGCTCTGGATAACACTGTCTAAGTGATTGTAATTGAATGTAATTCTACAGTTGAAAAGCTGCATTTATTAGACTTGGTGGTAATGGAACACATCCTTGAATAAACTGAATCATGACACTTGTGTCTTTGAATGAACGCAAAAGCAGGGTAACTGCAATACAGGTCCTGAGTGTAAATGCATTTAATCGCACTGTTTGCTGGTACCATTGTTCCACGTTTTTCTTGTACCACGTTACACTTATGTTTCATCTGTGTCTCTAAAGGTATTGAGTGTGTGACTGCTGTTCTGTCTTATAAAAAAGATTTCAATGCTATGAGGCTATGTATAAGTAAAGGAATAATAAAAAATGTCAGAATATTACTATCAAGAATGTGTAGGAGACCATTACCAAATGCGCTTATGTTTTAGTTTTTCATTTGTATAATGCATTATCATTTTTAAAAATCTACGATTTAACAGAATGTTCAAGAAACATTTGAAAATTAATGAATGAATTGAATTACAAGATTATTGTAACAATTTGTTCTATATGTTGCTGTGTTAGTCCAAATTTTACTAAGACCCAATGTGTTGGTTACACCTATTGTCATGGTGTGTTTCAGTGAATAAGTGCGTTGGTGATGTTTGTACTCAGTAATAAGGGCACACCACTCACAAAGGGCAAAACACCACATTTCTCCAAGACTGCTTTATGTGGACCAGATACGCATGGGATGTACTTTATTCAGACAGGGGAGAAAGCAGAGAGAGTAACAGATGCAGAGGGGATCTCAAATCATAAGTCAGCTGCCTTATAGACTGAGTTTTACTCCATTGTGATGGTAATAATGAACCCAAACTGATGAAGTGTGTGTTTCTCTCTGCAGGTGCTGACACTGTGTCCACAGTGAGTAATGTAGCTGTACAGAGCGGAAGATCTGTCACCATCCCATGTCACTATGATAAGAAATATGAAAAGCATGTGAAATACTGGTGTAGTGGGTCACAGTGGCATAGATGTTCTTTTGTAGTGCGCACTGACTCTCCAACAGTTAAAGGTGAAACGTCAATCACTGATGAACCCGACAATCATGTGTTCACTGTTACCATGGCGAAGCTGAAGACAGAGGACTCTGGATATTACTGGTGTGCTGTAGAGATCGGGGATCATTTGATTGTAGATGAAAGCAAATATCTGTACTTGTCTGTCACTGCAGGTAAGATGGCTTCACTTAGTGAGACCTGCTTCCCAACCTCTTAATAACAGCGTCTCCACTTTCCCCCAGTGATTTCCTAGCGGTTCTACTAGCAGCACTGAGTTTTTACAAAACTTGTAAAAAAGAATGAGACAGGCATGCGAGTTTAAAAATATCTTTGCTACTCTGCAAAACCATTGGTTTGTTTTGACTCTGCATAAAAAATGAGTGTGGTGCCAATATAATTCTTGCAATCCCACTCGCTGTACCCATAAGAGTATGAAAATTATTTTGTTTTAGTCTGTAAATGACTTTTTGCAAATGACAGTTAATTTTGATTTCGAGATTTAGGGAGGAAATTCATAGATGCATTTTATATTTTAAGAACATATGTGCTTTATAATTTTGTTTTTATTCTGTGGTGTTCAGGCACTCCTGGTCTCTGGGTTGACCAGCAGGAGGTGACCGGTGTGGAAGGGGGCCATGTCAGTGTGCAGTGTCACTATAATGAACCGAGCAGCATGAAGAAGTGGTGCAGGGCTGAGGGCACCTGTGTGGAAGTGAATTCTGCTAAATCTGGAAGATCAGTGATCAAAGATGACCGCTCTGAAAATGTCTTCATTGTGACGATGAGGGAGCTGAACAGGGAGGACACAGGCTGGTATTGGTGTGCTGCTGAAGAACTACAGATCCCTGTTCACATCACGGTCACTAGGAAGACTACAACTACCACAGTCACCACACGTAAGGAACTCAAAACAAGCCTGTATAAGGATGCATTCTGTCATAGAATTTTAAATGTCTGTTCTGCCACTGTCTCTGAGAGTTGAAAAGCAGAGGGAAGTAGATTGCATGTTGTGGAGTTTTTTTCACCAACTGCTGCTAGTGCTGTCTTGCAGTGCTGTGCAGACTGTGGAGTGCCACTGGTGTGTAGAGAGCAAGTGGGGAGTTCTGTTCTTCTTTTGTGTTACCACAGTGCTACAGCACACACACACACACACACACACACACACAAATTAATGCCATACAATATGGAGAACAACTTCGTTGAAACATTCTTTGATTAATATATTGATTCCAACGCTAGGGTGCAACCATTGCGAATGTTAAATGTAAGAAACGAAAATGATTTTTGGTGCACTGCATCTGCAGCACCGTGCACATCTCTTCCGGTCGGCTCAGCAGTCACACCAGCAACATCCACCGAGCCCTCATCCTTTAAGCGGACCGTAGCCACAGGGTCTCTCTCATCTTTACCACCAACGCCCACTAACGATAACAGGTAACGTTCATGTAAAGGAAACGGCTAAATGTTCAACTTCACGGAAAGAAATTTGAAACAACAAGAACAACAACATCAACAGCAACAACAACACAGTACAACACAGTAGCTAATGGGGATCTAAATAAACAAACAAACAACAACAGCAATAACAACAACAACAACAACAACAACAATAATAATAATAATAATAATAATAATAAAAATAATAGTAATAATAATAATAATAATTAGTAATAAGCCTTCTTTGTTGCCTTCTACTCATTATTATTGTAATTGTTCTCGCTGTTGTTGTCATTGTTAGTAGTAACATGTGACATGGTTAAGAAATAATAGGGTTTTGGACCACCATTATTTTTTTATTTATTAAAATGGCTACTGTTCCTGACGAATGGGCTGAAAGAATCACCAAAATTAGAATCTTTCCAAATCAGTGAGGTCTCCTGCAGCCATGGTAACTCTAAGTATAGCCAACGCGCGAGGCCTCTCCAGCATTCCAAGGCAGTACATGCCCCTATGCATCCTGGGACATGGTTTGCATAATTAATGGGGATCCGCATCTCTGCTAGACGCTGCTTCGCATGTGTTGTTGTCCCTCGTACCCCCACGTATTTATTGATTCCATCAGCAGTTTTCTCTGCTTGTCTGTACTCCTCTGAACTGATCAAAAAAAAGTTGCATTATTGAGACAGGCTTATGTCCAATCTCATTTGGGCATTTGTAAAATGGGGAGAAAATAAATAAAGAAAAAACGTTATATTAACTTCTGTTCTATTCACACATGCATAATCTCAGGGCAGAGGTTCTCATTTCTCCCAGTGTCAGTAATGCTGGCATGCTGTGGTGCGGTGATGTGACAGAGAAGCATCCCGCTCACTTTAAATCACACGACCTGCTGGTGCTGCTGTTCAGTCTTCCAGGCCTCACAGTCGTCCTGATGACATCTGGGGTACTGTTGCTGGTGGTGGCTGTTGCCATGGTAACCTGGAAGCTGTGGACGAAACACAGTGAGTATCCATATGAAGCATGTTGTGTCAAATGATCATTTGGATGCTGTGTATATGATCCATCAGCACAGCATTAGTGAATACACTGAATACGCTGAGTCACAGGAATTCCAGTGGCAGTAGGGGCTCTAGAAGGGAGGGTCTCACAGCTCTGTCCTGATCGCGCTCTCTTATCACAGCTCATCGTGTGTCTCCTTACAGAGAGCGTCCAGGCGAACGCAAGAGCAAGAGAGGACAAGAGGAATGAGGTGATGGTACGTCGGTTTTTACACTCTTCTCTCTGCGAGAAAGCTGAGGGTCAATGTCAGACACAAATCAATTAGAATATGAGCTGAGCCACAGAATGGAAAAGGACAAATGGTGACTGTGGAGTGGTAGTCCTGTGGAAGAAATTACTGCCTACAACAAAGTGTGAAGGTTCTTTATTCATGTGAAAGAAGTTCATATACAAAAAAGCTGCACTTACCAAATTAAATTAAATTCAGAACAATCTTAGATTGGATACTTTGAGCAACACAAAGTTTCTGGTTGAACATGTAGAACTGGGAATCTGCAAACATGAAGCTAAGCCTAAAGACACTAGCTCTGTTTACACAGAACGACTACTATGATTTATTTCATAGTAAAATGTAGATATTGCTTTTTCTTAACTCTGTAGCTTGATGTCCTTTCTCTTGGAAATGAGCTCACTTGCTTGTACCTGGTCCACCTGTTGAATGGCCCTACTGTACCATTTAAAAGGCAGAGGTCTGTACAGATAGACCAGCCATTATGATGAGTTCCACGTTGTGTCTCTCTCCTGGCAGACTGTAGAGTCTGAGGATGAAGTGCCCTACAGCACAGTGTTCACCAAGACACAGACACCATCACACAGAATGAGTCCACCTCACTCACAGGTTGGGTAGCGGTTGGATTTCTCACACATTTACAAAGTGCCTTTGCAGAGAATCATTCACAAAATTCAGTCTCATTTCTTCCTTCCTGCAGATGTTTAGAGATCCTTTCTTTTTCAGATTTTGTTTTCTTGGATAAAATTATAGGTATAGCTGTGTAACAAGTTCCTAATCCTAACCCTAGCTACTGTTCTTCCCTCTGGATAAAAGCATTGGCTAAATGATTGTAATGTGATGTAAACTCTGGTCAGTAACAGAAACTTGTTCCCTCTTACTGTTCCAGTCATCTGAGAGCTCTGCAGATGAGGTCATGTACTGCTCCGTCATCCTGCAAAATCCACAGGTGAGACTGTTCACCATATTTCTGTGTCAGGTACACAGGCAGCAGATATCAGTAGGTAAACTGGCACACAATGGGAAAGGTGAACATGTATGTATGATCACTAGTGTTGTACGTCGCTCTGGATAAGAGCGTCTGCCAAATGCCTGTAATGTAATGTAATGTAATGTAGTCCTTTAACCTTGATTTACATCTTCAAATGTCCACACCCAAAACACAGAGTGCCAATTACAGTGTGCTTAGCTGGAGTTGCAATCTCCACAGAACTGCAATACCACAGGAACAGCTATTTAAGTCTGAGAAATGAAAATGAGCTGTTCAGGTTTCATGCGGTTATGTGGCCTAGGGGTTTCAAACTGAGGTTTAGTCTGACCCGCAGAATATTAAAAGGGAAATGTTTGTATACCTCTCAGTAAAGTTCATTTTTAGTGACTAAAATACTGTGTATGCATGTCCTCTTCTGTACAGGCCACACACTCCCCTAACCAGTCTCCAGGAGGAACAGCTGATGATGTGATTTACAGCTTATTAGGCCAGCAGACAAAATAGTTAAATTTTCCTGGATTTGCATTAGTGTAGAAGATTATTCTTCTTGCTTCTATTATATACGAAGTAAGAGTCATAACTACTGTTGTAACTAGGAGCAGAAACTGCTGTCATATGGCATCTTTACTACCTCTACTTTCCCCTGAGATTTCTCTCTTTCTCTTTCATTTCAGTGCTTACAGACACAGGGTGGCTGTCGTAAAGGGTTCACACTCTGCAGTTTGAGTAGTGCTGAGAATAATCACAACTGTTTGACCGTTTGTCACTCTGTGGGGGTTTGGTTCCTGAATGTCAGATCTTCAGTGAAACAGGAACTTCTTGTGTGGCAAACTTTATCTGCAAATTCTACTCATATTCTACTGATGGTTTAATTTCACGCAGACCAGGACATTCAGTAATTATGACCACACAGGTTTCACCTGCCAATATTAAATGCATTTAAATAGTGTGGGCTGCTATTAAAAGAATTGTGAGCCATGCAGCACAGTATAGAAATAGTAGATCTGACTGACTGAATGCATTTGGGTGTTCATATGGGGCATTTATTCTTCATGCCATTCTTAGCTATTTCTGATGTAATGTGACCGGAGAATAAATCATCCTTTAACAGACAAGTAAAGCGTCAGATTAAGAGTAATTAGCATCTTGTTGTTGGATTAAAGCAAATTCTGGGCGTAATACTCTGCAGTTTTGCTCTTTGCCCAAGAAATATCAACCCCTTAAATATATAAGATACTTATCTTAAGGCTCTGTGACTCATGGAAGTTGCACTGAATTATCTTTATTAATTTTCTTTCATTACTTTCACTGTTTTTAGTACATTTTTTGGTTGTGCTAAGGGGTGGTCATATTTGAACCCAAATAGTCCTGATATCTATGCGTGAATGTTCCCTGTCAGCTCAATAGGGGGCAGCAACGAGTATGAAGACGGTCCCAACAGCAATTCTGTTTACATCACTGAACTGTATAAGAAGAGTTCATTGGTTTATATGCACAAGGGAAGAGTCCCGGATGCTATGCAACATGAGGAACCTGAGGATTCCCATCAAATACAGCCATTTAGCCCATTAAAATTTTTTGACACTTCTGCCCTCTGCTGGATGAGAAAGACGCCTTCAGTTTCCATTCTTGATAATGCACTGATGCCCTCTGCTGGACAGATTGGAAATGTTCAAACATTTGCTTGGAGATTAAACAAACGTGGTATAGGTGACTGGCACAAAAAATTAAATAAATAAAAATAACACACTCCTAATTTGTTCATGTCTTCATGTATATGATGTCTCTAAGAATTAATTCAAAGGGCAACAAACAGCGGAGATCAACATTTACAGCATGCTCAAAGGTTTGTATTTAATCAGTCATTGATTTCCTGACTGTGAAGCTTCATGCTATAAGGACGAAAGAAGAACATGTGATATTTAAAACATGTGTTTGGTTTGGGTCAAATTTTCCCATTTTAAACTTTTAATAAAAGTGGAATGACATCATTGAGAGATGAATTTGGTTTATTCACAGTAAAATGTCCAGTCTTAATTCAAATCTTATCAGATAACATTCGATCCCGATCAAAAGTGAGACCAAGTGTTATCCGTTAAGAGCTCAATTAACACTGGACATTTTACTGTGTATGAGTCCCTCTGGGATAGAATAATCTCAGCATGAATACACTCTGTCACAGTTAATGCCACACTGAAGATGTTTTTTCACACACAAAATTGTTTCATGTAACCTGATCTCATAGTCACTGTCATGTTTTAAATGTCAATTGTACAAAACTAACTCAGCATAGGTAAGCAAATAAAGATGAATGATGTGTTTGTGGGTAATCCTGGGCAAAAACTAGTAAGGCTTCAAAATAATACATGTAGCCTATGCAATAATACATTCTATTCCAATTAAGAGTAATTTGCAGCTTAATGTACTTCAGAAGCTGCTTGGGTGTAATCCTTGATTAAAAACAAGCAATGCTTCATAGTGATGAGCAATGTATTCCACACCATTTTCAGTGATAGTTCTTTCTTCTCCAACATAGTAACCACACAAAACCCCACACTCGGTGAAACACTGCCTCATTCTAATTAAATGTGCCTAGAAACAAATGCCATTGCTGCAGTTCCTGTGTATACATTCATGTAAAACTTTAATCTCCTTTCTTGACAAAGTTAATGGAATGTACAGTGAAACAAAACTTTAGATTTTACAAAATGTTCTTCTTGACTTTCATTGCTATTTCTGTAATAATGTGACCTGAGAATAACTCATCCTTCAACCGACCACAGAAGTGACCAATTAAGAGTAATTTGCAGTTCATGACACTTTCGAAGTTGCAAATAAGGTTGGAACCCGTACCAGGCAGAGTTTGGGAGCCAGTGCTATTAGACCGTGCAGTGAAATGTCACACAAAAAAGAGTGGATAATTTTAAAAGGTCATTACACTTCATATACATCTTTGTTCGTAAAATAGGAGCTCATTTTTGGAACAGGAAATAGTGTACACCAATCGCCTAATAGTCATGTTAATATATAATCACAAAGATGATAGTGAAAAGATAATACATAAAACATGTATGAAATAATAACGATGGTTATTCTGCTCTGGTCACTGAGAGAGGACAGACTACTGAGCATGAAGGCCCAAAGAGGTGGGGACTGAGAGGAACAGGAAGTCAGGTTCATGCTAAAGAGACTCTCAAAATGACACACCATACAAGGTCCACAGGAAATGGAGACGGTGTCAGTGGCCAGTCAGTGAAGCCAAGGAAGTATCAGGAAATGGCCTCTACTACGCATGTTCGCAACTGTTGAGGGTAAAAGAGCTTGTTTTTCATTGAATTTAATGTAGAAATCCAGAAAACCTCATAGGTCAGTTTTTGTGATCCTTATTTCATTATGTGTAGCAGTTTCTGAAACAATGGTTGTTCTGATTCAGAAGTCTTATTAAGATATTTATTCAATTGGGCATATTTTATTACATAATTAATATTTTTTGATCTTCTTTTCATGTGAAACGTAACGGTCGTCAATGAAGTTTCAAAATATCATCAGGGAAGTTTTATTTTGCCTTTAAATGTCTGATATTCCCCATTCACTTTAATGGGGAGCTCAATGTTTTGCCCTCAACAAAGAAGACATGCACAGTAGAAGCTTACTGCACTTCCAGAGCTTCACAGCTTTGGTTGGCTGAGGGCGAGCTTTCCTGTCTAGATACATATGCATGTCTATGTGACACACGCATATACTCTCTCACTCACTCACACGCACCACGCTCTCTCTCTCACTCACACGCACACACTCTCTCTCTCACTCACATGCACACACTCTCTCTCACTCACACGCACACGCTCTCTAAATCACTCACTCACACACACACACACACACAGACACACACACACACCCGCCAAGCACATATGACTCCCACTCTGCTACTCTTCTTCTACATCATCTTCCTCTTCGTTCTTCCTATAGTGCCAGGTTGGACTTCTTTTTTTTTCACACTGTGTACTGAATACTGGAGCATTGTATCTGTAAGGCTCTCTGTGCCATGAACTTCAATGAAGGAGTTATACTGAAGTCTGTAATTTACATGAATAGAACCTGACTATGATGTAATTAAAATATGTATTTGCAATCAGAGTACAACTCATAAACATAAACAAACTTCTGGCTCTATACTTGGAATTCATGCACTTCTCTCTTGAAATTGGAGTTTAATATCTTTTAGCCAATAATCTGATAAATAATCTTAGTTTTGTAATGTAATGTAATACTGCAACTGCAGGAAACTGCTTTTATAGATTGCAGTCTGTGGTACTGGACCACATCCCTGAATAAAGTAGATCTTGACCCTCATCTCTGTGAATGATTTTAAAAGCATAGTAACTGCAGTGTAAATGTTTTTAATCTTCCTGTTTCCTCGTACCATTGCTTTTACACTATAATACTTTACTGTTGTGCGTTTTGTGTGTGTCTGCAGTGGTACTGAGTGTCTGACTGCTGCCTCTTGATTTGGCCTCTCTTATTAAAGAGATTTCAATTTTTACCAGGAAACATGTATCAGAAAAGGACACATTTAAATTAAAATGGAAGATAATTACTCTAGTAATTGTTTGGTTTTGACAATCAAACACATTAATTTTACCCAAGATCATCCCAACAATTTGTCCAATGATACATTTATTATAATGTCTTAGTGTGTTAGACCATATTTTACCCAGATGCAGTGTGCTGGTTACACTTATTGTTTTGGTGCATCAGGATGAATTTGATCATTAGTGATATTCCCTTCAGTTTGTACTCAGCAATAAGGGCACACCACTCACAGAGGGCAAAACACCATGTTTCACCAAGATGGCTTTACTGTGGGTCAGATAAGGACGGGCTCATTTGGCCCTTGGTGATTTTATTCCACCCCATTTTATAAAGGAGACCAGACAGTCCACCCTCCCCTTTGTACTTTATTCAGACGGGGGAGAAGCAGAGAGAGTAACGGAATGAGAGAGGATCTCCAATCAGAAGGTGCCCTGGCAGGGGGTCGTACCTCCAGCCACACAGGAGGATTCACACATACCCTGAGAGTCAGCTGCTCTACAGACTGCGCTTTACTCTGTTCTGACAGTAAAATGAATCCAAACTGATGAAGTGTGTGTTTCTCTCTACAGATGCTGATGCTGTGTCCACAGTGAGTAATGTAGCTGTACAGAATGGGAGATCTGTCACTATCCCATGTCACTATGATAGGAAATATGAAAATAATGTGAAATACTGGTGTCAGGGGTCAACGTGGTCATCATGTTATACTCTAGTGCGCACTGACTTTCCAAAAGCCGAAGGTAAAACATCAATCACTGATGACCCTGCACATCCTGTCTTCACTGTTACCATGACAAAGCTGAAGACAGAGGACTCTGGATACTACTGGTGTGCTGTAGACATCAAGAGGGGTTGTAGATGATGGCACATGTCTGTACCTGTCTGTCACTGCAGGTAAGATGGCTGCAGCATGTAATGCACTCAGCAAGGCCTGCTTCCCACCCTTTTACTAATCATCTTCACTTCTCCTCATGATTTCCAACCTGACGCTGCACAGTACTTCCTACTGTAGACTGCTGCACCGGGGGTAAATCAGTGAACCTAGCGGTTACCCTAGCAACACTGAGTTTTTTCCAAAACATGTAAAAGTGCTGGCATGTATGTTTAAATATACAGTTGTTATTCTGCAAAACCATTGGTTCATTTGGAGTCTACATAAGGAATGAGAGTGTGGTGGCAACTTTAATAGTACTTTTTTGCAACCAACTCCCAGGTTGTGTTTATGAGAGTATGGAAATTATTTGCTTTGGCCTTCGAGTGGCTTGTGCAATTTATTTTGATTTTTGGATTTTGGGGGAACTTCATAGACACAATGTTTTATGTTTTTGTTTTAATTCCATGTTTTTATTCAGGCACTCCTGGACTCTGGGTTGCCCAGCAGGAGGTGACCGGTGTGGAAGGGGGCCATGTCAGTGTGCAGTGTCACTATAATGAACCGAGCAGCATGAAGAAGTGGTGCAGGGCTGAGGGCTCCTGTGTGGAAGTGAATTCTGCTAAATCTGGAAGAGCAGAGATCAAAGATGACCGCTCTGAAAATGTCTTCATTGTTACGATGAGGGAGCTGAACAGACAGGACACAGGCTGGTACTGGTGTGCTACTGAAGAACTACAGATCCCTGTACACCTCACTGTCTCTCAGAAAACTACTACTACCACAGTCACCACAAGTAAGGAACTCAAATCAAACAAACCTGTATAACAATGCATTTTATCATAGAATTTTAAATGGTCTTTCCTGTCACTCTCTCTGAGTGAGGGCATGTTGTGAATTTTTTATTCACCCATTGCTGCCAGCACTCTCTTGCAGTAATGTACAGACTGTAGGGTGCCACTGGCTTGTAGAGAGCAAGTAGGGAGTTCTGTTCTCCTTTTACATAACCGCAGTGTTACAACACACACACACACACCCACACCCACACACACGCAACACCCACACACACGCAGACTGGGTAAATGTACTTATGTTCTAGTTTTTCATTTGTATGATGGATTATAATTTTTTTTAAATCCACGATTTAATAGAATATTCTAGAATAATTATATGAGCTTCAGAGAATTACTTGAGCTACAAGATCATGGTAACAATTTGTACTATGTTGGCGTGTTAGACCAAATTTTACTTAGATGCAATGTTTTGGTTACACTTATTTTCATGGTGTGTTTGAGTGACACTTACAGAGGGCAAAACACCACATTTCTCCAAGACTGCTTTATGTGGACCAGATAAGGATGGGATGTACTTTATTCAGACAGGGGAGAAAGCAGAGAGAGTAACAGATACAGAGGGGATCTCAAATCATAAGTCAGCTGCCTTATAGACTGAGTTTTACTCCACTGTGATGGTAAAATGAACCCAAACTGATGAAGTGTGTGTTTCTCTCTGCAGGTGCTGGTGCTGACGCTGTGTCCACAGTGAGTAAAGTAGCTGTACAGAGTGGAGGATCTGTCACCATCCCATGTCACTATGATGATAAATATGAAAAGCATGTGAAATACTGGTGTTGGGGGTCATTGGGGTTGTCCTGTCACACTGTAGTGCGCACTGACTCTCCAACAGTTAAAGGTGAAACGTCAATCACTGATGACCCCGACAATCATGTGTTCACTGTTACCATGGTGAAGCTGAAGACAGAGGACTCTGGATGGTACTGGTGTTGTGTAGAGATGAGGGATAAATGGACTGTAGATGAGGGCAAGTATCTGTACCTGTCTGTCACCGCAGGTAAGATGGCTTCACTTAGTGAGACCTGCTTCCCAACCTCTTGATAACAGCGTCTCCACTTTCCCCCAGTGATTTCCTAGCGGTTCTACTAGCAGCACTGAGTTTTTACAAAACTTGTAAAAAAAATGAGACAGGCATGCAAGTTTAAAAATATCTTTGCTACTCTGCAAAACCATTGGTTTATTTTGACTCTGCATAAAAAATGAGTGTGGTGCCAATATAGTGCTTGCAATCCCACTCGCTGTACCCATAAGAGTATGAAAATTATTTTGCTTTAGTCTGCAAATGACTTTTTGCAAATGACAGTTAATTTTGATTTCGAGATTTAGGAGGAAATTAATAGATGCATTTTATATTTTAAAAACATATGTGCTTTATAATTTTGTTTTATTCTGTGGTGTTCAGGCACTCCTGGACTCTGGGTTGACCAGCAGGAGGTGACCGGTGTGGAAGGGGGCCATGTCAGTGTGCAGTGTCACTATAATGAACCGAGCAGCATGAAGAAGTGGTGCAGGTCTGGGGGCGCCTGTGTGGAAGTGAATTCTGCTAAATCTGGAAGAGCAGAGATCAAAGATGACCGCTCTGAAAAGGTCTTCATTGTGATGATGAGGGAGCTGAACAGAGAGGACGCTGGCTGGTATTGGTGTGCTACTGGAGAACTACAGATCCCTGTTCACATCACTGTCTCTCAGAAAACTACTACTACCACAGTCACCACAAGTAAGGAACTCAAATTAAACAAACCTGTATAACAATGCATTTTATCATAGAATATTAAATGGTCTTTTCTCTCACTTCCTGTCAGTGAGTGTTGAAAAACAGACGGGAATAAATGGTGTTTTCTCTTCTGACACTTCATAGAAACCCAATGTGTAACATCAAGAACACTATGCACATCTCTTCCAGTTAGCACAGCAACCACATCATCTACAGCCACCAAGCCTTCAACCTCAAAGATGTTGGCAGTCACAATACCTCGGTCATATTTTCCACCCACTTACAGTAGAAGGTAAGATATGTATGAAGGAAAAGCCTGTTAAATATTCAACTTAGTATCTTTTTCATAAAAGAAGTTAAAAATAATAAAAATAATAATAATAAAAGTAACATAGTTGATAAATGCTTAAAAGGATGTTGGACCACCATTATTTTTAATAAAATGACTGCTTTTCCTGACAAATGTGCCCCAGAATTCATTCCTCTTTCAAAGTCAATGAGGCGTCCTCCTGCAGCTACGCTAAGGCTGTGTAAATATGATCAATAGAGAACACAGTGTCAGATATCGAAAGACGATTGGCTCAAAGATACGGGAGTTATTATTTTGTTGTGGTGCAAGTCTGTGGTGCAAAAAACACACACTGTGTGTTAACATGACCCCTGAATCTCATTTTGGCATTTAAAATGCAGGTGTAAATAAAAGGGTAAAAGAAAATAAGTTATCTTTAAAAATATTTTTTTATAAAACATAATGTTATGAAACCAGGTATTCAGCTCAAATGCAGTATAATTTCAGAGCAGAGCTTCTCATTTCTCTCAACAGCAGTAGTACTGGAATCCCATAATGTGGATATATGACCCTAAAGCATGCCGCTGAGTTTAAATTTCATGCACCCTGTTACTGCTGTTAGCCCTTCAGACCTCACATTCGTTCTGATGATATCAGGGATGCTGTTGCTGGCGGCAACTGTTGCTACCGTTACCTGGAAGCAGTGGAAGAAACATAGTGAGTTTTAAAAAAATAAAAATAATGGGTAAACTTTCAGACTGGGCTTTGCACTTGCTGACTGATACCATCACATCTCTCTCTCGACCCCAAGAGAACAACAAACTGACCAGCACAACAGATGGGTATTCTAATGTGTTCTACTCTTCTGCTTCTACTGTCCAGAACACGAAATCCAGCAGTGTTCCAGATGAGTTTTGTGTTCTCCCCTTAACTTTTTCTCTTTCAGTGAGTGAGGCCAGTCTATGTACATCCCCTCTGATGTGTCTGTGAGCATCTTTCCCACTTCCTGTAAGCAGGCAGGTTGTTGACCATGAGACAGCAGCTGCACTGGAGCTCATTCAGTGCTTTTGCTGCCTGCAGATTAGAGTGTGCTGAAGGGAACACACTGATGTGCAACCAGAGGCTTGGAAATGAGTTCCAAAGAACGACACTACTGAGGAGATAATACAGAAACATTATCTGTGGTGCGCTCACTGAATGACACTCAAACCAGTCTCTTCTGCGTAGTGCACCGACGAGTTTGGAACGGACTCTGGGGGCGCTACGCCACACCGGGGTTGCTTTGGTGTTCCTAATATGCTCCGCCGTCGCCTTTTGGAAGATTTGGCGATACCGCAGTAAGTCGTGTGATCCTTCTATTATTAATCCAGTTTTCGTTATATTGGCACATAGAGGTTTCCTGCCAGCATTACTCAGTACTTTGTTGAGGCACCTTTGGCAAATCTTCTATGAAACACCCTCAAGCCAAATGAGATTTTTTTTTACCCTAAAGGATGTTTGTGTACTTAAAGATACACGTGGGCTTACACGACTGGAAGAAACCATTAGCAACAACAATAACAAAAACAACGAGAATACAATGAAATGCATAACTGGTTTAATGTTTCTGGGTCGAGAGGAGATAACTGTTAATGTGAAAATCGAATGTTTGTTTATTGAACGGTTATTCTGTGTTTGATGCAGTAGGAGAGCAGCACTCGAGAAAGAATAGAGGACGTGGGACGTTACGCAAAGAACACGGCAGAGCCCTGCACTCTACTGTACGACCACTGATGTGGTACGCAAAGTTTTTTATTTTGATCAATCAAAGTACAGGATTTCCCCTGTCTGTATAAATTGCATGACGAAATTGTGTTTTTCCCTTTTTTATTAGATGTAGAGTCGCTCTGATGTCATCATCACCAGAATCGTTCCAGCCTCAGCTTTAACGCCTCAACATCTGCACCTTTCACCACGTTGCCACAGTTTTTATCCTGTTTTCATTATGTGATGATGTTTATTAATAATCGTAATAATGCACATATGATTTAAAACTAATGCTCTTTGACTATGTGCACATCAACTGTGTTATTTTTGACTATGTACTGTAACAAGCTACACATATTTACAGAAGGTAAATGTTATCTGCATTATGATATATAATTCCCAATGAGTTACTTATAATGAAGCCTGTTTAAAATTGGTTACAAAAGCAAATAATAATGAAGTATTTCTGAATCCCAACAAATGTCCCAATTGAACTGTACAAGAAGAGTTGATTTGTTTATATGCACAAGGGAAGAGGCCTGAATGCTCTGCAACGTGAGAAACCTGAGGATTCATATCAAATGCAAATGCAACCATTTAGCCCATTTCAAATGTTTGACTCTGCTGCCCTCTGCTGGATATAAAAGGATACCTTCAATTTCGCTACGTAATAATGTACTGATGCCCTCTGCTGGACAAACTAAAAATGTTCATATCTTTGCTAGGTGATTAAATTAATATGGTATGGCTGACTGGCACAAAAAAAAGTATAATTCTAAGTTGTTCATGTCTTCATGAAATGTAAGAACTCTGAATGTATTCAAAAGCCAATAAACTGGGGAGCTCAATATTTACGACATGCTCAGAGGTCCTGTGTTGTATCATATTCAATCAGTCAGTGATTTCTTTGCTGAAAGCTGACTTTTATCCCTGTTTTATATGTATTTTAAAGTTAAAAATATAATCCATATAGATGATAATAAACAAAACAACCAATAGTGAAAAGATAATTCATAAAGATGCAGGAAATGATAATGATAGATATCCTGCTCTGGCCACTGAGAGAGCACAGACTACTGAGCATGAGGGACCAAAGAGGTGGGGACTGAGAGGAACAGGAAGTGAGAATCATGCTTAAAAGAGCTGGACCCTCTAACGGATGCATACACACAAACAAGCTGGCATCACACGCATATGGCTCCCACTAAGCTACTCTTCCTTTCCATCATCTTCCTCTCTGTACGACCAGGTAGGACTCGTTTCTCACTGTGTACTGAATACTGGAGCATTGTAGCAGTGAGGCTGTCTGCGCCATAAACTTGAATTAATGAATGATACTGAAGTCTGGAGTTTACATGAATAGAATATGATTATGATGTAATTAAATGTTTTTTTTTGCAATCTGAGTTCAATTGCTTCTCTTTTTACTTGCCCTGGGCAAGTTTACGTTTTTTAAAACATTAATTTACAATGAATAAAAACCACAATTTAAAAAATAACTCATGAAGCCACAAGAAACTATGTTTGTACGTCTGCAATTGATGGTCGTTTCTTTTTTTTGTTTCCTTAAAAAAGTTTTTCATTGACTGTTACACTGCATAATCATTTTTTTTCTTATTTTCAAAGCCATTGAAACCAATTCATACTGACAATCCTTTTCTTAAATCTCAATTTATGAAATTGTAATGTTTGTGCATTGTGTAGTTGTACAGGGGGATATATTATATTAGACATTACATTGCAATCATTTGGCAGACACTTTTACAGCACAATGAACTGCAGTTGAGAGCAGCATTGTTACTCTCAGGAAAACCAGAATGTAGTCTCGCTAAAGAGGCCCATTTATAATCACTAAAAGCAATGTGAACCCAAAAAATAACCTTTATTTTAATAGTTAATATATTTTTGTAAATGTCAAAAAACAACAAAATTACGATTAATTCCTCACATCAGAATGCGTGATACTCTAAGTCAAGTCAAGACTTCAAATACTTTGCATGATTAAAATAGGTCTGAGTTTGAACTGAATGTGACGTTGCTACGGTATTGTTCAGTAAGTGTGAATACTTTCACAGAAATAGCTTCAACCCCGCTGTAAAATATGATGTGTTATTTACTGTGGTGAGCAGAGAGGATTAGCCACAGGAAATAATGCTGTTCTGCAGCCTCTAATAATAAAATGATTAAACTCAGAACAGAAGGAGAATACATTTGTTTGTGAGTTCTTTTGCACACATTATTTTCTGAGGCTTCCCCTCAAAATCATTGCATTTAAAAGTCTCAACCTGTAAAGACACTGCCATCCAGAGAGTATGATCTAAAATGTATGGGCCTTTTATTCAGGAAAGCAAGAATTAGTTTGCACAGGCTACTATATTTTATTAACCTGTCATTTAAATTTAGGCTTAATTTATGATGCTGTTCTGTGTATACATGCTGCTGTTACTTATCTCTGTGCTGTGAATGCAGTGTACCATGGTGCTCTCCATTTCATAACTGCCAGGTCACTCACGCACAGTTGCATCTTATACACAAAAGGGGGCCTGACCTCCTTAGCTGTATCTAGGCCTCAATTTTGCCCGATTTTCAAAAATCATTCAAAAACTCCTATCTTACCTTTGCTCGACTTGTAATTTTGTGATTTCCAGGCTCTTTCTTAGAATTTTAAATGAGTTGTAAATTAATTTAAAAAAATAAAGTTGTCATCTCCTGCCCCACCAAAATTTGGAATGTCCAATTCACAAGCTATGTACAAGCATGCTCATATACGTCCCAAATGCTGGTGTAATTACCAGAACGGTTGATGTTAATTTACTACTTAGCATGCACTGCTTTAGCCAGCATGCTAATAATGAGTAATAATGTCCTACGCAAATATGCACTCAATTATGCATGCGTAGTCTTGCATCCAATAAAACAGTCAATATGTTCAAATGACACCTGTACCGAAACAGACGCCATCGATGCATATCCACCGCTCAGGTAATGACACCGCCTCGGGAGAGTGAAGACACTCGTCTCGGGTTGTTCTCTGAAACACACGGTCCCAGCCAGCTGCTTCTTTTCACACCACAACCACAAGCTGCACACGCATTCCAGAGCAGGGGTGAAGGAGACCCATTTATACGCATGCTCAGAGAGCCAGCCACAGGCCCCTGAACAGACAATAGGGGTCGCTCAAGTAAACAGTGCTATCCCTGCCAGTTTAATCCCTCCCATATATCCCTTTGCCCATATAGTCAATTGTGTGCCGCCCCTGCAGGGCTGTTGGCCACTGTCAGCACAAGAGCGGGTTGGATTTGAACCGAGACCGTGGTGCTTACGGCGCTTTTACTTGTGAGCCACCCAGCAGCCAGAAAAACATACTTTCAAATTCCCCATCCGCAAACACCCATTTCCCCCAGAGTGATGTATATCTCCACTTCTGTATGCTGCTCTGGATAAGACTGTCTAAGTGATTGTAATTGAATGTAATTCTACAGTTGAAAAGCTGCATTTATTAGACTTGGTGGGAATGGAACACATCCTTGAATAAACTGAATCATGACACTTGTCTCTTTGAATGAACGCAAAAGCAGGGTAACTGCAATACAGGTCCTGAGTGTAAATGCATTTAATCGCACTGTTTGCTGGTACCATTGTTCCACGTTTGTCTTGTACCACTTTACTCTTATGTTTCTTCTGTGTCTCTGAAGGTATTGAGTGTGTGACTGCTGTTCTCTCTTATAAAAGAGATTTCAATGTTATGAGGCTACGTATAAGTAAAGGAAAAATGAAAAATGTCAGAATATTACTATCAAGGATTTGTAGGAGACCATTACCAAATGCGCTTATGTTTTAGTTTTTCATTTGTATAGTGCATTATCATTTTTTTTAAAAATCTACGATTTAACGGAATGTTCAAGAAACATTTGAAAATGAATGAATGAATTGAATTGCAAGTTTATTGTAACAATTTGTTCTATATGTTGCTGTGTTAGTCCAAATTTTACTAAGACCCAATGTGTTGGTTACACTTATTGTCATGGTGTGTTTGAGTGAATAAGTGCGTTGGTGATGTTTGTACTCAGTAATAAGGGCACACCACTCACAGAGGGCTAAACACCACATTTCACCAAGACTGCTTTATGTGGACCAAATAAGGATGGGATGTACTTTATTCAGACAGGGGAGAAAGCAGAGAGAGTAACAGATACAGAGGGGATCTCAAATCAGAAGTTAGCTGCCTTATAGACTGAGTTTTACTCCATTGTGGTGGTAAAATGAACCCAAACTGATGAAGTGTGTTTCTCTCTGCAGGTGCTGACACTGTGTCCACACTGAGGAATGTAGCAGTACAGAATGGGAGATCTGTCACCATCCCATGTCACTATGATAAGAAATATGAAAAGCATGTGAAATACTGGTGTCGGGGGTCAGATTGGGACACGTGTCATGCTCTAGTACGAACTGACTCTCCAAAAGTCGAAGGTGAAACATCAATCACTGATGACCACACCCATCACGTCTTCACTGTTACCATGTCAAATCTGAAGACAGAGGACTCTAGATATTACTGGTGTGCTGTAGAGATCAATGGGGGTGGAGATGAACGCAAATATCTGTACCTGTCTGTCACTCCAGGTAAGATGGCCTCAGCACACACTGCACTCAGAAAGACCTGCTTCCCAACCTCTTAATAACAGCTTCTTCACTTGATGATTTTCAATCATATGCTGCTCAGAACGTTCTACTGTAGAATGCTGCACTCGGGGTAAATGGGTTAACCTAGCGGTTATCCTAGCAACACTGAATTTCTCCAAAACATATAATAGTGCTGGCATGTTTGTTTGTGACTCCACACAAAGAATGAGAGTGGGGTGGCAACTTTAATGGTACTTTCTTTGCAATCTACTGCCAGCATGAATCCATGAGAATATGGAAATTATTTGCTTTGGACTTCGAGTGGCTTTAAAGTGCAGTTTATTTTTATTTTGGGGAATACCTAACAGATACAATGCTTTATATTGTTGTCTTTATTCTATGGTTTTTATTCAGATCCTGGACTCTGGGTTGACCAGCAGGAGGTGACCGGTGTGGAAGGGGGCCATGTCAGTGTGCAGTGTCACTATAATGAACCGAGCAGCATGAAGAAGTGGTGCAGGGCTGAGGGCGCCTGTGTGGAAGTGAATTCTGCTAAATCTGGAAGATCAGAGATCAAAGACGACCGCTCTGAAAATGTCTTCATTGTGACGATGAGGGAGCTGAACAGGGAGGACACAGGCTGGTATTGGTGTGCTACTGGAAAACTACAGATCCCTGTTCACATCACTGTCACTCAGAAAACTACTACTACCACAGTCCCCAAAAGTAAGGAACTCAAATCAAACAAACCTGTATGACAATGCATTTTATCATAGAATTTTAAATGATCTTTCCTGTCACTCTCTCTCAGTGAGGGCATGTCGTGAATTTTTTATTCACCCATTGCTGCCAGCACTCTCTTGCAGTAATGTGCAAACTGTAGGGTGTCGCTGGCTTGTAGAGAGCAAGTAAGGAGTTCTGTTCTCCTTTTACATAACCACAGTGTTACAATACACACACACACACACCCACACACACACACACACACACACACATTTTATCATAGAATATTAAATGGTCTTTTCTGTCACTTCCTGTCAGTGAGGGTTGAAAAACAAACGGGTATAAATGTTGTTTTCTCTTCTGTAAAAGGTATGATATGTATGAAGGAAAAGCCTAAATATTCAGCTTAGTATCTTTTAAAAAAAAGAAGTTAATAATAATAAAAATAATAATAATAATAAAAGTAACATAGTTGATAAATGCTTAGAAGGATGTTGGACCACCATTATTTTGAATAAAATGACTGCTTTTCCTGACAAATGTGCCCCCAGAATTCATTCCTCTTTCAAAGTCGATGAGGCATCCTCCTGCAGCTACGCTAAGGCTGTGTAAATATGATCAATAGAGAGCACAGTGTCAGATACCGAAAGACGATTGGCTCAAAGAAACAGGAGTTATTATTTTCTTCTGGTGCAAGTCTGTAGTGCAAAAAATGAGCAGTGTGTGTTAACATGACCCCTGCATCTCATGTTGGCCTTTAAAATGTGGGTGAAAATAAAAAAGTTAAAGAAGATAAGTTTTGTATCTTTACAAATATATTTTTATGAAACAAAATGTTATGAAACCAGGTATTCAGCTGAAATGCAGCATAATTTCAGAGCAGAGCTTCTCATTTCTCTCAACAGCAGTAGTACTGGAATCCCGTAATGTGGATATATGACCCTAAAGCATGCCGCTGAGTTTAAATTTCATGCACCCTGTTGCTATTGTTCAATCTTTCAGACCTCACATTCGTTCTGATGATATCAGGGATACTGTTGCTGGCGGCAGTTGTTGCTATCATTACCTGGAAGCTGTGGAAGAAACACAGTGAGTATCCGTATGAAGCATGTTGGGTGTTGAAGTATCATTTGGATGCTGTGTATGTGATCAGTCAGCACACTATTAGTGAATACACTGAATACACTGAGTCACAGGAATTCCACAGGCAGTAGGGGCTCTCATGGGGGGGGGGGGGTATCACAGCTCTGTCCTGATCGCGCTCTCTTATCACAGCTCATCGTGTGTCTCCTTACAGAGAGCGTCCAGGCGAACGCAAGAGCAAGAGAGGACAGGAGGAATGAGCTGACAGTACGTTGGTTTTTACACTCTTCTCTCTGCCGAGAAAGCTGAGGGTCAATGTCAGACACAAATCAATCAGAATATGAGCTGAGCCACAGAATGGAAAAGGACAAATGGTGACTGTGGAGTGGTAGTCTTGTGGAAAAAATTACTGCCTACAACAAAGTGTGAAGGTTCTTTATTCACGTGAAAGAAGTTCATATACACAGAAAAGCTGCACTTACCAAATTAAATTAAATTCAGAACAATCTTAGATTGGATACTTTGAGCCACACAAAGTTTCTGGTTGAACATGTAGAACTGGGAATCTGCAAACATGAAGCTATGCCTAAAGACACTAGCTCTCTTTACACAGAACGACTACTGTGATTTATTTCATCGTAAAATGTAGATATTGCTTTTTTTAAACTCTGTAGCTTGATGTCCTTTCTCTGTTTTTTGGAAATTAGCTCACTTGCTTGTACCTGGTCCACCAGTTGAATGGCCCTACTGTACCGTTTAAAAGGCAGAGGTCTGTACAGATAGACCAGCCATTATGATGAGTTTCTCGTTGTGTCTCTCCTCTGGCAGACTGTAGACTCTGAGGATGAAGTGACCTACAGCACAGTGTTCACCAAGACACGGTCATCATCACACAGAGGAAGTCCACCTCAGACACAGGTTGGGTAGCGGGTGGATTTCTCACACATTTACAAAGTGCCTTTGCAGAGAATCACTCACAATATTCAGTCTCATTACATCCTTCCTACAGATGTTTAGAGATCCTTTCTTTTTAAGATTTGTTTTCTTGGATAAAATTATAGGTATAGCTGTGTAACAAGTTCCTAACCCTAACCCTAGCTACTGTTCTTCTCTCCGGATAAAAGCATTGGCTAAATGATTGTAATGTGATGTAAACTCTGGTCAGTAACAGAAACTTGTTCCCTCTTACTGTTCCAGTCATCTGAGAACCCTGCAGATGAGGTCATGTACTGCTCAGTCATCCTGCAAAATCCACAGGTGAGACTGTTCATCATATTTCAGTTTCAGGTACACAGACAGCAGATATCAGTAGGCAAACTGGCACACAATTGAAAAGGTCAAGATGTATGTATGATCACTAGTCTTTTAACCTTTATTATCTTCAAATGTCCACACCCAAAACACAGGGTGTCATTTACAGTGTGCTTAGCTGGAGTTTAAATCTCCACAGAACTGCATTACCATTGGTACAGCTATTTAAGTCTGAGAAATAAGAATGAGCTGTTCAGGTTTCGTGCAGTTATGTGGTCTAGGGGTTTCAAACTGAGGTTTAGTCTGACCCACTGAATATGAAACGAGAAATGTTTGTATACCTCTCAGTATAGTTCATTTTTAGAGACTAAAATACTGTGTATGCATGTCCTCTTCTGTACAGGCCACACACTCCCCTAACCAGTCTCCAGCAGGAACAGCCGATGATGTGATTTACAGCTTAGTAGCCCAGCAGAAAAAATAGGTACATTTAGATGTATTTGCACTTTTTTCATCAGTTGAGCAGATCATTCTTTTTGCTTCCAACACATAAGAAGTAAGAGTCCGTAACTACTGTTGTAACTAGGAGCAGAAACTGCTGTCATATGGCCTCTTTACTACCTCTACTTTCCCCTGAGATTTCTCTCTTTCTCTTTCATTTCAGTGATTACAGAGACAGGGTGGCTGTCGTAAAGAGTTCACACTCTGCTATTTGAGTAGTGCTAAGAATTATCACAACTTTTTGACTGTCTGTCACTCTGTGGGAGTTTGGTTCCTGAATGTGTGGTCTTCAGTGAAGCAGAACTTCTTGCATGGCAAACTCTATCTGCAAATTCTACTCATATTCTACTGATGGTTTAATTTCACACAGACCGGGACATTCAGTAATTATGACCACACAGGTTTCACCTGCCAATATTAAATACATATAAACAGTGTAGGCTGATATTAATGAAGTTGTAAGCCGTGCAGCACAGTATAGAAATAGTAGATCTGACTGAATGCCTTTGGGTGTTCATATGGGGCATTTATTCTTCATGCTATTCTTAGCTATTTCCGATGGAATGTGACCGGAGAATAAATCACCCTTTAACAGACAAGTAAAGCATCAGATTACGAGTAATTAGCAGCTTGTTGTTGGATTAAAGCAAATTCTGGGCGTAATACTCTTCAGTTTTGCTCTTTGCCCAAGAAATATCAACCCCTTAAATCATATAAGATACTTATCTTAAGGCTCTGTGACTCATCGAAGTTGCATTTAATTATCTTTATAAACTTTTCTTCATTCCTTTCATTGTTTGTAGGACCTTTATTCGTTGTGCTAAAGGGTTTTCATATTTTAACCCAAATTATATTGATATGTATGCATGAATGTTCCCTGTCAGCTCAATAGGGGGCAGCAATGAGTCTGAAGACGGTCCCAACAGCAATTCTGTTTACATCACTGAACTGTATAAAAAGAGTTAATTGGTTTATATGCTCAAGGGAAGAGGTCTGGATGCTCTGCAACGTGAGGAACCTGAGGATTCCCATCAAATGCAGCCATTTAGCCAATTTCAAATGTTTGACACTGCTGCCCTTTGCTGGATGAAAAAGATACTTTCAATTTCAAGTAATAATGTACTGATGCCCTCTGCTGGACAAACTAAAAATGTTCATATCTTTGCTAGGTGATTAATATGGTATAGCTGACTGGCATGAAAAAGTATAATTCTAAGTTGTTCATGTCTTCATGAATGTAAGAACTCTGAATGTATTCAACAGCCAACAAACTGGGGAGCTCAATATTTATGACATGCTCAGAGGTTCTGTGTTGTATCATATTCAATCAGTCAGCGATTTCTTGGCTGAAAGCTGACTTTTATCCCTGTTTTATATGTATCATAAAGTTACATATATAATATGTATAGATGATAATACATTTTAAACAACTAATAGAGAAAAGATAATGCACAAACATGCAGGAAATAATAATAATAGATATCCTGCTCTGGCCACTGAGAGAGCACAGACTGCAGAGCATGAGGGGTCAAAGAGGTGGGGACTGAGAGGAACAGGAAGTGAGAATCATATTAAAAAGAGGTAGACCCTCTAACAGATGCATACACACAAACAAGCTGGCATCACACGCATATGGCTCCCACTCAGCTACTCTTCCTCTCCATCATCCTCCTCTCTGTACGACCAGGTAGGACTCGTTTCTCACTATGTACTGAATACTGGAGCATTCTAGCAGTGAGACTGTCTGCACCATAAACTTGAATTAATGAATTAAACTGAAGTCTAGAATTTACATGAATAGAATATGATTAAGATGTAATTAAGATATATTTTGCAATCTGAGTTCAATTGCTTCTCCTTTTACTTGTGCTAAGCCAATTTACTTTCTTAAACATGAATTTACGATGAATAAAAATCACAGTTTAAAAATTAGTTCATGAAGCCACAAGAAACTATATTTGTACGTCGGCAATTGATGGTCGTTTCTTTTTTTGTTTCCTTAAAAAACGTTTTCAGTGACTGTTACACTGCATACTCATTTCTTTCTTATTTTCAAAGCCATTGAAACCAATTCATACTGAAAATCCTTTTCATAAATCTCAATTGATGAAATTGTAATGTTTGTGCATTGTGTAGTTGTACAGGGGAATATATTATATTAGACATTACATTGCAATCATTTGGCAGACATATTTACAGCACAGTGAATAGCAGTTGAGAGCATCATTGTTACTCTTAGGAAAACCAGAATGTAGTCTCGCTAAAAAGGCCCATTCATAATCACCAAAAGCAATGTGAATCCAAAAAATAACCTTTATTTTAATAGTTAATATATTTTTGTAAATGCCTAAAAACAACAAAATTATGATTAATTCCTCACATCAGTATGCATGATATTCTAAGTAAAGTCAAGCCTTCACATACTTTGCATAATTAAAATAGCTCTGAGTTTAAACTGAATGTGAAGTTGCTATGGTATTGTTCAGTAAGTGTGAATACTTTCACAGATAGCTTCAACCCCGCTGTAAAATATGATGTGTTATTTACTGTGGTGAGCAGAGAGGATTAGCCACAGGAAATAATGCTGTTCTGCAGCCTCTAATAATAAAATGATTAAACTCAGAACAGAAGGAGAATACATTTGTTTGTGAGTTCTTTTGCACACATTATTTTCTGAGGCTTCCCCTCAAAATCATTGCATTTAAAAGTCTCAACCTGTAAAGACACTGCCATCCAAAGAGTATGATCTAAAATGTATGGGCCTTTTATTCAGGAAAGCAAGAATTAGTTTGCACAGGCTACTATATTTTATTAACCTGTAATTTAAATTTAGGCTTAATTTATGATGCTGTTCTGTGTATACATGCTGCTGTTACTTATCTCTGTGTTGTAGATGCAGTGTACCATGGTGCTCTCCATTTCATAACTGCCAAGTCACTCACACACAGTTGCATCTTATACACAAAAGGGGGGCCTGACCTCCTTAGCTGTATCTAGGCCTCAATTTTGCCCGATTTTCAAAAATCATTCAAAAACTCCTATCTTACCTTTGCTCGACTTGTAATTTTGTGATTTCCAGGCTCTTTCTTAGAATTTTAAATGAGTTGTAAATTAATTTAAAAAAATAAAGTTGTCATCTCCTGCCCCACCAAAATTTGGAATGTCCAATTCACAAACTATGTACAAGCATGCTCATATACGTCCCAAATGCTGGTGTAATTACCAGAACGGTTGATGTTAATTTACTACTTAGCATGCACTGCTTTAGCCAGCATGCTAATAATGAGTAATAATGTCCTACGCAAATATGCACTCAGTTATGCATGCGTAGTCTTGCATCCAATAAAACAGTCAATATGTTCAAATGACACCTGTACCGAAATAAGACAGACGCCATCGATGCATATCCACCGCTCAGGTAATGACACCGCCTCGGGAGAGTGAAGACACTCGTCTCGGGTTGTTCTCTGAAACACACGGTCCCAGCCAGCTGCTTCTTTTCACACCACAACCACAAGCTGCACACGCATTCCAGAGCAGGGGTGAAGGAGACCCAATTATACGCATGCTCAGAGAGCCAGCCACAGGCCCCTGAACAGACAATAGGGGTCGCTCAAGTAAACAGTGCTATCCCTGCCAGTTTAATCCCTCCCATATATCCCTTTGCCCATATAGCCAACTGTGTGCCGCCCCTGCAGGGCTGTTGGCCACTGTCAGCACAAGAGCGGGTTGGATTTGAACCGAGACCGTGGTGCTTACGGCGCTTTTACTTGTGAGCCACCCAGCAGCCAGCAAAACATACTTTCAAATTCCCCATCCGCAAACACCCATTTCCCCCAGAGTGATGTACATCTCCACTTCTGTATGCTGCTCTGGATAAGACTGTCTAAGTGATTGTAATTGAATGTAATTCTACAGCTGAAAAGCTGCTTTTATTAGACTTGGTGGTAATGGAACACATCCTTGAATAAACTGAATCTTGACACTTGTCTCTTTGAATGAACGCAAAAGCAGGGTAACTGCAATACAGGTCCTGAGTGTAAATGCATTTAATCACACTGTTTGCTGGTACCATTGTTCCACGTTTTTCTTGTACCACGTTACTCTTATGTTTCTTCTGTGTCTCTAAAGGTATTGAGTGTGTGACTGCTGTTCTGTCTTATAAAAGAGATTTCAATGTTATGAGACTACGTATAAGTAAAGGAAAAATAAAAAATGTCAGAATATTACTATCAAGGATGTGTAGGAGACCATTACCAAATGTGCTTATGTTTTAGTTTTTCATTTGTATAGTGCATTATCATTTTTAAAAATCTACGATTTAACAGAATGTTCAAGAAACATTTGAAAATGAATGAATGAATTGAATTGCAAGTTTATTGTAACAATTTGTTCTATATGTTGCTGTGTTAGTCCAAATTTTACTAAGACCCAATGTGTTGGTTACACTTATTGTCATGGTGTGTTTGAGTGAATAAGTGTGTTGGTGATGTTTGTACTCAGTAATAAGGGCACACCACTCACAGAGGGCTAAACACCACATTTCACCAAGACTGCTTTATGTGGACCAGATAAGGATGGGATGTACTTAATTTAGGCAGGGGAGAAAGCAGAGAGAGTAACAGATACAGAGGGGATCTCAAATCAGAAGTCAGCTGGAGTTTTACTCCATTGTGATGGTAAAATGAACCCAAACTGATGAAGTGTGTTTTTCCCTCTGCAGGTGCTGACGCTGTGCCCACAGTGAGTTATGTAGCAGTGCAGAGCGGAAAATCTGTCACCATCCCATGTCACTATGATAAGAAATATGAAAATAATGTGAAATTCTGGTGTCGGGGGTCAGATTGGAACACATGTCGTACTGCAGTACGCACTGACTCTCCAACAGTCGAAGGTGAAACATCAATCACTGATGACCCCACCCATCTTGTCTTCACTGTTACCATAAAATATCTGACGTTGCAGGTCACTGGATATTACTGGTGTGGTATAGAGATCAAGGGGGATGTTAATGACAACTGGTACAATTATCTGCACCTGTCTGTCACTGCAGGTAAGATGGCTTCAGCACACACTGCACTCAGAAAGACCTGCTTCCCAACCTCTTAATAACAGCATCTTCACTTGATTATTTTCAATCATATGCTGCTCAGAACGTTCTACTGCAGAATGCTGCACTGGGGGTAAATGGGTCAACCTAACGGTTATCCTAGCAACACTGAATTATCCAAAACATATAAATGTGCTGGCATGTTTGTTTGTGACTCTACACAAAGAATGAGAGTGGGGTGGCAACTTTAATGGTACATTCTTTGCAATCTACTGCCAGCATGAATCCATGAGAATATGAAAATTATTTGCTTTGGACTTTGAGTGGCTTTAAAATGCAGTTTATTTTTATTTTGGGGAAAACCTAACAGATACAATGCTTTATATTTTTGTCTTTATTCTATGGTTTTTATTCAGGCACTCCTGGACTCTGGGTTGACCAGCAGGAGGTGACCGGTGTGGAAGGGGGCCATGTCAGTGTGCAGTGTCACTATAATGAACCGAGCAGCATGAAGAAGTGGTGCAGGGCTGAGGGCTCCTGTGTGGAAGTGAATTCTGCTAAATCTGGAAGATCAGAGATCAAAGATGACCGCTCTGAAAATGTCTTCATTGTGACGATGAGGGAGCTGAACAGAGAGGACGCTGGCTGGTATTGGTGTGCTACTGAAGAACTACAGATCCCTGTTCACATCACTGTCACTCAGAAAACTACTACTACCACAGTCACCACAAGTAAGGAACTCAAATCAAACAAACCTGTATAATAATGCATTTTATCTTAGAATTTTAAATGGTCTTTTCAGTCACTCTCTCTCAGTGAGGGCATGTTGTGAATTTTTTATTCACCCATTGCTGCCAGCACTCTCTTGCAGTAATGTGCAGACTGTAGGGTGTCACTGGCTTGTAGAGAGCAAGTAAGCAGTTCTGTTTTTCCTTTTACATTACCTCAGTGTTACAACACACACACACACACACACACACACACACACACCCACACAACACCCACACTCACACCCACATACACGCAGACTGGGTAAATGTACTTATGTTTTAGTTTTTCATTTCTATGATGGATTGTAATTTTTAAAATTCCACGATTTAATAGAATATTCTAGAATAATTAAATGAGCTTCAGGTAAATAATTGAGCTCCAAGATCTTCATAACAATTTGTACTATATGTTGGTGTGTTAGACCAAATTTTACTTAGATGCAATGTGTTGGTTACACTTATTTTCATGGTGTGTTTGAGTGACACTCACAGAGGGCAAAACACCACATTTCTCCAAGACTGCTTTATGTGGACCAGATACGCATGGGATGTACTTAATTTAGGCAGGGAAGAAAGCAGAGAGAGTAACAGATACAGAGGGGATCTCAAATCAGAAGTCAGCTGCCTTATAGATTGAGTTTTACTCCATTGTGATGGTAAAATTAACCCAAACTGATGAAGCGTGTGTTTCTCTCTGCAGGTGCTGACGCTGTGTCCACACTGAGTAATGTAGCTGTACAGAATGGGAGATCTGTCACCATCCCATGTCACTATGATAAGAAATATGAAACGCATGTGAAATTCTGGTGTCAGGGGTCAGATTGGCACACGGGTCATACTGTAGCAGTAGCACGCACTGACTCTCCGAAAGTTGAAGGTGAACCATCAATCACTGATGACCCCACACATCATGTGTTCACTGTTACCATGACAAAGTTGAGGACAGAGGACTCTGGGTACTATATTTGCACTGTAGTGATCAAGGGGGGTGGACATGTGGTCACACGTCTGCACCTGTCTGTCACTGCAGGTAAGATGGCTTCAGCACACACTGCACTCAGAAAGACCTGCTTCCCAACCTATTAATAACAGCATCTTCACTTGATGATTTTCAATCATATGCTGCTCAGAACGTTTTACTGTAGAATGCTGCACTGGGGGTAAATGGGTTAACCTAGCGGTTATCCTAGCAACACTGAATTATCCAAAACATATAAATGTGCTGCCATGTTTGTTTGTGACTCTACACAAAGAATGAGAGTGGGGTGGCAACTTTAATGGTACTTTCTTTGCAATCTACTGCCAGCATGAATCCATGAGAATATTAAAATTATTTGCTTTGGACTTTGAGTGGCTTTAAAATGCAGTTTATTTTTATTTTGGGGAAAACCTAAGAGATACAATGCTTTATATTATTGTCTTTATTCTGTGGTTTTTATTCAGACACTCCTGGACTCTGGGTTGACCAGCAGGAGGTGACTGGTGTGGAAGGGGGCCATGTCAGTGTGCAGTGTCACTATAATGAATCGAGCAGCATGAAGAAGTGGTGCAGGGCTGAGGGCGCCTGTGTGGAAGTGAATTCTGCTAAATCTGGAAGATCAGAGATCAAAGATGACCGCTCTGAAAAGGTCTTCATTGTGACGATGAGGGAGCTGAACAGGGAGGACACAGGCTGGTATTGGTGTGATACTGAAAAACTACAGATCCCTGTTCACATCACTGTCACTCAGAAAACTACTACTACCACAGTCACCACAAGTAAGGAACTCAAATCAAACAAACCTGTATAACAATGCATTTTACCATAGAATATTAAATGGTCTTTTCTGTCACTCTCTCTCAGTGAGGGCATGTTGTCAATTTTCACCAATTGCTGCCAGCACTCTCTTGCAGTAATGTGCAAAATATAGGGTGTCACTGACTTGTAGAGAGCAAGTAAGGAGTTCTGTTCGCCTTTTACATAACCACAGTGTTACAACACACCCACACACACACACAACACACACACCCACACACACACACACGTTTGTATTGCTATACTTGTGAGGCCTTCCCATTGACTTACATTCATTCTGTAACCTCTAACCCTAACTCTAACCCCAACCACTACATGCCGAACCTTAACCCTAACCTTAACCTAATTGTAACCCTAGCCCTAACCCTAAGTCCTAACCCTAAAACAGCCTCTTTAACTTGTGGGGACCAGTAAAAAGTCCCCACCTTGCGTAGTTTTCCTCATCTTTCTATCCTTGTGGGGAAATTTGGTTCTCACAAAAATAGTAAAACATGCCCACCCACACCCACACACACACACACACACACACTCACAACACACACACCCACACCCACACACACACACACACCCTTGCTTAAGGTAGGCCATTGAGTTCAATGGTGACTTCTTCTTCTGCATTTACCGGTGTGTCCTTTGGTGACTATAAAGTCTGATTTGTGACTTGCACTCTCTACCACATTCAAGACACACAAATGTTGGGTTTGGTGTTGGTGGGTTAAGTGCTGGCAGGCGTGCATGTCTTTTTGCATGCTTTTCATGGCGTGCATTTGTGATATTTGTCTCTAGTTTTTGTAGACCCTCACATTGTAGACATCACATTGTCGCCTCCAGATGGATCGCTCTGCAGCTAGGTTTTCCAGGTTAGCCGGGTTGATGTTACATTTCTTCATGGCTATTTTGACCTGATCCTTATAGTGCTTTTTCTGCCCACCCGTCAAGCGCTTGCCATGGTGTAGCTGGCCATACAGAGTCCTCCTTGGAAGGCGTTGTTCTGGCATTATTGTGACATGTCCGAGCCAGCGAATTGATGCAGAGAAATGATGGTTTCTATATGTTTGCAATTGGTCCTTTCCAGTATTTCAGTGTGGGGTGTGTGATCCTGCCACTTGACTCCAAGAATGCATTGTAGGCACTTGATGTGAAAGGCCTGGAGGAGCTTTATGTGCCGGCTATATGTTGTCCATGCTTCACAACCATACAGGAGGGTTGAGAGACATAATGCCTTACATGCATCTGTTTTTGTGTGTATATTCAGCTCATTGTTTTCAAATACCGTCTTTCTCAACCGACCAAAGGACAGTTGAGAAAGAGGGTATTTGACACACCCACACACAAACACACACGCACGCACACACACACACAGACATTTTATAAAGTATTTGATGTATTTTAGTTGAGCGACACCAAATTGTCTTAATGTATTCCCAGGGTTTTGACCAAACCATGCACATCCTCAGCAGCCACAGGAGGACGGGCCCCCTGAGCCTGGACCCTTTTAAGGATTCTTCCTATATGCTACCTAGGGAGCTTATCCTGCCACTCTTGACCTATAGGCTTGCGTTTGTAAGGGTTTAAAGACTGGGGTACAATGTGAAATACTGTGACAGATGTCTAGTAATTTATCCTAAATACAGAAGTAATGATTTGAACATTAGAAGTGTAACTTTGAGTTAAAAAAAATAAAACTAAAGGGTAAACTTTCAGACTGGGCTTTGCATTTGCTGACAGATACCATCACATCTCTCTCTCGACCCCACGAGAACAACAAACTGACCAGCACAACAGAAGGGTCTTCTAATGTGTTCTACTCTTCTACTTCTACAGGCCAGAAGACCAGTTGTCCAGAACACAGAAGCCAGCAGTGTTCCGGGTGAGTTTTGTGTTTTCCCCTTAGCTTTTCCCCTTTCAGTGAGTGAGGCCAGTCTATGTACATCCCCTCGATGTCTCTGTGAGCATCTTTCCCAATTCCTGTAAGCAGGCAGGTTGTTCACCATGAAACAGCAGCTGCACTGGAGTTCATTCAGTGCTTTTGCTTCCTGCAGATTAGAGTCTGCTGGAAGGAACACTGATGTGCAACCAGAGGCTTGGAAATATTAAGTTCCAAAGTGCGACACTACTGAGGAGATAATACAGAAACATTATCTGTGGTGTGCTCACTGAATGACACTCAAACCAGTCTCTTCTGCGTAGTGCACCGACGAGCTTGGAACGGACTCTGGGGGCGCTACGCCACACTGGGGTTGCTTTGGTGTTCCTAATATGCTCCGCCGTCGCCTTTTGGAAGATTTGGCGATACCGCAGTAAGTCGTGTCATCCTTCTATTATTAATCCAGTTTTCGTTAAATTGGCACATAGAGGTTTCCTGCCAGCATTACTCAGTACTTTGTTGAGGCACCTTTGGCAAATTTCTATGAAACACCCTCGAGCCAAATGAGAATTTTTTTTACCCTAAAGGATGTTTGTGTACTTAAAGATACACGTGGGCTTACACGACTGGAGGAAACCATTAGCAATAACAATAACAAAAACAACGAGAATACAATGAAATGCATAACTGGTTTAATGTTTTGGGGTCGAGAGGAGATAACTGTTAATGTGAAAATCGAATGTTCGTTTATTGAACGATTATTCTACCATGTGTTTGATGCGGTAGGAGCGCAGCACTCGAGAAAGAATAGAGAAGACGTGGGACGTTACGCAAAGAACACCACAGAGCCCTGCAATCTACTGCACGACCACTGATGTGGTACACAAAGTTTTTTTTTTTTGATCAATCAAAGTACAGGATTTCCCTATCCATACAAATAGCATGACAAAATTGTGTTTTTCCATTGTTTATTAGATGTAGAGTCGCTCTGATGTCATCATCACCAGAATCGTTTCAGCCTCAGCATTAATGCCTCAATATCTGCACCTATCACCACATTGCCACAGTTTTTATCCTATTTTAATTATATATGATGATGTTTATTAATAATGGTAATAGTGCACATATGATTTAAAACTAACGCTCTTTGACTATGTGCACATCAACTGTGTTATTTTTAACTATGTACTGTAACAAGCTACGCATATTTACAGAAGGTAAATGTTGTCTGCATTATGATATATAATTCCCAATGAGTTACTTACAATGAAGCCTGTTTAAAATTGGTTACAAAAGCAAATAATAATAAAGTATTCCTGAATCCCAACAAATGTCCCAACTGAACTGTACAAGAAGAGTTAATTGGTTTATATACACAAGGGAAGAGGCCTAGATGCTCTGCAATGTGAGGAACCTGAGGATTCCCAACAAATGCAAATGCAACCATTTAAAATTGAAATGTTTGTCTCTGCTGCCCTCTGCTGGACAAATACGAAACCTTCATTGTCCCTACGTGATAATGTACTGATGTCCTCTGCTGGACAAACAAAAATGTTCATATCTTTACTAGGTGATTAAATTAATATGTTATAGCTGACTGGCACAATAAAAGTATAATTCTAAGTTGTTAATGTCTTCATGAATGTAAGAACTCTGAATGTATTCAAAAGCCAACAAACTGGGGAGCTCAATATTTACGACATGCTCAGAGGTCCTGTGTTGTATCATATTCAATCAGTCCGTGATTTCCTGTATGCAAAGCTTCCTTTTATCCCTGTTTTATATGTATTATAAAGTTAAAAATATAATCCATATAGATGATAATAAATAAAACAAACTAATAGTGAAAAGATAATGCACAAAGATGCAGGAAATGATAATGATAGATATCCTGTTTGGTCACTGAGAGAGCACAGACTACAGAGCATGAGGGACCAAAGAGGTGGGGACTGAGAGGAACAGGAAGTGAGAATCATTCTTAAAAGAGCTGGACCCTCTTACGGATGCATTCACACAAACAAGCTGGCATCACACACATATGGCTCCCACTAAGCTACTCTTCCTCTCCATCATCTTCCTCTCTGTACAACCAGGTAGGACTCGTTTCTCACTGTGTACTGAACACTGGAGCATTGTAGCAGTGAGACTGTCTGCGCCATAAACTTGAATTAATGAATTATACCGAAGTCTGGAGTTTACATGAATAGAATATGATTATGATGTAATTTAAATATTTTTTGCAATCTGAGTTCAATTGCTTCTCTTTTTACTTGCCCTGGGCAAGTTTACATTTTAAATTAAAACATTAATTTACGATGAATAAAAATCACAATTTAAAAAATAACTCATGAAGCCACAAGAAACTATTTTTGCATGTCTGCAATTGATGGTCGTTTCTTTTTTTTGTTTCCTTAAAAAACTTTTTAATTGACTGTTACACTGCATAATCATTTCTTTCTTATTTTCAAAGCCATTGAAACCAATTCATACTGACAGTCCTTTTCATAAATCTCAATTGATGAAATTGTAATGTTTGTGCATTGTGTAGTTGCACAGGGGAATATATTATATTAGACATTACATTGCAATCATTTGGCAGATACTTTTACAGCACAGTGAATAGCAGTTGAGAGCATCATTGTTTCTCTCAGGAAAACCAGAATGTAGTCTCGCTAAAAAGGCCCATTCATAATCACCCAAAGCAATGTGAACCCAAAAAATAACCTTTATTTTAATAGTTAATATATTTTTGTAAATGTCTAAAAACAACAAAATTATGATTAATTCCTCACATCAGTATGCGTGATATTCTAAGTAAAGTCAAGCCTTCACGTACTTTGCATGATTAAAATAGCTGTGAGTTCAAACTGGATGTGAAGTTGCTATGGTATTGTTCAGTAAGTGTGAATACTCTCACAGAAATAGCTTCAAAATATGATGTGTTATTTACTGTGGTGAGCAGAGAGGATTAACTACAGGAAATAATGCTGTTCTGCAGCCTCTAATAATAAAATGATTAAACTCAGAACAGAAGGAGAACACATTTGTTTGTGAGATCTTTTGCACACATTATTTTCTGAGGCTTCCCCTCAAAATCATTGCATTTAAAAGTCTCAACATGTAAAGTCACTGCCATCCAGAGAGTATGATCTAAAATGTATGGGCCTTTTTTCATGGAAGCAAGTATTAGTTTTCACAGGCTACTATATTTTATTAACCTGTAATTTATATTGAGGCTTAATTTATGATGCTGTTCTGCGTATACATGCTGCTGTTACTTATCTCTGTGTTGTAGATGCAGTGTACCATGGTGCTCTCCATTTCATAACTGCCAGGTCACTCACACACAGTTGCATCTTATACACAAAAGGGGGCCTCCTTAGCTGCACCTAAGCCTCAATTTTGCCCGATTTTTCAATATCATTCAAAAACTCCTATCTTACCTTCCTTTGACTTGTAATTCTGTGGTTTCCATGCTCTTTCTTAGAATTTTAAATGAGTTGTAAATTAATTTTTAAAAATAATGTTGGCATCTCCTGCCCCACCAAAATTTTGAATGTCCAATTCACAAACTATGTACAAACATGCTCATATACGTCCCAAATGCTGGTGTAATTACCAGAACGGTAGATGTTAACTTACTACTTAGCTTGCACTGCTTTAGCCAGCATGCTAATAATGAGTAATAATGTCCTACGCTAATAAGCACACAGTTATGCATGTTTAGTCTTGCATCCAATAAAACAGTCAATGTGTTCAAATGACACCTGTACCGAAATAAGACAGACGCCATCGATGCATATCCACCGCTCAGGTAATGACACCGCCTCGGGAGAGTGAAGACACTCGTCTCGGGTTGTTCTCTGAAACACACGGTCCCAGCCAGCTGCTTCTTTTCACACCACAACCACAAGCTGCACACGCATTTCAGAGCAGGGGTGGAGGAGACCCATTTATACGCATGCGCAGAGAGCCAGCCACAGGGCCCTGGACAGACAATAGGGGTCGCTCAAGTAAACAGTGCTATCCCCACCAATTTAATCCCTCCCATATATCCCTTTCTCCATATAACCAACTGTGTGCCGCCCCTGCAGGGCTGTTGGTCACTGTCAGCACAAGAGTGGGTCGGATTTGAACCGAGACCGTGGTGCTTATGGCGCTTTTACTTGTGAGCCACCCAGCAGCCAGCAAAACATACTTTTAAATTCCCCATCCGCAAACACCCATTTCCCTCAGAGTGATGTACATCTCCACTTCTGTATGCTGCTCTGGATAAGACTGTCTAAGTGATTGTAATTGAATGTAATTCTACCGTTGAAAAGCTGCTTTTATTAGACTTGGTTGTAATGGAACACGTCCTTGAATAAACTGAATCTTGACACTTGTCTCTTTGAATGAACGCAAAAGCAGGGTAACTGCAATACAGATCCTGAGTGTAAATGCATTTAATCACACTGTTTGCTGGTACCATTGTTCCACGTTTTTCTTGTACCACGTTACTCTTATGTTTCTTCTGTGTCTCTGAAGGTATTGAGTGTGTGACTGCTGTTCTGTCTTATAAAAGAGATTTCAATGTTATGAGACTACGTATAAGTAAAGGAAAAATAAAAAATGTCAGAATATTACTATCAAGGATGTGTAGGAGACCATTACCAAATGCGCTTATGTTTTAGTTTTTCATTTGTATAGTGCATTATCATTTTTAAAAATCTACGATTTAACGAAATGTTCAAGAAACATTTGAAAATGAATGAATGAATTGAATTGCAAGTTTATTGTAACAATTTGTTCTATATGTTGCTGTGTTAGTCCAAATTTTACTAAGACCCTTGTGTTGGTTACACTTACTGTCATGGTGTGTTTGAGTGAATAAGTGTGTTGGTGATGTTTGTACTCAGTAATAAGGGCACACCACTCACAGAGGGCTAAACACCACATTTCACCAAGACTGCTTTATGTGGACCAGGAATGGATGGGATGTACTTTATTCAGACAGGGAAGAAAGCAGAGAGATTAACAGATACATAGGGGATCTCAAATTAGAAGTCAGCTGCCTTATAGATTGAGTTTTACTCCATTGTGATGGTAAAATGAACCCAAACTGATGAAGTGTGTGTTTCTCTTTGCAGATGCTGACGCTGTGTCCACAAAGAGTTATGTAGCAGTACAGAATGGGACATCTGTCAACATCCCATGTCACTATGATAAGAAATATGAAAATAATGTAAAATTCTGGTGTCGGGGGTCAGATTGGTACATATGTCATACTGCAGTACGCACTGACTCTCCAACAGTCAGCGGTGACACATCAATCACTGATGACCCCACCCATCATGTCTTCACTGTTACCATAAAATATCTGACGGTGTCTGACACTGGATATTACTGGTGTGGTGTAGAGACCAAAGGGGTTGGTGATGATTACTGGTTCAAATATGTGCACCTATATCTGTACCTGTGGGTCACTGCAGGTAAGATGGCTTCAGCACACACTGCACTCAGAAAGACTTGCTTCCCAACCTCTTAATAACAGCATCTTCACTTGATGATTTTCAATCATATGCTGCTCAGAACGTTCTACTGTAGAATGCTGCACTGGGGGTAAATGGGTTAATCTAGCGGTTATCCTAGCAACACTGAATTATCCGAAACATATAAATGTGCTGCCATGTTTGTTTGTGACTCTACACAAAGAATGAGAGTGGGGTGGCAACTTTAATGGTACTTTCTTTGCAATCTACTGCCAGCATGAATCCATGAGAATATTAAAATTATTTGCTTTGGACTTTGAGTGGCTTTAAAATGCAGTTTATTTTTATTTTGGGGAAAACCTAAGAGATACAATGCTTTATATTATTGTCTTTATTCTGTGGTTTTTATTCAGACACTCCTGGACTCTGGGTTGACCAGCAGGAGGTGACTGGTGTGGAAGGGGGCCATGTCAGTGTGCAGTGTCACTATAATGAATCGAGCAGCATGAAGAAGTGGTGCAGGGCTGGGGGCGCCTGTGTGGAAGTGAATTCTGCTAAATCTGGAAGATCAGAGATCAAAGATGACCGCTCTGAAAAGGTCTTCATTGTGACGATGAGGGAGCTGAACAGGGAGGACACAGGCTGGTATTGGTGTGATACTGAAAAACTACAGATCCCTGTTCACATCACTGTCACTCAGAAAACTACTACTACCACAGTCACCACAAGTAAGGAACTCAAATCAAACAAACCTGTATAACAATGCATTTTACCATAGAATATTAAATGGTCTTTTCTGTCACTTCCTGTCAGTGAGGGTTGAAAAACAAATGGGTATAAATGGTGTTTTCTCTTCTGACACTTCATAGCAACCCAATGTGTAACATCAAGAGCACTACGCACATCTCTTCCAGTTAGCACAGCTACCACATCAGCGACAGCCGAAGAGCCTTCAACCTCAAAGCAGTTAACAGTCACAATACCTTGGTCATCTATTCCACACACAACCACTTCCAGTAAAAGGTAAGATATGTATGAAGGAAAAGCCTGCTAAATATTCAACTTCGTATCTTTTAAAAAAAAGAAGTTAATAATAATAAAAATAATAATAATAATAATAATAAAAGTAACATAGTTGATAAATACTTAGAAGGATGTTGGACCACCATTATTTTTAATAAAAAAACTGCTTTACCTGACAAATGTGCCCCCGAATTCATTGCTCTTTCAAATGAGGCGTTTCAATGAGGCGTCCTCTTGCAGCTACGCCAAGGCTGTGTAAATATGATCAATAGAGAGCACAGTGTCAGATACCGAAAGACGATTGGCTCAAAGAAATAGGAGTTATTATTTTCTTGTGGTGAAAGTCTGTGGTGCAAGAAACACACATTGTGTATTAACATGACCCCTGAATCTCATTTTGGAATTTAAAATGCGGGTGCAAATAAAAAGGTAAAAGAAAATACGTTTTTTTATCTTTAAAAATATTTTTTTATAAAACATAATGTTATGAAACCAGGTATTCAGCTCAAATGCAGCATAATTTCAGAGCAGAGCTTCTCATTTCTCTCAGCAGCAGTAGTACTGGAATCCCGTAATGTGGATATATGACCCTAAAGCATCCCGCTGAGTTTAAATTTCATGCACCCTGTTGCTATTGTTCAGTCTTCCAGACCTCACATTCGTTCTGATGATATCAGGGGTACTGTTGCTGGCGGCAGCTGTTGCTACCGTTACCTGGAAGCTGTGGAAGAAACACAGTGAGTATCCGTATGAAGCATGTTGGGTGTTGAAGTATCATTTGGATGCTGTGTATATGATCAGTCAGCACACTATTAGTGAATACACTGAATACACTGAGTCACAAGAATTCCAGTGGCAGTAGGGGCTCTAGAAGGGAGGGTCTCACAGCTCTGTCCTGATCGTTCTCTCTTATCACAGCTCATCGTGTGTCTCTTTACAGAGAGCGTCCAGGCGAACGCAAGAACAAGGACAGGGGAGGACAGGAGAAACGAGGTGAAGGTACGTCGGTTTTTACATTCTTCTCTCTGCCGAGAAAGCTGAGGGTCAATGTCAGACACAAATCAATCAGAATATGAACTGAGCCACAGAATGGAAAAGGACAAATGGTAACTGTGGAGTGGTAGTCCTGTGGAAAAAATTATTGTCTACAACAAAGTGTGAAGGTTCTTTATTCATATGAAAGATGTTCATATACGGAAAAGCTGCACTTACCAAATTAAATTAAATTCAGAATAATCTTAGATTGGATACTTCGAGCCACACAAAGTTTCTGGTTGAACATGTAGAACTGGGAATCTGCAAACATGAAGCTAAGCCTATAGACACTAGCTCAATTTACACAGAATGACTACTATGATTTATTTCATAGTAAAATGTAGATATTGCTTTTTCTTAACTCTGTAGCTTGATGTCCTTTCTCTTGGAAATGAGCTCACTTGCTCGTCCCTGGTCCACCTGTTGAATGGCCCTACTGTACCGTTTAAAAGGCAGAGGTCTGTACAGATAGACCAGCCATTATGATGAGTTCCACGTTGTGTCTCTCCTCTGGCAGATTGTAGACTCTGAGGATGAAGTGACTTACAGCACAGTGTTCACCAAGACACGGTCATCATCACACAGAATGAGTCCACCTCAGTCACAGGTTGGGTAGCGGTTGGATTTCTCACACATTTACAAAGTGCCTTTGCAGAGAATCACTCACAATATTCAGTCTCATTTCTTCCTTCCTACAGATGTTTAGAGATCCTTTCTTTTTCAGATTTTGTTTTCTTGGATAAAATTATACGTATAGCTGTGCAGAGGTGGGTAGTAACGCGTTATATTTACTCCGTAACATTTACTTAAGTAACTTTTTGAATAAATTGTACTTGTAAGAGTAGTTTCAATGCAACATACTTTTCACTTTTACTCGAGTATATTTGTGAAGAAAAAATGTTACTTTTACTCCGTTATATTCGGCTACATTACGCTCGTTACTTTTATTTTTTACCCATTTTTTATTCAATGCACGTTCTGTTCGTTTCATTCTCTGAGAGAGACTTCTTGACTGGTCTTTGCTTTGGCTCTGTCATAGCCCCACATGACTCCGTTTCACCAATCAAACGTAGCCAGTCACAGCACACAGGAGGATGAGTGGGCGACAACAATGGCTGAAACAACCGCGGGTGATTCGTAGGAGGCAGAACACCCCTGGCCACGTTCAAACTACGTTTTACTTAGAATACCAAAAACAGTAGTTACATTATGCGCTGCCTTCTTTGTCTGGCTAGAAATGTGCCTACATTTCAGCCTACAAGAACTCAACTTCGAACTTGAGAAAATATGTGGCGGTAAGTTGTAGGTTAGTTTTGACAGTGGATAGCTAACTATTTGGCTGAGTGGTCATTTATTGTCTTGGACAATCCGTTTGTGAAATATACGGGCATTTGTGATGCCTAGGTGTCTTCCAAAATAGCTGTGCGTAATACCACACGCGTTGTTTACGGCGTTGTCGCCCTTTTTAGTACAGTCTGGCTTGATTGACAATTCATTTATTCAGTAGGTGAGAGTATAAGCTTTCTAACGATATATAGCATGTCTAATTTTGCTTTTGGAATAGCTTTTTTTTAGGTCAGCGTAACCGAAATTTTTCTTATCATCACATTCACTTATGCATTTACTCTGTGGTAGAGTAAAAGACGCAGCACGGAACGTGGTCAAGGTTTATTCGTAATTTCTTGGGAAATACTATTATTATTGAGGACTTCTGGGCATAGCTAAGCCGTATGTTTGCTGATAGACCTAGCTGACATCGTTTTCTGGAGCAAAACAGAAGCGGACTGAACTGCACTGTTGATTTACGGTCTCTGTCTCCATCTACTGAACACAGATAAGATTTCATCATTGCTAGGTAAGTAGGCTATTATTGCTCAAAATACTTCGGTTATATACGTTATTTTTTAATTGAGTGTGTTTAAATAGGTTACTGGTATTAATGTGGATATTTCACATTGTAATGTAAGCATCAGTTAGTAGTGTAATAGTTTTTGTGAAGCATGCAACAGTCATGACGTGAGCGCCGGAACATTGCATAGCATACGTAACGTTTGTTTACGCTAAACCGGAAGTTCTGCACATATTCCGCGCAAGGCATCATGGGACTTTGGAATATCGTGGAGAAGTGCATCATAAGGTACAATAATGGTGCTACAAAGCATTATGTTTCCCACATATAAAGTTTCTGTTTGAATTTGAGCAGGCTCCTCTTTGTTGTGATGATGAGACTATTTTAATGGATAAATCCCTGTAGCCTCATTGATATTTTTTCTGTCAACGGAGGGTTCACCCCAACAAACTGACAGAGTATACAGACTTAGAGTCCAACAGAAAGCGAAAATCCTCCTCTTCTGACGAACCTCCTGTGTATTGTTTTATTTAAAGGGATATGATTTAGGCCATATTTGAATTTGCACATGGCTATTTTATATTTTGTTTATTTCTATTGGACAAGCATTTACAATTTTATATTTTGGACATTTAAACTTTTACGTTCATCTTGCTCTTCTTATTTCAACATTAAATCAGATTATATGAAGTAACTCAGTACTTGAGTAGTCTTTTCACAAGATACTTTCTTACTCTTACTCAAGTAATTATTTGGATGACTACTTTTACTTCTACTTGAGTCATTATTATTTTAAAGTAACACTACTTTTACTTGAGTACAGGTTTTAGCTACTCTACCCACCTCTGTAGCTGTGTAACAAGTTCCTAACCCTAACCCGAGCTACTGTTCTTCCCTCTGGATAATAGCATCTGCTAAACGATTGTCTTGTGATGTGATGTAAACTCTGGTCAGTAACAGAACCTTGTTCCCTCTTACTGTCCCAGTCATCTGAGAACCCTGCAGATGAGGTCATGTACTGCTCCGTCATCCTGCAACATCCACAGGTGGGACTGTTCATCATATTTCAGTGTCAGGTACACAGACAGCAGATATCAGTAGGTAAACTGGCACACAATAGGAAAGGTGAACATGTAGGTATGATCACTAGTCTTTTAACCTTGATTTACTTCTTCATATGTCCACACTCAAAACACAGGTTGTCAATTACAGTGTGGAGCTGGAGTTTAAATCTCCACAGAACTGCATTACCACTGGAACAGCTATTTAAGTCTGAGAAATAAGAATGAGCTGTTCAGGTTTCATGCAGTTATGTGGTCTAGGGGTTTCAAACTGAGGTTTAGTCTGCCCTGCAGAATATTAAAAGGGAAATGTTTGTATACCTCATAGTAAAGTTCATTTTGAGTGACTGAAATACTGTGTATGCATGTCCTCTTCTGTACAGGCCACATACTCCCCTAACCAGTCTCCAGCAGGAACAGCTGATGATGTGATTTACAGCTTATTAGGCCAGCACACAAAATAGGTAAGTTTTCCTGGATGTGCATTAGTGTAGAAGATCATTCTTCTTGCTTCTATTATATAAGAAGTAAGAGTCATAACTACTGTCGTAACTAGGAGCAGAAACTGCTGTCATATGGCATCTTTACTACCTCTACTTTCCCCTGAGATTTCTCTCTTTCTCTTTCATTTCAGTGCTTACAGACACAGGGTGACTGTGGTAAAAGGGTTCACACCCGGCTATTTGAGTAGTGTGGAGAATAATCACAACTGTTTGACCTTTTGTCACTCTGTGGGGGTTTGGTTCCTGAATGTCAGATCTCAGTGAAACAGGAACATCTTGTGCGGCAAACTCTATCTGCAAATTCTACTCATATTCTACTGATGGTTTAATTTCATGCAGACCGGGACATTCAGTAATTATGACCACACAGGTTTCACCTGCCAATATTTAATGCATTTAAATAGTGTAGGCTGCTATTAGAGGAATTGTGAGCCATGCAGCACAGTATAGAAATAGTAGATCTGACTGACTGAATGCCTTTGGGTGTTCAAATGGGGCATTTATTCTTCATGCTATTCTTAGCTATTTCTGACGTAATGTGGCCGGAGAACAAATCGGTCTTCAACAGACAAGTAAAGCATCAGATTAAGAGTAATTAGCAGCTTGTTGTTGGATTAAAGCAAATTCTGGGTGTAATACTCTGCAGGTTTGCTCTTTGCCCAAGAAATATCAACCCCTTAAATAATAAGATACTTATCTTAAGGCTCTGTGACTCATGGAAGTTGCACTGAATTATCTTTATTAATTTTCTTTCATTACTTTCACTGTTTTTAGTACATTTTTTGGTTGTGCTAAGGGGTGGTCATATTTGAACCCGAATTATCTTGATATCTATGCGTGAATGTTCCCTGTCAGCTCAATAGGGGGCAGCAACGAGTATGAAGACGGTCCCAACAGCAATTCTGTTTACATCACTGAACTGTATAAGAAGAGTTAATTGGTTTATATGCACAAGGGAAGAGGCCAGGATGCTCTGCAACGTGAGGAACCTGAGGATTCCCATCAAATGCAGCCATTTACACCATTTAAAATTTTGACACGTCTGCCCCTCTGCTGGATGAAAAAGACGCCTTTCGTTTCCATTGTTGGTAATGTAATGATGCCCTCTGCTGGACATATTGGAAATGTTCAAATATTTGCTTGGAGATTAAACAAACATGGTATAGGTGACCGGCACAAAAAATTAAATAAATAAAAATAACACACTCCTAATTTGTTCATGTCTTCATGTATATGATGTCTCTAAGAATTCATTCAAGGGGCAACAAACAGGGGAGATCAACATTTACAGCATGCTCAAAGGTTTGTATTCAATCAGTCATTGATTTCCTGACTGTGAAGCTTCATGCTATAAGGACGAAAGAAGAACATGTGATATTTAAAACTTAAAACAAATTTTCCCATTTTAAACTTTTAATAAAAGAGGAATGACATCATTGAGAGATGCATTTGGTTTATACACAGTAAAAATGTCCAGTCTTAATTCAACTCAGATAACATTCGATCCCGATCAAAAGTGAGACCAAGTGTTATCCGTTAAGAGCTGAATTAACACTGGACATTTTACTGTGTATGAGTCCCTCTGGGATAGAATAATCTCATCATGAATACACTCTTTCACAGTTGATGTCACACTGAAAATGTTAATGTGGATTTTTTCACACACAATATTGTTTCATGTAACCTGACCTCATAGTCACTGTCATGTTTTAAATGTCGATTGCACAAAACTAACTCAGCATAGGTTAGCAAATAAAGATGATTGATGTGTTTGTGGGTAATCCTGGGCAAAAACTAGCAAGGCTTCAAAATAATACATGTAGCCTATGCGATAATACATTCTATTCCAATTAAGAGTAATTTGCAGCTTAATGTACTTCAGAAGCTGCTTGGGTGTAATCCTTGATTAAAAACAAGCAATGCTTCATAGTGATGAGCAATGTATTCCAGGCAATTTTCAGTGATAGTTCTTTCTTCTCCAATCATAGTAACCACAGAAAACCCCACACTCGGTGAAACACAGCCTCATTCTAATTAAATGTACCAAGAAACAAATGCCATTGCTGCAGTTCCTGTGTATACATTCATGTAAAACTTTAATCTCCTCTCTTGAAAAAGTTAATGCAATGTACAGTAAAACATAACTCAAGATTTTACAAAATGTTCTTCTTGACTTTCATTGCTATTTCTGTAATAATGTGACCTGAGAGTAACTCATCCTTCAACCGACCACAGAAGTGACCAATTAAGAGTAATTTGCAGTTCATGACACTTTTGAAGTTGCAAATAAGGTTGGAACCCGTACCAGGCAGAGTTTGGGAGCCAGTGCTATTAGACCGTGCAGTGAAATGTCACACAAAAAAGAGTGGATAATTTCAAAAGGTCATTACACTTCATATACATCTTTGTTCGTAAAATAGGAGCTCATTTCTGGAACAGGAAGCAGTGTCCACCAATCGCCTAATAGTCATGTTAATATATAATCACATAACAGTGAAAAGATAATGCATAAATATGGTAATAAATGAAAGGTAATAGTGAAAAGATAATACATAAAACACGTAGGAAATTATAATGATAGTTATTCTGCTTTGGTCACAGAGAGGACAGATTACTGAACATGAAGGCCCAAAGGGGTGGGGACTGAGAGGAACAGGAAGTCAGGTTCTGTCAGGGTGTGTGGTGGGTTTGGACCCAAATGTGGAGGGGGGAAAAACTCAAACTCCAAAAAGGTAAGAACAAAAGACTTTACTTAAACAGGAACAAAAGGGAACAAAGGGCCTCGCAGGGCAACTCTTCAAAAACACAAGTAAATCTACAAACTTCTATAAACAAAGAAAATCCAAAAGTCCAAGAGTGCATGGAAACAGAACATGGCAGGTACACACTGGGCAGGAACATGAACAAGACACACGACCAACAAGGATCCAGCACCTGAGTCCAGGGGAAGGGAAACTTAAATAGACAAACACTGACGAGACACAGGAGGGCACAATGAACAATCAGGCCACAGAGAGGGAAGGGAAAACGAGACAGCCAAAACCCAATAATGGAATAATTGAAACCAATAGTACAATTAAACAGGGGGAGCAGGACACAAAACAGAAGTACCGCCATCTGGCGGCCCAACAGGGAAAGACAGATAAACTGGAACACAGGACCATGGCAGGTTCATGCTAAAGAGACTCTCAAAATGACACACCATACAGCGTCCACAGGAAATGGAGAGGGGTGTCAGTGGCCAGTCAGTGAAGCCAATGAACAGTGTTGTGCATGAACGCGCTAAAAGAGCAGCGTTCATTGAACCTGCTCATGTTTCTGGTGAACGGTGAACTGAACGCATCCTTTTGCAACTAATGAACGTGAGCGAGAGTTAACGACGCTCACGCACTGAGACAAAATACGTTTGTTCATAAAAGTCTTTCAAATTTTCATATGAACTGGCTTCAGCAGTACTTGTAGCTGCGTTGCTAAAATTAGAGCCGGTTTGACTAGCCATGCCGGCATGCCGGTTGCCGTGAATCCTCGTCGGGTGCCGTAAGCAGCATAGACATATATATATATATGTACATAACATTTCTCAAAAAAAAAAAAAAACGTAGTTTGTCCACCTTTCACTTCACAGCAGTCGTGATAAAACTAACAAGAAGTAAGTGTTAGTGTGTTGTTATCCTTTACTGATCCCAGTATGAGGTTTATATGATATATCTAGTGTGGAAGGGAATTGCACTTAAGCTTACAGCCATCACCACTATGATGGATCATATCACTGCATTAGCATTGCTTATTACCTGCAGAGTTAGAGTGGTCAGACCATGGTCAAATTATAAAACCAGCAGAAACCTTCATATAATGTAAGCACAATCTCCTATAATGTAAACATGGCCTTTCAAACAGACCATGTCATGAGTGTTAGAACCGGCAGGGGATGAATGAGATGAACACCTGTTACATGAAGGCAAGGGGAGGTGAACACTTATTTTTTTATATAAGAAAGGAAGAGGGCTTGGAAATAATGGTGTAAAATCTGGGCAGAAAATGAGAAACAATGGTGTATGGGAAAGAGTCAAGTAAAATGATGTAAGCATGTGGGAAAGGCCAAGCTTAAGCTCCACAACACAGCTAATAAGATAAGATAAAAGGGAGTGTTCAGTCCCAGGGGAGTTCAGTATGTCTTGTGTGTCTTGTGTGTTTTTGTGTGTGTGTTGTCTGTGTGTGTGTGGTGTGTGTGTGTGTGTGTGTTGTCTGTGTGTGTGTGTGTGTGTCTTGTCTGTGTTGTGTGTGCGTCTTATGTGTTTTTTGTGGAGTGTCTTGTGGAATGCTTGGAGAGTGTTCGTATTGATATTCGCAGAGAGCCCGGGTTCTTGCATGTCATCTTTGAATCACCTGCAATAAATCCAGTTGCATCAGACTCTGTGAAGTGTATGTTTTGAAGAAGTACTCAACAGTGTGAGGAGAACACCCAGCGCTTCTGGCCCCGGCTGGGCCCTGTTTTTCCCACACTAGCATAAGCCAATAGCACTAACCCATAAAATTTGCTTTTTAACGGTACTTGCTCCATCGAACGATAAAAATGAAAGCATTCGATTATGGTAAACGGCACCGAATATTTCTGTTGCACCTTCAATAAACGGCAAAAGTCCCACTATAGGATTGATCATAGCACATCTTTCAGCTAGCGACTGTAATGAAGCCAGTGGTGGAGCCTGTACCAGCTCGCTTGGAAGCATTAGAATCTATTTTATGTTTTTGAACTTCTGCATAATTTGGTTCATGCAGGCTAAATAAAATTTCCATTGCATCTACAGTATACCTTTACTGCACCTCTTTTTTTCACTTTCTGCATAACACGACATTGTTTAAGTGGTACTCACATTGTTTTTTCTTGGCTTTTAAAAGTAATCTTGATTCTATAGTATTATACAGTAATTCATTTAGTTTGGGAAGTGGGCACAGGGCAGTGGCAATGATTGGGGGCTTGGGGTGGATGGGTAGGAGAAGGTTATACTGAAAAAGAATAGAATAGAAAAAAAAATGGAAAAAATGAACGTGAACTAGTTCATTTTTTGGCACTGTGAACTTAGTTCAAAATTCAAAATTGTGAACTATGAACGTGAACTAGTTCATTTTAATCTGTGTGAACTGAACTTTGAGCTTGCTCTTGTGAAGTGTGAACTTGCACAACAAGTATCAGGAAATGGCCTCTACTGCGCATGTTCGCAACTGTTGAAGGTAAAAAAGTTTGCTTCTCATTGAACTTAATGTAAAAATCCAGAAAACCTCATAAGTCAATTTTTTGTGATCCTAAATTTCATTATGTGCAGCAGTTTCTGAAACAATGGTTGTTCTGATTCAGAAGTCTTAGGAAGATATTTATTCAACTGGGAATATTTTATTACACAATTAATATTTTTCGATCTGCTTTTCATGTGAAACGTAACGGTCGTCAATAAAGTTTCAAAATATCATCAGGAAAGTTTTATTTTGCCTTAAAAAGTCTGATGTTCCCCATTCACTTTGATGGGGAGCTCAATGTTTTGCAACAACAAAGCAACAACGAGGACATGCACAGTACAAGCTTACTGCACTTCCGGAGTTTCACAGCTTTGGTTGGCTGAGGGCAGGCTTTCCTGTTAAGTTAAAAATACATATCTATGTGACACATGCACATACTCTCTCACTCACTCAAACGCACCACACACTCTCTCACTCACTCACACGCACCACACTCTCTCACTCACTCACACGCACCACACTCTCTCTCTCACTCACACGCACACACTCTCTCACTCACTCACACACACACACACACACACACACCCGTCAAGCACATATGACTCCCACTCTGCTGCTCTTCTTCTACATCATCTTCCTCTTTGTTCTTCCTATATTGCCAGGTAGGACTTGTTTTTCACACTGTGTACTGAATACTGGAGCATTGTATCTGTAAGTCCCTCTGTGCCATGAACTTCAATGAAGGAGTTATACTAAAGTCTGTAATTTACATAAATAGAACCTGACAATGATGTAATTAAAATATGTATTTGCAGAGTACAACTCATAAACATAAACAAACCCTGGCTCTATACTTGGACTTCATGCACTTCTCCCTTGCACTTGGAGTTTAATTTCATTTAGCCAATAATTTATGATGAATAAAATCTTAGTTTTGTAATGTAATGTAATACTGCAACTGCAGGAAACTGCTTTTAGAAATTGCAGTCTGTGGTATTGGACCACATCCCCGAATAAAGTAGATCTTGACCCTCATCTCTGTGAATGATTTTAAAAGCATAGTAACTGCAGTGTAAATGCTTTTAATCTTCCTGTTTCCTCGTACCATTGCTTTTACGCTATAATACTTTACTGTTGTGTGCTTTGTGTGTGTCTGCAGTGGTACTGAGTGTCTGACTGCTGCCTCTTGATTTGGCCTCTCTTATTAAAGAGATTTCAATTTTACCAGGAAACATGTATCAGAAAAGGACACATTTAAATTAAAATGGAAGAAAATTACTCTAGTAATTGTTTGGTTTTGACAATCAAACACATTAATTTTACCCAAGATCATCCCATCAACTTGTCCAATGATACATTTATTATAATGTCTTAGTGTGTTAGACCATATTTTACCTAGATGCAGTGTGCTGGTTACACTTATTGTTTTGGTGCATCAGAATGAATTTGAGCATTAGTGATAGTCCCTTCAGTTTGTACTCAGCAATAAGGGCACACCACTCACAGAGGGCACAACACCACGTTTCACCAAGATGGCTTTGCTGTGGACCAGATAAGGACGGGCTCATTTGGCCCTTGGTGATTTTAGTCCACCCCATTTTATAAAGGAGACCAGACAGTCCACCCTCCCCTTTGTAATTTATTCAGATGGGGGAGAAGCAGAGAGAGTAACGGAATGAGAGAGGATCTCCAATCAGAAGGTGCCCTGGCAGGGGGTCGTACCTCCTGCCACACAGGAGGATTCATACATACCCTGAGAGTTAGCTGCTCTACAGACTGCGCTTTACTCTGTTCTGACAGTAAAATGAACCCAGACTGATGAAGTGTGTGTTTCTCTCTGCAGGTGCTGATGCTGTGTCCACACTGAGTAATGTAGCTGTACAGAATGGGAGATCTGTCACTATCCCATGTCACTATGATAGGAAATATGAAAATAATGTGAAATACTGGTGTCAGGGGTCAGCGTGGTCATCATGTTATACTGTAGTGCGCACTGACTCTCCAAAAGTCAGAGGTGGAACATCAATCACTGATGACCCCACCCATCATGTCTTCACTGTTACCATGACAAAGCTGAAGACAGAGGACTCTGGATACTACTGGTGTGCTGTAGACATCAAGGGGGTTGTAGATGAGGGCACATATCTGTACCTGTCTGTCACTGCAGGTAAGATGGCTGCAGCACACAATGCACTCAGCAAGACCTGCTTCCCAACCTCTAAATAATCTTCACTTCTCACAATGTTTTCAAACATGTGACTATTTTTAAGTACAGAAGGACGTTGCTACACCTATATTTTTGTTTTTATTTTGTGGTGATCAGGCACTCCTGGACTCTGGGTTGGCCAGCAGGCGATGACTGGTATGGAAGGGGGCCATGCCAGTGTGCAGTGCCACTATAATGAATCGAGCAGCATGAAGAAGTGGTGCAGGGCTGAGGGGGCCTGTGTGGAAGTGAATTCTGCTAAATCTGGAAGATCAGAGATCAAAGATGACCGCTCTGAAAATGTCTTCATTGTGACGATGAGGGAGCTGAACAGAGAGGACGCTGGCTGGTATTGGTGTGCTGCTGGTGAACTACAGATCCCTGTACACATCACTGTCACTCAGAAAACTACCACAGTCACCACATGTAAGGAACTCAAATTAAACAAACCTGTATGGCAATGCATTTTATCATAGAATTTTAAATGGTCTTTTCAGTCACTCTCTCTCAGTGAGGGCATGTTGTCAATTTTCACCAATTGCTGCCAGCACTGCCATTGCTGCAAACTGTAGGGTGTCACTGGCATGTAGAGAGCAAGTAAGGAGTTCTGTTCTCCTTTTACATAACCACAGTGTTACAACACCCACACACACACAACACACACACACCCATGTTTGTATTGCTATACTTGTGAGGACTTCCCATTGACTTACATTCATTCCGTAACCTCTAACCCTAACTCTAACCCCAACCACTACATGCCGAACCTTAACCCTAACCTTAACCTAATTGTAACCCTAGCCTTAACCCTAAGTCCTAACCCTAAAACAGCCTCTTTAACTTGTGGGGACCAGTAAAAAGTCCCCACCTTGCGTAGTTTTCCTCATCTTTCTATCCTTGTGGGGAAATTTGGTTCTCACAAAGATAATAAAACTTGCCCACCCACACCCACACACACACACACACACTCACAACACACATCCACACCCACACCCACACACACACACACACACCCTTGCTTAAGGTAGGCCATCTAGTTCAATGATGACTTCTTCTTCTGCATTTACCGGTGTGTCCTTTGGTGACTATAAAGTCTGATTTGTGACTTGCACTCTTTACCACATTCAAGACACACAAATGTTGGGTTTGGTGTTGGTGGGTAAAGTGCTGGCAGGCATGCATGTCTTTTTGCATGCTTTTCATGGCGTGCATTTGTGATATTTGTCTCTAGTTTTTGTAGACCCTCACATTGTAGACATCACATTGTCGCCTCCAGATGGATCGCTCTGCAACTAGGTTTTCCAGGTTAGCCGGGTTGATGTTACATTTCTTCATGGCTATTTTGACCTGATCCTTATAGTGGTTTTTCTGCCCACCCGCCAAGCGCTTGCCATGGTGTAGCTGGCCATACAGAGTCCTCCTTGGAAGGCGTTGTTCTGGCATTCTTGTGACATGTCCGAGCCAGCGAATTGATGCAGAGAAATGATGGTTTCTATATGTTTGCAATTGATCCTTTCCAGTATTTCAGTGTGGGGTGTGTGATCCTGCCACTTGACTCCAAGAATGCATTGTAGGCACTTGATGTGAAAGGCCTGGAGGAGCTTTATGTGCCGGCTATAAGTTGTCCATGATTCACAACCATACAGGAGGGTTGAGAGACATACTGCCTTACATGCATCTGTTTTTGTGTATATATTCAGCTCATTGTTTTCAAATATCCTCTTTCTCAACCGGCCAAAGGACGGTTGAGAAAGAGGGTATTTGACACACCCACACACACACACACACACACACAGACATTTTATAAAGTACGTGATGTATTTTACTTGAGCGACACCGAATTGTCTTAATGTAATCCCAGGGTTTCGACCAAAATATTATTTCATAACTGAAACATTTAACAGTAGATCCATAGTGCAGGAGTTGTAGATGATAAAGAAACACTTGCAATATCATCCAGTGGAGTAAAATGTAAATTTATCAGATAGTGACTGATTTATTTCCTTTGAAAACTTGGGAAAACTTTCCCCCAATATTAGCATGGTGAACAAATCTCACATTCATGTTAGCTGGTCACAAGCCATCCACATCCTCAGCAGCCACAGGAGGACGGGCCCCTTGAGCCTGGACCCTTCTAAGGGTTCTTCCTATATGCTACCTAGGGAGCTTTTCCTGCCACTCTTGACCTATAGGCTTGCGTTTGTAAGGGTTTAAAGACTGCGGTACAATGTGAAATACTGTGACAGATGTCTAGTAATTTATCCTAAATACAGAAGTTATGATTTGAACATTAGAAGTGTAACTTTGAGTTAAAAGAAATAAAACTAAAGGGTAAACTTTCAGACTGGGCTTTGCATTTGCTGACAGATACCACCACATCTCTCTCTCAACCCCACGAGAACAACAAACTGACCAGCACAACAGAAGGGTCTTCTAATGTGTTCTACTCTTCTACTTCTACAGGCCAGAAGACCAGTTGTCCAGAACACAGAAGCCAGCAGTGTTCGGGGTGAGTTTTGTGTTCTCCCCTTAGCTTTTCCTCTTTCAGTGAGTGAGGCCAGTCTATGAACATCCCTCTGATGTGTCTGTGAGCATCTTTCCCACTTCCTGTAAGCAGGCGGGTTGTTCACCATGAGACTGCAGCTGCACTGGAGCTCATTCAGTGCTTTTGCTGCCTGCACATTAGAGTGTGCTGAACAAGACACACTGATGTGCAATCAGAGGCTGGGAAATGAGTTCCACAGTGCGACACTACTGAGGAGATAATACAGAAACATTATCTGTGGTGCGCTCACTGAATGACACTCAAACCAGTCTCTTCTGCGTAGTGCACCGACGAGCTTGGAACGGACTCTGGGGGCGCTACGCCACACCGGGGTTGCTTTGGTGTTCCTAACATGCTCCGCCGTTGCCTTTTGGAAGATTTGGCGATACCGCAGTAAGTCGTGTGACCCTTCTATTATTACTTTAATCACAAGCCTTTGTGTGCTCAGTATAATTGGTTCTATTTAACAATTGTTTTATTGTGTGTTTGATGGCGTAGGAGCACAGCACTTGAGAAAGAATAGAGAAGACGTGGGATGTTACTTCATAAAAATAACACCGGTGAGCCCTGCAATCTACAGTATGACCATTAATGTGGTATTCAAAGATTGTTTGATGAAAGTACAGGATTTCCCTGTCCATATAAAAAATTGCATGACGAAATTGTGTTTTCCCTTTTTTATTAGATGTAGAGTCACTCTGATGTCATCATTGCCAGAATCCTTCCAGCCTCAGCTTTAACGCCTCAATATCTGCACCTATCACAACATCGCCAGTTGTATCCTATTTTAATTATATATGATGATGTTTATTAATAATGCACATATGATTTCAAACTAATGCTATTCGACCATGTGCTCATCAACTGTGTTATTTTTGACTATGTACTGTAACAGGCTACACATATTTACATAAAGTAAATGCTATCTGCATTATGATATAGAATTCCCAATGAGTTACTTACAATGAAGCCTGTTTAAATTTTTTTACAAAAGCAAATAATAATAAAGTATTCCTGAATCCCAACAAATGTCCCAACTGAACTGTACAAGAAGAGTTAATTGGTTCATATACACAAGGGAAGAGGCCTGGATGCTCTGCAACGTGAGGAACCTGAGAATTCCCATCAAATGCAAATGCAACCATTTAAAATTGAAATGTTTGTCTCTGCTGCCCTCTGCTGGACAAAAAAGATACCTTCAATGTCCCTACGTGATAATGTACTGATGCCCTCTGCTGGACAAACTAAAAATGTTCATATCTTTACTAGGTGATTAAATTAATATGGTATAGCTGACTGGCACATAAAGTATAATTCTAAGTTGTTCATGTCTTCATGAATGTAAGAACTCTGAATGTATTCAAAAGCCAACAAACTGGGGAGCTCAATATTTACGACATGCTCAGAGGTCCTGTGTTGTATCATATTCAATCAGTCAGTGATTTCTTTGCTGAAAGCTGACTTTTATCCGTTTTATATGTATTATAAAGTTAAAAATATAATCCATTTAGATGATAATAAATAAAACAAACTATTAGTGAAAAGATAATGCACAAAGATGCAGGAAATGATAATGATAGATATTCTGCTTTGGTCACTGAGAGAGCACAGACTACAGAACATGAGGGACCAAAGAGGTGGGGACTGAGAGGAACAGGAAGTGAGAATCATGCTTAAAAGAGCTGGACCCTCTAACGGATGCATACACACAAACAAGCTGGCATCACACGCATATGGCTCCCACTAAGCTACTCTTCCTCTCCATCATCTTCCTCTCTGTACTGCCAGGTAGGACTCGTTTCTCACTGTGTACTGAATACTGGAGCATTGTAGCAGTGAGACTGTCTGCGCCATGAACTTCAATTAATGAATTATACTGTAGTCTGGAGTTTACATGAATAGAATATGATTATGATGTAATTTAAATATTTTTTGCAATCTGAGTTCAATTGTTTCACTTTTTACTTGCCCTGGGCAAGTTTACTTTTTTAAAACATTAATTTACGATGAATAAAAATCACAATTTAAAAAATAACTCATGAAGCCACAAGAAACTATTTTTGCACATCTGCAATTGATGGTCGTTTCTTTTATTTGTTTCCTTAAAAAACTTTTTCATTGACTGTTACACTGCATAATCATTTCTTTCTTATTATCAAAGCCATTGAAACCAATTCATACTGAAAATCCTTTTCATAAATCTCAATTGATGAAATTGTAATGTTTGTGCATTGTGTAGTTGTACAGGGGAATATATTATATTAGACATTACATTGCAATCATTTGGCAGACACTTTTACAGCACAGTGAATAGCAGTTGAGAGCATCATCGTTACTCTCAGGAAAACCAGAATGTAGTCTCGCTAAAAAGGCCCATTCATAATCACCAAAAGCAATGTGAACCCAAAAAATAACCTTTATTTTAATAGTTCATATATTTTTGTAAATGTCTAAAAACAACAAAATTATGATTAATTCCTCACATCAGTATGCATGATATTCTAAGTAAAGTCAAGCCTTCACATACTTTGTATAATTAAAATAACTCTGAGTTTAAACTGGATGTGAAGTTGCTATGGTATTGTTCAGTAAGTGTGAACACTCTCACAGAAATAGCTTCTACCCCGCTGTAAAATACGCTGTGTTCTTTACTGTGGTGAGCAGAGAGGATTAACCACAGGAAATAATGCTGTTCTGCAGACTCTAATGGTAAAATGATATACTGTGAGTGGAAAGAAAGCACACCTGTTTGTTAGCTCTTTTGCACACATTATTTTCTGGGGCGTCTCAACCTGTGAAGGTACTGCCATCCAATGAGTATGTTCTAAAATATATTGGCCTTTTTTCATGGTAGCAAGAATTATCTTCCACAGGCTAATATATATATATATGATTTATTTATTTATTTATTTTAACCTGTAATAGGCTTAATGTATGATGGTGTTTGGTGTATGCATGCTGCTGTTTGCTTATCTATGTGTTGTAGATGCAGTGTACCATGGTGCTCTCCATTTCATTACTGTCAGGTCACTCACACACAGTTACATTTTATACACGAGAGGGGGCTGGACCTCCATAGCTGCACCTAGGCCTCATCTCTGGTGCCCAAATTTCGAAAATCATTCAGAAACTCCTATCGTACCTTTGCTCGATTTGTCTATCTGTGATTTCCAGGCTCTTTCTTAGAATTTTAAATGAGTTGAAAATTAATTTCCAAAAAAATAAAGTTTGCATCTCCAGCCCCACCCAAAATTTGGAATGTCCAATTCACAAACCATGTACAAGAATGCACAAATGCACCCTTGGTGCTGGTGTAATTTCCTGAATGGTGGATGTTAGCTACAGTATCTATTTAGCTTGTACAGCTTTAGCCAGCATGCTAATAATGGGTGTTAATGTCCAATGCAGATCATATGCCAATGAGCGCACAGTTATGCACTCTTAACCTTGTATCCAATAAAACAGTCAATATGTACAAATGACACCTGAACCAGCCACTCACAGACACCATTGATGCACATACATCGTTCTGATAATGACATCTGTCTCGGGTTGTTCTTTGAAACACACAGTCCCAGCCAGCTGCTTCTTTTCACACCTCAACCACAAGCTGTGCACACTCGCCAGAGCAGGGGTGGGGGAAAGACCCATTTATATGCGTGCGCAGTAAGCCAGCCAGAAACACCTGGGCGGGTTGCTCGAGCAATGAATAGTGAATACTGCCAACTGAATATCTCCCATGCTGTATATTCTTTAGGCCTGGGGTCCTCAATCTTATCCAGAAAGGGCTGGTGTACATGCAGGCTTTTGTCTCAACCAAGCAGTAACACACCTGATTCTACTAATTGAGGTTCTCAGCAAAGACTCTAGCGGTTGATTAATAGAAGCAGGTGTGTTACTGCTTGGTTGGAACAAAAGTGTACACCCACATCGGCCCTTTTGGGATAAGATTGAGGACCCCTGCCTTAGGCAAAGCAAATTGTGTGCTGCCCCTGCAGGGCTGCTGGTCACTGTCAGCACAAGAGCGGGTCGGATTTGAACCGAGACCGTGGTGCTTACGGCGTTTTTACTTGTGAGCCACCCAGCAGCCAGCAAAACATACTTTTAAATTCCCCATCCGCAAACACCCATTTCCCCCAGAGTGATGTACATCTCCACTTCTGTATGCTGCTCTGGATTAGACTGTCTAAGTGATTGTAATTGAATGTAATTCTACAGTTGAAAAGCTGCTTTTATTAGACTTGGTGGTAATGGAACACATCCTTGAAGAAACTGAATCTTGACACTTGTCTTTTTGAATGAACGCAAAAGCAGGGTAACTGCAATACAGGTCCTGAGTGTAAATGCATTTAATCACACTGTTTGCTGGTACCATCGTTCCACGTTTTTCTTGTACCACGTTACTCTTATGTTTCTTCTGTGTCTCTAAAGGTTTTGAGTGTGTGACTGCTGTTCTGTCTTATAAAAGAAATTTCAATGCTATGAGGCTATGTATAATTAAAGGAATAATAAAAAATGTCAGAATATTACTATCAAGAATGTGTAGGAGACCATTACGAAATGTGCTTATGTTTTAGATTTTCATTTGTATAATGCATTATCATTTTTAAAAATCTACGATTTAACAGAATGTTCAAGAAACATTTGAAAATTAATGAATGAATTGAATTACAAGATTATTGTAACAATTTCTTCTATATATTGCTGTGTTAGTCCACATTTTACTAAGACCCTTGTGTTGGTTACACTTACTGTCATGGTGTGTTTGAGTGAATAAGTGTGTTGGTGATGTTTGTACTCAGTAATAAGGGCACACCACTCACAGAGGGCTAAACACCACATTTCACCAAGACTGCTTTATGTGGACCAGGAATGGATGGGATGTACTTTATTCAGACAGGGAAGAAAGCAGAGAGAGTAACAGATACATAGGGGATCTCAAATTAGAAGTCAGCTGCCTTATAGATTGAGTTTTACTCCATTGTGATGGTAAAATGAACCCAAACTGATGAAGTGTGTGTTTCTCTCTGCAGATGCTGACGCTGTGTCCACAGTGAGGACTGTAGCTGTACAGAATGGGACATCTGTCAACATCCCATGTCACTATGATAAGAAATATGAAAATAATGTGAAATACTGGTGTCAGGGGTTAGATTGGAACATATGTCATACTGCAGTACGCACTGACTCTCCAACAGTCAGCGGTGACACATCAATCACTGATGACCCCACCCATCATGTCTTCACTGTTACCATAAAATATCTGACGGGGCGGGACACTGGACATTACTGGTGTGGTGTAGAGACCAAAGGGGTTGGTGATGATTACTGGTTCAAATATGTGCACCTATATCTGTACCTGTGGGTCACGGCAGGTAAGATGGCTTCAGCACACACTGCACTCAGAAAGACCTGCTTCCCAACCTATTAATAACAGCATCTTCACTTGATGATTTTCAATCATATGCTGCTCAGAACGTTTTACTGTAGAATGCTGCACTGGGGGTAAATGGGTTAACCTAGCGGTTATCCTAGCAACACTGAATATTTCCAAAACATATAAAAGTGCTGCCGTGTTTGTTTGTGACTCTACACAAAGAATGAGAGTGGGGTGGCAACTTTAATGGTACTTTCTTTGCAATCTACTGCCAGCATGAATCCATGAGAATATGAAAATTATTTGCTTTGGACTTTGAGTGGCTTTTAAGTGCAGTTTATTTTTATTTTGGGGAAAACCTAACAGATACAATGCTTTATATTTTTGTCTTTATTCTATGGTTTTTATTCAGATCCTGGACTCTGGGTTGACCAGCAGGAGGTGACCGGTGTGGAAGGGGGCCATGTCAGTGTGCAGTGTCACTATAATGAACCGAGCAGCATGAAGAAGTGGTGCAGGGCTGAGGGCTCCTGTGTGGAAGTGAATTCTGCTAAATCTGGAAGATCAGAGATCAAAGATGACCGCTCTGAAAATGTCTTCATTGTGACGATGAGGGAGCTGAACAGAGAGGACGCAGGCTGGTATTGGTGTGCTACTGGAGAACTACAGATCCCTGTTCACATCACTGTCTCTCAGAAAACTACTACTACCACAGTCACCACAAGTAAGGAACTCAAATCAAACAAACCTGTATAACAATGCATTTTATCATAGAATATTAAATGGCCTTTTGGTCACTTCCTGTCAGTGAGGGTTGAAAAACAGACCGGAATAAATGGTGTTTTCTCTTCTGACACTTCATAGCAACCCAATGTGTAACATCAAGAGCACTACGCACATCTCTTCCAGTTAGCACAGCTACCACATCAGCAACAGCCGAAGAGCCTTCTACCTCAAAGCAGTTAACAGTCACAATATCTCGGTCATCTATTCCATCCACAACCACTTACAACAATAGGTAAGATATGTATGAAGGAAAAGCCTACTAAATATTCAACTTTGTATCTTCTTAAAAATAAATTATAAATAATTAATATTATTTATAATTCATATAATTAATATGTATAATTATAATTAATAATAATTTAAATAATAACAATAATAATGTTAAAAGTAACATAGTTGATAAATGCACCATTTTTTTAATAAAATGACTGCTTTTCCTGACCAATGTGCCCCAGAATTCATTCCTCTTTCAAAGTCAATGAGGCGTCCTCCTGCAGCTACGCTAAGGCTGTGTAAATATGATCAATAGAGAACACAGTGTCAGATACCGATTGGCGATTGGCTCAAAGAAACAGGAGTTATTATTTTGTTCTGGTGCAAGTCTGTGGTGCAAAAAATGCACAGTGTGTGTTAACATGACCCCTGAATCTCATGTTGGCCTTTAAAATGGGGGTGAAAATTAGAAAGTAAAAGAAGATAAGTTTTGTATCTTTACAAATATATTTTTATGAAACAAAATGTTATGAAACCAGGTATTCAGCTCAAATGCAGCATAATTTCAGAGCAGAGCTTCTCATTTCTCTCAACAGCAGTAGTACTGGAATCCCGTAATGTGGATATATGACCCTAAAGCATGCGGCTAAGTTTAAATTTCATGCACCCTGTTGCTATTGTTCAGTCTTTCAGACCTCACATTCGTTCTGATGACATCAGGGATACTGTTGCTGGCGGCAGTTGTTGCTACCATTACCTGGAAGCTGTGGAAGAAACACAGTGAGTATCCGTATGAAGCATGTTGGGTGTTGAAGTATCATTTGGATGCTGTGTATATGATCAGTCAGCACAGTATTAGTGAATACACTGAATACACTGAGTCACAAGAAGTCCAGTGGCAGTAGGGGCTCTAGAAGGGAGGGTCTCACAGCTCTGTCCTGATCGTGCTCTCTTATCACAGCTCATCGTGTGTCTCCTTACAGAGAACGTCCAGGTGAACGCAAGAGCAAGAGAGGACAGGAGGAACGAGGTGATGGTACATTGGTTTTTACACTCTTCTCTCTGCCGAGGAAGCTGAGGGTCAATGTCAGTCAAAAATCAATCAAAATATGAGCCGATCCATAAAACGCAAAGCTGGGTTTGGTCATGTGGAAGAAGTACCTGCCTACAACAAAGTGTGAAAGTTCTTTATTCATGTGAAAGAAGTTCATATACAAAAAATTTGCACTTACCAAACTAAACCAAATTTAGAAAAATAAGTGGGATACTTCAAACCACACTCACTATTCTGGTTGGTCATGTTGGACTCGGAATCTGCAAACAGTAAGCTAAGTCTATAAACACTAAGTCTATTTACACAGATGGGCTGCCATACGATTCAATGTTATTTTGTAGCAAAATGCGTATATTTCTTTTTTAACTCTAGCTTGATATCTGTTACTTAAGAATTAGCTCACTGGATCGCAGCTGGTCCACCAGTTGAATGGCCCTACTATACAGTATAAAAGGCGGAGGTCTTTACAGATAGATCGGCCATTATGAGTTTCTCGTTGAGCCTCTCCCCTGGTAGACTGTAGACTCTGAAGACGAAATTACCTACAGCACAGTGTTCACCAAGACACGGTCATCATCACACAGAATGAGTCCACCTCAATCACAGGTTGGGTAGCGGTTGGATTTCTCACACATTTACAAAGTTCCTTTGCAGAGAATCACTCACAATATTCAGTCTCATTTCTTCCTTCCTACAGATGTTTAGAGGTCCTTTCTTTTTTCTCTTTCCTTTGATTTCCTTTTGGATACAATTATAGATATAGCTGTGTAAGAAGTTATCTTTTTATTGTACCTTCTTCTGATACGATAAACTTTGCCGAACAAAGAAATTAGGCAAATATTACAGTTGATTATAAATAGTTTTAATTGGGACTAGGAAGGATTTTGAGTGATTATACATGGGCATCAGTACCTTTTTGTTGAAATTGCATTTTTGCACTTCTTTTGCATTTCTTCACTCTGGATAAGAGCATCTGATAAATGATTGTGATGTGATGTGATCTGAACTCTGATCAGTAACAGAAACTTGTTCCCTCTTACTGTCCCAGTCATCTGAGAGCTCTGAGGTCATATTCAGCTCAGTCATCCTGCAATATCCACAGGTGAGACTGCTCATCATATTTCAGTGTCAGGTACACAGGCAGCAGATATCAGTAAGTATACTGGAACACAATGGGAAAGGTGAACATGTATGTATGATCACTAGTCCTTTAACCTTGATTTACGTCTTCAAATGTCCACACCCAAAACACAGAGTGCCAATTACAGTGTGCTTAGCTGGAGTTTAAATCTCCACAGAACTGCAATACCACAGGAACAGCTATTTAAGTCTGAGAAATAAGAATGAGCTGTTCAGGTTTCATACGGCTATGTGGCCTAGGGGTTTTGAACTGAGGTTTAGTCTGACCTGCAGAATATTAGAAGGGAAATGTTTGTATACCTCATAGTGAAGTTCATTTTTGAGTGACTAAAATACTGTGTATGCATGTCCTCTTCTGTACAGGCCAAACACTCCCCTAACCAGTCTCCAGGAGGAACAGCCAGTGACGTGATTTACAGCTCAGTAGCCCAGCAGAAAAAATAGGTACATTTAGCTGGATTTGCACTTTTTTCATCAGTTGAGCAGATCGTTCTTTTTGCTTCCAAAATATAAGAAGTAAGAGTCCGTAACTACTGTTGTAACTAGGAGCAGAAACTGCTGTCATATGGCATCTTTACTACCTCTATGTTCCCCTGAGATTTCTCTCTTTCTCTCTCATTTCAGTGATTACAGACACAGGGTGGCTGTCGGAAAGGGTTCACACTCTGCTATTTGAGTGGTGCTAAGAATAATCACAACTGTTTGACTGTCTGTTCCTCTGTGGGAGTTTGGTTCCTGAATGTCAGATCTTCAGTGAAGCAGGAACTTCTTGCACCGCAAACTCTATCTGCAAATCCTCCTCATATTCTACTGATGGTTTAATTTCACGCAGACCAGGACATTCAGTAATTATGACCACACAGGTTTCACCTGCCAATATTAAATACATATAAACAGTGTAGGCTGCTATTAAAGAAATTGTGAGCCATGCAGCACAGTATAGAAATAGTAGATCTGACTGACTGAATGCCTTTGGGTGTTAATAGGGGGCATTTATTCTTCATGCCATTCTTAGCTATTTCTGACGTAATGTGGCCGGAGAATAAATCATCCTTTAACAGACAAGTAAAGCATCAGATTAAGAGTAATTAGCAGCTTGTTGTTGGATTAAAGGAAATTCTGGGCGTAATACTCTGCAGTTTTGCTCTTTGCCCAAGAAATATCAACCCCTTAAATCATATAAAGATACTTATCTTATGGCTCTGTGACTCATGGAAGTTGCACTGAATTATCTTTATTAATTTTCTTTCATTACTGTCATTGTTTTTAGAACATTTTTTGGTTGTGCTAAAGGGTGGTCATATTTGAACCCAAATTATCTTGATATCTAAGGCGTGAATGTTCCCTGTCAGCTCAATAGGGGGCAGCAACGAGTCTGAAGACGGTCCCAACAGCAATTCTGTTTACATCACTGGTTTATATGCACAAGGGAAGAGTCCCGGATGCAATGCAACATGAAGAACCTGATGATTCCCATCAAATACAGCCATTCAACCCATTTCAAATTTTTGACACTTCTGCCCTCTGCTGGATGAAAAAGACACCTTCAGTTTCCATTCTTGATAATGCACTAATGCCCTCTGCTGGACAGATTGGAAATGTTCAAATATTTGCTTGGAGATTGAACAAACATGGAATAGGTGACGGCCACAAAAAATTAAATAAATAAAAATACACACTCCTAATTTGTTCATGCCTCCATGTATATGATGTCTCTAAGAATTCATTCAAAGGGCAAGAAACAGGGGAGATCAACATTTACAGCATGCTCAAAGGTTTGTATTTAATCAGTCATTGATTTCCTGACTGTGAAGCTTCATGCTATAAGGACGAAAGAAGAACACGTGATATTTAAAACATGTGTTTGATTTGGGTCAAAATTTTCCCATTTTAAACTTTTAATAAAAGAGGAATGACATCATTGAGAGATGCATTTGGTTTATACACAGTAAAATGTCCAGTCTTAATTCAACTCTTATCAGATAACATTCAATCCCACTCAATAGTGGGACCAAGTGTTATCTGTTAAGAGCTGAATTAACACTAGACATTTTACTGTGTATGTGTCCCTATAGGATAGAATAATATCAACATGAATACACTCTGTCACAATTAATGTCACACTGAAGATGTTAATGTGGATTTTTTCACTCACAAAATTGTTTCATGTAACCTGACCTCATAGTCACTGTTATGTTTTAAATGTCAATTGCACAAAACTAACTCAGCGTAGGTAAGCAAATAAAGATGAATGATATGTTTGTGGGTAATCCTGAGCAAAAACTAGCAAGGCTTCAAAATAATACATGTAGCCTATGCAATAATACATTCTATTCCAATTAAGAGTAATTTGCAGCTTAATGTACTTCAGATCCTTGATTAAAAACAAGCAATGCTTCATAGTGATGAGCAATGTATTCCAGACCATTTTCAGTGTTAGTTCTTTCTTCTCCAATCATGGTAACCACACAAAACCCCACACTTGGTGAAACACTGCCTCATTCTAATTATATGTGCCCAGAAACAAATGCCATTGCTGCAGTTCCTGTGTATACATTCATGTGAAACTTTAATCTCCTCTCTTGACGAAGTTAATGGAATGTACAGTGAAACATAACTCGAGATTTTACAAAATGTTCTTCTTGACTTTCATAGCTATTTCTGAAATAATGAAAAAAAAAAAAAAAAAAAAAAAAAAAAAAAAAAAAATATATATATATATATATATATATATATATATATATATATATAGCATTTCTCATAGAAAACGTAGTTTGTCCACCTTTCACTTCACAGCAGTGGTGATAAAACTAACAAGAAGTAAGTGCTAGTGTGTTGTTATCCTTTACTGATCCCCGTATGAGGTTTATATGATATATCTAGTGTGGAAAAGAACTGCACTTAAGCTTACAGCCATCACCACTATGATGGATCATATCACTGCATTAGCATTGCTTATTACCTGCAGAGTCAGAGTGGTCGGACCATGGTCAAATTATAAAACCAGCAGAAACCTTCATATAATGTAAGCACATTCTCTATTATGTAGACATGGCCTTTCAAACAGACCATGTCATGAGTGTTAGAACCGGCAGGGGATGAATGAGATGAACACCTGTTACATGAAGGCAAGGGGAGGTGAACACTTATTTTTTTATATAAGAAAGGAAGAGGGCTTGGAAATAATGGTGTAAAATCTGGGCAGAAAATGAGAAACAATGGTGTATGGGAAAGAGTCAAGTAAAATGATGTAAGCATGTGGGAAAGGCCAAGCTTAACCTCCACAACACAGCTAATAAGATAAGATAAAAGGGAGTGTTCAGTCCCAGAGGAGTTCAGTATGTCTTGTGTGTCTTGGATGTTTTTGTGTGTGTCTTGTCTGTCTGTGTGTGTGTGGTGTGTGTGTGTGTGTGTGTCTTGTCTGTGTGTGTGTGTGTCTTGTCTGTGTTGTGTGTGCGTCTTATGTGTTTTCTGTGGAGTGTCTTGTGGAATGCTTGGAGAGTGTTCGTATTGATATGCGCAGATCAGCCCGGGTTCTTGCATGTCATCTTTGAATCACCTGCAATAAATCCAGTTGCATCAGACTCTGTGAAGTGTATATTTTGAAGTACTCAACAGTGTGAGGAGAACACCCAGCGCTTCTGGCCCAGGCTGGGGCCTGTTTTTCCCACACTAGCATAAGCCAATAGCACTAACCCATAAAATTTGCTTTTTAACGGTACTTGGTCCGTCGAACAATAAAAATGAAAGCATTCGATTACGGTAAACGGCACCGAATATTTCTGTTGCACCTTCAATAAACGGCAAAAGTCCCACCATAGGATTGATCATAGCACATCTTTCAGCTAGCGACTGTAATGAAGCCAGTGGTGGAGCCCGTACCAGCTCGCTTGGAAGCATTAGAATCTATTTTATGTTTTTGAACTTCTGCATAATTTGGTTCATGCAGGCTAAATAAAATTTCCATTGCACCTAGAGTATACCTTTACTGCACCTATTTTTTTCACTTTCTGCATAACATGACATATTGTTTAAGTGGTACTCACATTGTTTTTTCTTGGCTTTTAAAAGTAATCTTGATTCTATAGTATTATACAGTAATTCATTTAGTTTGGGAAGTGGGCACAGGGCAGTGGCAATGATTGGGGGCTTGGGGTGGATGGGTAGGAGGAGGCTATACTGAAAAAGAATAGAATAGAAAAAAAAAGGAAAAAATGAACGTGAACTAGTTCATTTTAATCTTTGTGAACTGAACTTTGAGCTTGCTCTTGTGAAGTGTGAACTTGCACAGCAAGTATCAGGAAATGGCCTCTACGGTGCATGTTCGCAACTGTTGAGGGTAAAAGAGTTTGCTTCTCATTGAATTTAATGTAAAAATCCAGAAAACCTCAAGTCAATTTTTTGTGATCCTTAATTTCATTATGTGCAGCAGTTTCTGAAACAATGGTTGTTCTGATTCAGAAGTCTTAGGAAGATATTTATTCAACTGGGCATATTTTATTACATAATTAATATTTTTCGATCTGCTTTTCATGTGAAACGTAACGGTCATCAATAAAGTTTCAAAATATCATCGGGGAAGTTTTATTTTGCCTTCAATAGTCTGATGTTCCCCATTCACTTTGATGGGGAGCTCAATGTTCTGCCCTCAACAGCGAAGACATGCACAGTACAAGCTTACTGCACTTCCGGAGCTTCACAGCTTTGGTTGGCTGAGGGCGGGCTTTCCTGTCTAGATAAATATGCATGTCTATGTGACACACGCACATACTCTCTCACTCACTCACACGCACCACACTCTCTCTCTCACTCACTCAAAAGCACCACACTCTCTCACTCACTCAAACGCACCACACTCTCTCTCTCACTCACACGCACACACTTTCTAAATCACTCACTCACACACACACACAGACACACCCGTCAAGCACATATGACTCCCACTCTGCTGCTCTTCTTCTACATCATCCTCCTCTTCCTTCTTCCTATATTGCCAGGTAGGACTTGTTTTTCATACTGTGTACTGAATACTGGAGCATTGTATCTGTAAGTCCCTCTGTGCCATGAACTTCAATGAAGGAGTTATACTGAAGTCTGTAATTTACATAAATAGAACCTGACAATGATGTAATTAAAATATATATTCGCAATCAGAGTACAACTCATAAACATAAACAAACCCTGGCTCTATACATGGAATTCATGTACTTCTCCCTTGCACTTGGAGTTTAATTTCATTTAGCCAATAATTTATGATGAATAAAATCTTAGTTTTGTAATGTAATGTAATACTGCAACTGCAGGAAACTGCTTTTAGAAATTGCAGTCTGTGGTACTGGACCACATCCCTGAATAAAGTAGATCTTGACCCTCATCTCTGTGAATGATTTTAAAAGCATAGTAACTGCAGTGTAAATGTTTTTAATCTTCCTGTTTCCTCGTACCATTGCTTTTACACTATAATACTTTACTGTTGTGTGTTTTGTGTGTGTCTGCAGTGGTACTGAGTGTCTGACTGCTGCCTCTTGATTTGGCCTCTCTTATTAAAGAGATTTCAACTTTACTAGGAAACATGTATCAGAAAAGGACACATTTAAATTAAAAGTAATTACTCTAGTAATTGTTTGGTTTTGACAATTAAACACATTAATTTTACCCAAGATCATCCCAACAACTTGTCCAATGATACATTTATTATAATGTCTGAGTGTGTTAGACCACATTTTACCTAGATGCAGTGTGCTGGTTACACTTATTGTTATGGTGTATCAGAATGAATTTGAGCATTAGTGATATTCCCTTCAGTTTGTACTCAGCAATAAGGGCACACCACTCACAGAGGGCAAAACAGCACATTTCACCAAGATGGCTTTGCTGTGGACCAGATAAGGACGGGCTCATTTGGCCCTTGGTGATTTTATTCCACCCCATTTTATAAAGGAGACCAGACAGTCCACCCTCCCCTTTGTACTTTATTCAGACGGGGGAGAAGCAGAGAGAGTAACGGAATGAGAGAGGATCTCCAATCAGAAGGTGCCCTGGCAGGGGGTCGTACCTCCAGCCACACAGGGGGATTCACACATACCCTGAGAGTCAGCTGCTCTACAGACTGTGCTTTACTCTGTTCTGACAGTAAAATGAACCCAGACTGATGAAGTGTGTGTTTCTCTCTACAGGTGCAGATTCTGTGTCCACAGTGAGTAATGTAGCAGTGCAGAGAGGAAGATCTGTCACCATCCCATGTCACTATGATAAGATATATGAAAAGCATGTGAAATACTGGTGTCAGGGGTTAGGTTGGAACACGTGTCGTACTGTAGTACGCACGGACTCTCCAAAAGCCGATGATGAAACATCAGTCACTGATGACTCCACCCAGCATGTGTTCACTGTTACCATGACAAAGCTGAAGACAGAGGACTCTGGATATTACTGGTGTTGTGTAGAGATTGACTGGGGTTACGATGAGGGCACACGTCTGTACCTGTCTGTCACTGCAGGTAAGATGGCTGCAGCATGTAATGCACTCAGCAAGACCTGCTTCCCACCCTCTTAACTAATCATCTTCACTTGATCATGATTTTCAATCACATGACGCTGCTCAGTACGTCCTACTGTAGAATGCTGCACTGGGGGTAAATCAGTTAACCTAGCGGTTACCCTAGCAACACTGAGTTTTTCCAAAACATGTAAAAGTGCTGGCTTGTTTAAATATACAGTTGTTATTCTGTTTGGTTCATTTGGAGTCTACACAAGGAATGAGAGTGTGGTGGCAACTTTAATGGTACTTTTTTGCAATCTACTGCCAGCATGAATCCATATATGAAAGAATATATATATATATATGAAAATTATTTGCTTTGGACTTTGAGTGGCTTTAAAGTGCAGTTTTTTTTTTTTTTGGGGGGAACTTCTAGACACAATGTTTTATATTTTTGTCTTTATTCTATGTTTTTATTCAGACTCCTGGACTCTGGGTTGACCAGCAGGAGGTGATCGGTGTGGAAGGGGGCCATGTCAGTGTGCAGTGTCACACTAATTATCCAAGCAGCATGAGGAAATGGTGCAGGTCTGGGGGCGCCTGTGTGGAAGTGAATTCTGCTAAATCTGGAAGATCAGAGATCAAAGATGACCGCTCTGAAAATGTCTTCATTGTGACGATGAGGGAGCTGAACAGAGAGGACGCTGGCTGGTATTGGTGTGCTGCTGGAGAACTACAGATCCCTGTTCACATCACTGTCACTCAGAAAACTACTACTACCACAGTCACCAGATGTAAGGAACCCAATGCAAGCCTGTATAACAATGTATTCTATCATAGAATTACATTTATTTCTATTGGTCTCTCTCAGGGATGGTTGAAATATAGTTGTAATTAAAATAATTGTTGCCAGCTCTTTCTTGTAGTACTGTGCAGGCTGTAGCTACAAGAAATCCCAGTGTTACAGCACACACACACAAACACACAACATAACACCTTAAAAAATGGAGAGAAACTTCTCAAGGCATTAACTGTTTGCCTAGCTTCGCTTTTGTAAGGGCTTTAAAACTGGGGCACACCGTAAAATATTGTGACAGACATTTTGTAATTTTCCTAAATAAGTTTTGATTTCTATATTAGAAGTGTAAGTTTAGGTCAAAAATAAAGGGCACCTGTGCAATCTTAGTCTGGACATTTGTCAACGGACACCATTGACTTCCCCTTTCAGTCCCATCAACACATCCATCATCACAACAACAAAAAACACATCACAACAGAAGGATCTTCCATTGTGATCTACTCATCTACTTTTTGGCTTTGTGTTTGCTGACAGATGCCATCACATCTCCCTCTGAAGCCCACAAGCAGTACACACTGGTCATCACAACAGAAGCACCTTCTATTGTCCAGAAGCCCAGTTGTCCGGAACATGGAAGCCAGCAGCATTCCAGGTGAGTTTTTGTTCTCCCCTTAGCTTTATCTCTTTCAGTGAGTGAGGCCAGTCTATGTACCATCCCCTCTGATGTGTCCTGTGAGCATCTTTCCCACTTCCTGTAAGCAGGCGGGTTGTTCACCATGAGACTGCAGCTGCACTTGAGTTCATTCAGTGCTTTTGCTGCCTGCAGATTAAAGTGTGCTGAAGGGAACACACTGATGTGCAACCAGAGGCTTGGAAATATTAAATTCCAAAGTGCGACACTACTGAGGAGATAATACAAAAACATTATCTGTGGTGCGCTCACTGAATGACACTCAAACCAGTCTCTTCTGCGTAGTGCACCGACGAGCTTGGAACGGACTCTGGGGGCGCTACGCCACACCGGGGTTGCCTTTTGGTGTTCCTAATATGCTCCGCCGTCGCCTTTTGGAAGATTTGGCGATACCGCAGTAAGTTGTGTCATCTTTCTATTATTAATTCAGTTTTCATTAAATTGGCACATGGAGGTTTACCGCTAGCATAGTCCACTCCGAAGCGCCAGACTGACATAATGAAAAATTCGGTAGATTTACCCACACAATTACAGTGCCTTCGGAAAGTATTCAGACCCCTTCACCTTTTCCACATTTTGTTACGTTACAGCCTTTTTCTAAAATCGATAAAAAAATTAATTTTTTTATATTCTCATCAACCTGCACACAATACCCCATAACGACGAAGTGAAAACAGGTTTTTAGAAATTTTTGAAAATGTATCAAAAATTAAAAACTGAAATATCACATTTACATAAGTATTCAGACCCTTTACTCTGTACTTTGTTGAGGCACCTTTGGCAAATCTTACATAAAACACTCTTCTATGAAAAATGTATGACGAAATTGTGTTTTTCCCTCTTTAATTAGATCTAGAGTCACTCTGATGTCATCATCACCAGAATTGTTCCAGCCTCAGCTTTAACGCCCCAATATCTGCACCTATCACAACATCGCCAGTTTTTATCCTATTTTTATGATATGATGATTATTATTAACAATGAAAATGATATGCATAAGATTTCAAACTGACACTCTTCAGCTATGTGCTCATCTACTGTGTTATTTTAAATGAGCGATAAGCTACACATATTTTAAAAAACGTAAATGTTATATATTATATTATGATATGCAATCCCCAATGTGTTACTTATACTGTTAAAAATTGATTACAAAAGAAAATAGAATTTCTGGAACCTGACTAGAAATGTCAAACAGACCAACCAAATTGCATTCATTCGCTTTGACATTTGTTTAGTTGTAAAATAGATATGAATATGTTGTACATTAAAATATGACATTTTATTTTATTATTATTTTAAGGAATGCCATTTATTTTTCGCTTTCCTGAGTTGAAGGGATGAAAAAAAAATAAAAATAAATAAAAAACAGGAAGTAGTGTCCACCAATTACCTTCTCCATTGTTCAGTTGTTAGCAACGCACTCCTTGACTGGTAAAGGCCAGTATTTTATTATCTCTATCATTGCTGTTTTGTCTGTCCATCCATAGTCATGGCCTGCTTGTTGCTGGGGTTCAGGTGGGGGGCTGTACATTGGGTGGGGGGGCAGCAATACACCCTGGACATGTTGCCAATATTCTTTAGGGCACACATAGCAGTTGCTCATTCCCCATGGGCTGTGTGGGAGGGTCTTGAGGGTTGGGTTTGGCTGGGCATTGGTGTGGCCAGTGTTGCCAGATCAGATTGACAGTTTCCAGCCAAATCACAATGTAAAACCCACCCAATTCAATGAAAACCAGCCCAAATCATAACAGGGCCGGTTTTACACTACTCTAAGTATTTTCATCAAACTTCATCTACCAGCCCAACGCTATTTTTCCCCGCCCAACGTAATCCAAAGGACCCCAATATGGCAACACTGGGTGTGGCTGTGGGTATTTGGGGGGGGGGGGGGGGGGGGGGGCCCAGCTGGGTCTTCATCCCAGGACCTTCTCGCTGTGGGGTGACAGGAGTATCTACTGCACCACCACCCCCATCCACCATTTTATACGTATTATAAAATGCTTCACAAAGGGACAAAGATGACACATCAAAATGATAATAGATAATAAAAAATAAAATAAAATAGTAAAAAGATAATACTCAAAAAAGGTGTAGGAAATGATGATGATAGTTATACTGCTCTGGCCACAGAGAACACACGCTACTGAGCATGACGGACCAAAGAGGTGGAGACTGAGCGGAACAGGAAGTCAGATTCATGCTAAAGGAAGCAGGAGTCTCTAACATACCCACACAGTTATACACAGCACGCACATATGGCTCCCCCTCAGCTACTCTTCCTCTCCATCCTCTTCCTCCCTGTACTGCCAGGTAGGACTCGTTTCTCACTGTGTGCTGAATACTGGGGCATTGTAGCAGTGAGACTGTCTGCACCATGAACATGATTGAATGAATTATGCTGAAGTCTGAAGTTGAATAGAATAGAATATGACTATGATGCAATTAAAATATTTTTTTGGAAACTAATAAACCTAAATAGACCCTTGCTACATACTTGGAATTCATGTGTCACAAGAAACTATGTTTGTGGGTGGCATTCATGGCAGTTTTTTTTTGTTTGTTTGTTTCTTTAAAAGAATTACCCCTTGTCAAAGCCGTTAAAATCACTACAAAAATAATAATAATAATAATAAGCATGATCATGCCCCACATCAGAATGTGTGATAATCTAATTAAAGCCAATGACCTTTTCAGGCTTCACATACTTGCTCTGAGTGTTAACTGAAAGAGAGGTTGCTGTATTGTTCTCTAAGGGTGAATACTCTCACAGAAATAGCTTCAACCCCACAGTAAAATATGCTGTGTTCTTTACTGTGGTGAGCAGAGAGGATTAACCACAGGAAATAATGCTGTTCTGTTGCTCAACTAAAATCTGGCATCACACTGTTTGCACAGAACCTTAATTCTTGCAGTCATATTTTATGCCTTTTCAATTTGCTTTTCAAAATGAATAAATAGATAAATGGTGGCTCTCATTTCTGTATTTTTCTACCCTTGGAGAACACTTTACAACAGGGCAATTTATTTATTTATTTTTTTTTTTTTTTCAAAACTACATATATTTTATTTGAAAAGTTTGTGAAGTTTATTCTTATATTCCCTTTTCAAAGATTTTTTCCCCCAGAAATTTTGCGATTAACTTTTTAAGTCTAAGGATTTGTGATCACCTGGTATTCTGTATTAATTTGTAGACATAGTAAACCACATCCTCTTTGTATCTTCAGTCATAAGCCAGCTACAAGCTCACATCAGTTTGCCTTTGCCTATCAGTCCACAAACCCCCAACTGCCATTTCTTTATTTCATTTTATCCTTCTACAATATTGTATTATTCTTTCAAGTTCCCCTATTTTATTATACACTTGGTACATGTCTGTCTGTCTGTTTTGTGTGGCTTACTGTGCGGTTGGAATGACTTTGGCTCAGAATACGCTGGGTGAGGAAACAGAGTTGCTTCCTGTATAGTGAACATCTAATAAAAGCATATCTATCTGCTGTGAGAGAGGGTCAACATTCAACTGCAGCACAGAAGGCAAGTAGGCATATTTATGGTGTTCTTGTTGCAGTGGCGCCATGTATTATGGATTCATTATACAAGTTTGTGTTTTCTTTAAATATTTCAACTTAGGAAAGTGAATTTTCAAGAACTATTTATATTTAATTGTGTATTATCAATTTTATGTTTCAATTTCAGTGGAACTGTGGTGGAGTGCGCTCTTCAGTTTTAACATGCAAAGAATGCTCACGGTTGTCTTTACATTATTTACATTTGGGAAGCAGTGAGACTTTCTCATCATCCATAAGGAGATATGAATGGGGCATGGTGCTTCTTTGTAATTGGCTGTTGCCAACTATTAGGTGAGTTTAAAAAGCTTTATTATCAAATATTACTGATGCAAAGCTTCTCTCGCTGTTACGACACCAGCTGTCCTTATTTTTTCGTGTAGGGTTTCGGGTCAAATCAAGCCCACATATAGGGGTATTTGGGGAAGATATTTGTTGGGTGGGTTTGGTTGGAAGAGATACTCTGAATCCATGCAAAAGTTAGGGAACTGGTTTTTAGGTGTAAGTGTAAATGTGTGATAATTGTGTTCTTAACTGAACATTCTAATGCTAATCTTACAATCACCACTGGCAATTGAAAGCAACAGAGTTCTAGAATAGTGATTTGGAATTTTAAAAAACATTCCAAAATATCTACTTTTCAGAGGGTTAGGAGGAGGAATGAGTTGCACACAGTTAAATGTCACATAACTACACTGACCAAATCTTTCCACATCAAATTCCCTGTCGCTACAGCTGACAAAATGCCATGCTTCCACATTTAATTTTATGATTAATATTTAACATTCAGAAATGTTGGTGGAGACCATGGAGACATTTTGTGCTGGTCTTTAGGCTTTACACGGCTCTATGTTATGTTTTGAAGGTGCTCTGTGTGCTGAGTGGTCAGCCTTCATGCCTCAGACCATTGAGGCTCTGGCTGGCTCCTGTGTACTGATCCCATGTCAATTTGAAGTTCCCGAAAACGAAGTTGCCAGACTGAAGAAACCAGCCAATGGGGTGTGGAGCAAAAGGTCACGGTGGTCGGCGAACAATGTTGTATACAACTCATCACATCATCAGAACATCCTTCAAGGAGAGATCATTGGGGACCTGATACAGAAGAACTGCACCACTTATCCTGGATGCCATTCCTAGCAATTACACGGACGTGTACTATTTCAGAATCGAAACTGGTTTCATGGCAACCTTTGCCAACAGTGTCAACATAAAAGTCATAGGTAATCATGAGCTATTTCTTTTGCCTATCATTCTGATTCTTAATTATAACAAATAATCAGCCAACATAAGGAAATGCATGTATTCTATTTTATGACAACATTAAGCACATCCTCAAATTCAAAACCCACAACCAAGGTATTCTTCTACAACATGCAATTTTTTATCTTTTCTTTTTATTTTATTCAATTTTCTTTTTTTGGCACTGTTGTCAACAAAATAATTTTCACAAAACAGATAAATTAATTGGTCAAATTAATTGGAAATAAGTGCATGACCTGCCATCCTGAGTCTGTACCATCTCCTGCAGCCTCTCCACACAAACCCCAGGTGACCTCAGTGGGTGCCTTAATGGAGGGGACCCTGGTGAATCTGACCTGCACGGCGTCAGCCCCCTGCCCTCGGCTCCCCCCAGCCCTGACCTGGTCCCCCCCCGAACTGGGGCGCGGCGCGAGTGCTCTACTGGGGAATCCGGACGGGACCCGATCCGCGTCCTCCACGCTGAGCTTCGTGGCCTCGCGTCTCCACCACGGGCGGATTGCGTGCAGCGCTGACTACCCCCTGCAGCTAGGGGGCGGTAGCAAGCGAGCAGAGGAGGCTGTCGAGCTCAATGTCCTGTGTAAGAGGCCTGACCTGACCTGTACACGTTGCACTCTACTCTACAAAGCAGGGCCCTTACTAGAGCTACACATTGCAGCCAGAATGATTTTCTGCTAAGATGAAACTTTATGGAGGGGCTTCGATAGGGTCCTATGGTGGGTTTGAACAAATCCAAATGTGACCACAAATAGAATGCATTAGTCACTGGTAGCCAAACACATCTCGCTAATGTGTCATTCCTCTTTTTGATTTGTTTCCAATTTCATTTGACCCAAACTGAACACAAGGCTTAATATTGATGAAAATATAAATGTCATATTTAAAGTAAGCATTCATTTGTAGGAAATTTAATTCTGTATGAAAGGATAAAGTACTTAAAATGATTTATTTCGCAACAGTGATATGATATGATAGGAAATATCACACCTCCTTTTGCACCTTCACCCAGGTGGCAGGAAGTGCAAAGTAATCTTTCAGAGGCCATGGGTCAGAAGAGGCAATTTTATTTTCAGCAAAGGAGGGAGTAGATATCAGCCACACAATCTGATATGTTTCGTCATTGTGTGCCTTTAATGTTTAGGCTGCAAACATGCAAGCAACACAAATATATCCTAGTTTCGCTGGTTTAGCCTAACTGATTACTAAAGTTGTTTGAGTTTGATTGATTTGAATTTCTCTCTCTCTCTCTCACCTAACCCTACCCACTCAATCACTCACTCATTCATCCTCTCACTCACTCACTCACTCATACATTCACACTCTCACTCGTCCCCTCACTCACTCACTCATCCTCTCACCTATTCACCGTCTCAACTCATTCACACTCACTCTCCCTCTCACTCACTCACTCACACACTCACTCACTCTCTCACTCACTCACTCACACACACACTCACACACTCACTCACTCACACATTCACACTCTCACTCGTCCCCTCACTCACTCACTCATCCTCTCACCTATTCATCCTCTCAACTCACTCACTCACACACTCACTCTCCCTCTCACTCACTCACTCACTCACACTCTCACTCACCCCCTCATTCACTCACTCACTCATCCTCTCACCTATTCACCCTTTCAACTCACTCACACACTCACTCACTCACTCACTTCCATGCTCCCTCACTCAGACTCCCCAAAGGGCACCTCTGCTACAGTGAGTCCCTCTGAACTGGTTCCCGAGGGCACCACCGTCAGCCTGAGCTGCACTAGCGATGCCAACCCGCAGGTGGCACACTACTCCTGGTTCCGAGTGAAGGATGGGAAGGTGACAGCGGTGGGGTGGGAGAGGAACCTCACCCTGGTCCTGACTGAGAACCACACGGGCCTGTACCACTGCGAGGCCCAAAATGAGCACGGGAGGCAGAACTCCACCGCCGTACAGCTGCGTGTGCAAGGTCAGTGTGGGAGCGCCTTAATCACAACGGCACGCTTCACTTCAGTCCATGTTTCAGATTTCTAGAGGGTCCCGGGTTTTACTCAGTGCAGTTAATAGAGCTGCTTTAGTCATCCTGCTTTTTTGATACAGACACCAGGTTTCGCTCAGGGAGAGGGGGCTTGAGGTGACAGGATTTGGGAATTTGGATTAATGAAGTACCAAACAGCACTGGAGCCAAAGCCATGGACTACCATTATGCGGTTATCATTTGAGCTCATATGTATATTCAATAAAAATGAATGTAATAAATATGCAATACTGAATGACTAAGGTATCAGCCTGCTCAGTTTTGGTCCTGGATGACCCCGAGGGCCTCTGTGGAGTATTTCATGAAGAGCTGTATGGTGCACTGAGTATCTTTTGTTTGCGCAGGTGTAGGTGCGGCACTGTGGATTTGGGGGCCGGTGGGGGGAGGGTTCCTACTGCTTTCCATTCTGTTGATCTTGTGCATCTGTAGGTAAGTCAAATTAATTCAACGCAATAACATAAATGATAGCCCAATAGGGCTGAAAATCTGGCGATCTGCGAGTGGATACTGATTGCTACCTTCTCGTCTCCCTTCTTGTGGTCACTGAAGGGGGAGGCATCAATTAGACACTAATTGTTCTTAATTAGAATTTTTTTTTTTTTTACATATATTGAAGGACGAATTACCTGCTAATATTAATCACCCTCTTAGGCCAGAAATAGCTACTGTATGTATGCCCTTAAAAATAAATATGCTGTAGCTATTCACATCCCAGGAATGTCAATCAAACTGACTAATTTTTTTTTAATTTACTGTGCAGTAATGAACTGTGTGTCAAGTAATTCTAATTGAAAGAGGTTCCATTTTACATGATTGCATTACAAACTGCAGTTGCAATCAGACGAATGAAATCAGTTGTCTCCCATTTGCTGAGGGTGTGAAAACCTGAAAGCATTTGTGTCAAATGGATATTTACTGACAGCAAATATCAAAAAGCCAAGCCTCCATTGTGTTAAAATAAGTTTAACCATACAATTATGGTAGAGCACATAATCAACAGATTTAAGTAATTTAGAGATTGGCTATGACAAAAACCAGCGTACACAGTGGGTCCCCAGGACCAGGGCTGAGAAACACTGATCTAGATAATTCCTTCAGCTTCATTGTGCAACAGTGACTCCTCTGGTTGAGCCTGGTAGTGCATAACAGAATAATGAATATTAATTTGTCAGAAATTTCTGATATGATTGGTCGGCCCTACACATTCCAAAATTGAAGATAAATATTAAAAATAGGAAGCCACAAAATTGTTTAAATATGTATGCATTTTAGTCCAAAAATGAACTACTCTCAGCAACTTAAATTAATTTTGTTTCTTTATATGAGTTTTAATAGTTAATAACACAAACCATGTGTCTTTCAGGCAGCGAAAGTTACCAGTCCCTGTTGTCATGAAGGTAGGAAAACACACACATGCACACACACACATACACACACACCAGACATTTTGATGTTATGCCCATCTTCAGAGTAGATGCACTGCTTGAAAGCTTGTGGCCATATTCAATTAATTCAGTGCTGCCCTAAGCATATGCCTGTACTGCATGAACACGATACTGTGGGTGAATTTCACTGTGAATTTACGATGCTGCGGGTGATATTTTTATTTCAGTTGTCTATATAAGGCACTAATAAACTTCCAATAAAAACAAAAGACAGTCAAGCTTCCCGCTGAATAAGAGAACCATTCTCTGCAAGTATGAAAAAAAAAGATTTCTATTTAACTATTTATTATTGTTATTATTGTGGGGCGATATAGCTCAGGAGGTAAGACCGATTGTCTGGCAGTTGGAGGGTTGCTGGTTCAAACCCCGCCCTGGGCATGTCGAAGTGTCCTTGAGCAAGACACCTAACCCCTAACCTCTAACTGCTCTGGCGAATGAGAGGCATCAATTGTAAAGCGCTTTGGATAAAAGCGCTATATAAATGCAGTCCATTTACCATTTACCATATTGTGCTGAAGTTCAGGAAGAGGTTATACAAAAAGCATGCGTCTAAACCATAAATAACTAAATGCATTTACAACAATAAAGCTTGCTTTTTTTTTTTACTCCTGTTTCTCAAACCGGCACGCTCGTTTCAACATTGATGTCTCCACAGGACAAGGCGAAAGACGACACTCCGGTGTATGAAAACATAAGCACAGTGACGAAGTTGGGTTTCGCAGAGAACCAGCCCAGAAAAGATCTGGACGAGGCCGCGTACAGCAACCGTGCAACGCTGAATCCGGGCGGGACTGTCTGCATGAGCAACCCGTCTGGCACAGCGGAGAGGGATGACCAGCTGTACGCAAACTGCTTCACTCCCTCCAGGCCATAGATTGGCGCTCGAGTCAGAAGAGCCCGTCTGTGCTGCAGCTGATGTTTTCCGCCATCACCAAGCAACCGAGTCTCCTCCTATTTTTTACAGTCTCTGGTCTCCTCCCAGTTCCCTGTACCTAGTAATGGACGCCACTGCTTTACTTGCCTTGTATGAACCTGCATATAAATTTTTCACTATCCACCTATGCAAAGCTAGACTTTGAACTTCATCACGTACCGCCAACTTCAACAGATGCACGCGTTTACCAGGAAAATCATTTGTTTCGTTGCCAATGTGGACACACTCCCAAGGTCAGTTCCCTGTGTCTCTTTTGACTTGAGTAAATGTATTTTGAATTGAGCAAATTGAACAATATATTCTGTACCAAAGAGGCTAATGTAAACTGTTGGCACTTTTTTTTTTTTTTTTTTCCAGGTAAAATAAATTATGCAATAAATATGTGTTTTCTGCATTCCCTGTTTTGAAGATCACCATAGTTACGATAATGTTGACACACTTTCTTTGCACCAGGATGCCAGCACTTTGTATTTGTTTTAAACTGACATTCTCTATTCTTCATCTGTATCTTTTTGCATTCAAAGAAACTATATCAGCAAAATGACATAAAGCAAAAAGAGATGATGAATAACACACAGGAACACAAAACAATAATCAAACTTAGACAGGATTAGTCACTGGTTATAAAATACATCTGTCAACAATATCATTCCTCTTTACTAAAAGTTTAAAATGGGAAAATTTGTCCCAAACTAAACACACAGGTTAAATATCACATTTTCTTTCTTTCACTTGTATAGCATAAAGCTTTACTGACAGGAAATCGCTGACTGGAAGTCAGGACAGGATAACTAAGCTAGTATTGGACCTCTGAGCATGCCATAAATATTGATCTCACCAGTTTCTTGGGTTTTGAATGCAGGTCATCATATCCATGAAGACTCTAAGAACAACTTAGATTTTAGATTATTATTATTATTATTATTATTATTATTATTATTATTATTATTATTATTATTATTGTTTAGATTCTTATTATTAATAATAATAATAATAATAATAATAATAATAATAATAATAATAATAATATTTAGATTATTTTTCTTTTTGTGCCAGTTACCATATCATGATTTTTAATCTCCTAGTAAAGATTTGAACGTTTCCAGTTTGTCCAGCAGAGGGAATCAGTACATTATTACGTGAGGAAATGGAGGGTATCTTTTTCATCCAGCAGAGAGCAGCAGAGTCAAACATTTGAAGTGGGCTGAATGGCTGCATTTAGCCCCTTTTCCACTGCAGGGCCGAACGGTTCTGAGCACGGAGAGGAACGGTTCCAATGGTGAATCCTCAGGTTTCTCACGTTTTAGAGCATCCAGACCTCTTCCTTTGTGCATATAAACCAATTAACTCTTCTTAAATAGTTCAGTGATGTAAACAGAATTGCAGTTGGGATTCTGAAATACTTCATTATTATTTGCGTTTGTAACCAATTTTTAACAGGCTTCATTGGGTAAGTAACACATTGGGAATTATATATCATAATGCACATAGCATATACCTTCTGTAAATATGTGTAGCCTGTTACAGTACATAGTTAGAAATAACACAGCTGATGAGCACATGGTCAAAAAGCGTTTGTTTGAAATCATATGTGCACGTTCATCATCATCATCATCATTATTATTATTATTATTATTATTATTATTATTATTAATAATAATAATAATAATAATAATAATAATAATAATAATAATAATAATAATAATAAACATCATCATATAATTAAAATAGGATAGAAATTGTGGAAGGTGATAGGTGCAGATATTGAGGCGTTAAAGCTGAGGCTGGAACGATTCTGGTGATGATGACTTCAGAGCGACTCTACATCTAATAAAAAAGGGAAAACACAATTTCGTCATACAATTCATATGGAAACGAAATCCAGTACTTTGACTGATCAAAAACAAAAAACTTTGCGTACCACATCCATGGTCAGTAGATTGCAGGGCTCTGCTGTGTTATTTGCGTAACGTCCTACGTCCTCTATTCTTTCTCGAGTGCTGAGCTCCTATCCCATCAAACACACGGTAGAATAACCGTTCAATAAACGAACATTCGATTTTCAAATCAACAGTTATCTCACCCCTCTACCGCGAAACATTAAACCAGTTATGCATTTCATTGTATTCTCGTTGTTCTTGTTATTGTTGTTGCTAATGGTTTCTTCCAGTCGTGTAAGCCCAAGTGTATCTTTTAGTAGCTACACTAACATCTTTCATGGTAAAAAAAAAAAATCTAATTTGGCACGAGAGTGTTTCATATAAGATTTGCCAAAGGTGCCTCAACGAAGTACTGAGTAAAGGGTCTGAATACTTATGTAAATGTGATGTCAGGTTTTTATTTTTAATACATTTTCAAAAATTTCTAAAAACCTGTTTTCGCTTCGTCATTACATTGTGTGTAGATTGATGAGAATAAAAATGGATTCTTATCAATTTTAGAAAAAGGGTGTAACGTAACAAAATGTGGAAAAGGTGAAGGGGTCTGAGTACTTTCCGAAGGCACTGTAATTGTGTGGATAAATCTACCGAACTTTTCATTATGTCAGTGTGGCGCTTCGGAGTGGATTATGCTAGCGGTAAACCTCCATGTGCCAATTTAATGAAAACTGAATTAATGATAGAAGATGACACGACTTACTGCGGTATTGCCAAATCTTCCAAAAGGTGACGGCAGAGCATATTAGGAACACCAAAACAACCCCGGTGTGACGTAGCGCCCCCAGAGTCCGTTCCAAGCCCGTCGGTGCACTACGCAGAAGAGACTGGTTTGAGTGTCATTCAGTGAGCGCACCACAGATAATGTTTCTGTATTATCTCCTCAGTAGTGTCGCACTTTGGAACTTAATATTTCCAAGCCTCTGGTTGCACATCAGTGTTCCTTCCAGCACACTCTAATCTGCAGGCAGCAAAAGCACTGAATGAACTCCAGTGCAGCTGCAGTCTCATGGTGAACAACCTACCTGCTAACAGGAAGTGGGAAAGATGCTCACTGACACATCAGAGGGATGTACATAGACTGGCCTCACTCACTGAAAGAGGAAAAGCTAAGGGGAGAACACAACACTCACCCGGAACACTGCTGGCTTCCGTGTTCCGGACAACTGGTTTTCTGGACAGTAGAAAGTGCTTCTGCTGTCCTGGTCAGTTTGTTGTTCTCTTGGGGTCGAGAGAGAGATGTGATGGTATCTGTCAGCTAATGCAAAGCCCAGTCTGAAAATTTACCCATTATTTTTATTTTTTTAAACTCAAAGTTACACTTATAATGGTCAAATCAAAACGTTTGTATTTAGGATAAATTACTAGACATCTGTCACAGTATTTCACATTGTACCCCAGTCTTTAAATCCTTAAAAAAGGGTCCAAGCTCAAGGGGCCCGTCCTCCTGTGGCCACCCAGGGTGTGGATTCCTTGTGACCAGCTATCATGAATGTGAGAGATGTTCACCATACTAAAATTTTCCAAAGTTTTCAAAGGAAATAAATCGGACACTATCTGATAACCTTGCATTTTACTCCACTGGATGATATTCATAGTGTCATCTACATTACGACTCCTGCACAACGGATCTACTGTTAAATGTTTCAGTTATGAAGTAATGTTTTGGTCAAAACCCTGGGATTACATGAAGACAAGTCGATGTTGCTAAAATAAACAAAAGTACATCACCAAATACCTTATAAAATGTTTGTATGTGTGCGTGTGCGCGCGTGTGCGTGTGTGCGTCTGTGTATGCGTGTGTGTGGGTGTGTGTGTGGTGTGCATGTGCGCGTGTGTGTGTGTGTGTGTGTGTGTGCGTGTGTGTGTGTGTGTGTTGTAACACTGTGGTTATGTAAAAGGAGGACAGAACTCCTTACTCGCTCTCTACAAGCCAGTGACACCCTACAGTTTGCACATTACTGCAAGAGAGTGCTGGCAGCAATTGGTGAAAAACAAAATTCACGACATGCCCTCAGTGAGAGAGAGTGACTGAAAAGACCATTTAAAATTCTATGAAAAAATGCATTGTCATACAGGTTTGTTTAATTTGAGTTCCTTACTTGTGGTGATTGTGGTAGTTGTAGTTTTCCTAGCGACAGTTATGTGAACGGGGATCTGTACTTCTTCAGTAGCACACCAATACCAGCCAGCATCCTCTCTGTTCAGCTCCCTCATCGTCACAATGAAGACATTTTCAGAGCGGTCATCTTTGATCTCTGATCTTTCAGAATTATTAGAATTCACTTCCACACAGGCGCCCTCAGCCCTGCACCACTTCTTCACGCTGCTCGATTCATTATAGTGACACTGCACACTGACATGACCCCCTTCCACACCGGTCACCTCCTGCTGGGCAACCCAAAATCCAGGAGGGTCTGAATTAAAACCATGGAATAAAAACAAAAATATAAAGCATGGTATCTGTTAAGTTTTTCCAAAATCTAAATAAACTGCACAAGCCACTCGAATACCAAAGCAAAATATTTCCATACTCTCATGGATTCAGCATGGGAGTGGGTTGTAAAAAAATGCAAGAACCAATACAGCTGCCACCACACTCTCATTCCATATGTAGAGTCAAAATGAACGAATGGTTTTACAGGGTAACAATGATATTTTCAAACACACATGCCATGTCTCAATGTCGCTAGGATAACCGCTAGGTTCACTCATTTTACCCCCAGTGCAGCAGTCTACAGTAGATAGTAGAGCAGCATCAGTAAAACATGGGGAGAAGTGAAGATAATTAAAAGGTTTGGAAGCCGGCCTCGCTGAGTGTAATGTGTGCTGCAGCCATCTTACCTGCAGTGACAGACAGGTAGAGATATGTGCCATCATCTCCACCCCCATTGATTTCTACACCACACCAGTAATATCCAGAGTCCTCTGTCTTCAGCTTTGTCATGGTAACAGTGAACACATGATGGGTGGGGTCATCGGTGATTGATGTTTCACCTTTGACTTTTGGAGAGTCAGTGCGCACTATAGTAGAACATGATGACCACCTTGACCCCTGACACCAGTATTTCACATTATTTTCATATTTCCTATCATAGTGACATGGGACGGTGACAGATCCTCCACTCTGTACAGCTACATTACTCACTGTGGACACAGCGTCAGCATCTGCAGAGAGAAACACACACTTCATCAGTTTGGGTTCATTTTACTGTCAGAACAGAGTAAAGCGCAGTCTGTAGAGCAGCTGACTCTCAGGGTATGTGTGAATCCCCCTGTGTGGCTGGAGGTTCGACCCCCTGCCAGGGCACCTTCTGATTGGAGATCCTCTCTCATTCCGTTACTCTCTCTGCTTCTCCCCCGTCTGAATAAAGTACAAAGGGGAGGGTGGACTGTCTGGTCTCCTTTATAAAATGGGGTGGACTAAAATCACCAAGAGCCTAATGAGCCCGTCCTTATCCGTCCTTATCTTTTGCCCTCTGTGAGTGGTGTGCCCTTATTGCTGAGTACAAACCGAAGGGAATATCACTAATGCTCAAATTCATTCTGATACACCAAAACAATAAGTGTAACCAGCACACTGCATCTGGGTAAAATATGGTCTAACACACCAAGATATTTTACTAAATGTATCATCGGACAAGTTTATGGGATGATCTTGTGTAAAATTAATGTGTATGATTGTCAAAACCAAACAATTCCTAGTGTGATTATCTTCCCTTTTAATTCAAATTTTTCCTTGTTTGCTACATGTTTCCTGGTGAAATTGAAATCTCTTTAATAAGAGAGGCCAAATCAAGAGGCAGCAGTCAGACACTCAGTACCACTGCAGACACACACAAAACACACAACAGTAAAATATTATAGTGTAAAAGCAATGATATGAGGAAACAGGAAGATTAAAAGCATTTACACTGCAGTTACTATGCTTTTAAAATCATTCACAGAGATGAGGGTCAAGATCTACTTTATTCACGGATGTGGTCCAATATCACAGACTGCAATTTCTAAAAGCAATTTCCTCAAGTTGCAGTATTACATTACATTACAAAACTAAGATTTTATTCATCATAAATTATTGGCTAAAAGAAATTAAACTCCAAGTGCAAGGGAGAAGTGCAGGAATTCCAAGTATAGAGCCAGGGTTTGTTTATGTTTATGAGTTGTACTCTGATTGCAAATACATATTTTAATTACATCATAGTCAGGTTCTATTTATGTAAATTACAGACTTCAGTATAACTCCTTCATTGAAGTTCATGGCACAGAGACCTACAGATACAATGCTCCAGTATTCGGTACACAGTGTGAAAAACAAGTCCTACCTGGAAAAACAGGGGGAAGTATGAGGAAGATGATTGAGAGTAGCACAGTGGGAGCCATATGTACTTGACAGGTGTGTGTGGCGTGTGTGTGTGTGTGTGTGTGAGTGAGTGAGAGAGTGTGAGTGAGTGAGGAAGTGTGTGCGTGTGTCACATAGACATGCATATTTATCTAGACAGGAAAGCCCGCCGTCAGCCAACCAAAGCTGTGACGCTCCGGAAGTGCAGTAAGCTTGTACTTGTCTTCTTTGTTGAGGGCAAAACATTGAGCTCCCCATCAAAGTGAATGGGGAACATCAGACTTTTGAAGGTAAAATAAAATTTCCCCCGATGATATTTTGAAACTTGACTGACAACCGTTACGTTTCACATGAAAAGCAGATTGAAAAATATAAATTATGTAATAAAACATTCCATTTGAATAAATATCTTCCCAAGATTTCTGAATCAAAACAACCATTGTTTCAGAAACTGCTGCACATAATGAAATTTATGATCACAAAAAATTGACCTATGAGGTTTTCTTCAGATGTTAAATCACCTTGGATTTCTACATTGAATTCAATGGGCAGCAAGCTCCTTTCCAATCAACAGTTGTGAACATGCACAGTAGAGGCCGTTTCCTGATACTTCCTAGGCTTCAATGACTGGCCACTGCCACCCTCTCCATTTCCTGTGGACGCTGTATGGTGTGTCATTTTGAGAGTCTCTTTTGCGTGAACCTGACTTCCTGTTCCTCTCAGTCCCCACCTCTTTGGGCCTCATGCTCAGTAGTCTGTCCTCTCTCAGTGGCCAGAATCTGATAACTATCATTATCATTCCTACATATTGTATGTATTATCTTTTCACTATTATCTTTTATTTATTACCCAATTTATGCATTATCTTTTTACTGTTATGTGACTATATATTAATATGACTATTAGGCAATTGGTGGACACTACTGCACTGGTACCTAAACTCAGCCTGGTATGGGTTCCAACCTTATTTGCAACTTCGAAAGTGTCATAAACTGCAAATTACTCTTAATTGGACACTTTTGTGGTCTGTTGAAGGATGAGTTACTCTCGGGTCACATTATTACAGAATTAAGTATGAAAGTCAAGAAGAACATTTTGTAAAATCTTGAGTTATGTTTCACTGTACATTCCATTAACTTTGTCAAGAGAGGAGATTAAAGTTTCACATGAATGTATGCACAGGGACAGTAAGAGGGACAAGTTTCTGTTACTGACCAGAGTTTACATCACATCACAATCATTTACCAGATGCTCTTATCCAGAGTGAAGAACAGTACTGCAGAACATCAGTGTTACTCTCGGGAGTACAAAAATGCAATATCAACAAAAAGGTACTGATGCCCATGTATAATCACTTAAAATCCTTCCTAGTCCCAATTAAAACTATTCATAATCAACTGTAATATTTGCCTAATTTGTTTGTTTAGCAAAGTATTGTATCAAAAGAAGGTACAATAAAAAGATAACTTCTTACACAGCTATACCTATAATTTTATCCAAAATGAAATCAAAGGAAAGAGAAAAAAGAAAGGATCTCTAAACATCTGTAGGAAGGAAGAAATGAGACTGAATATTGACAGAGTGATTTTCTGCAAAGTCACTTTGTAAACGTCTAAGAAATCCAAACACTACCAAACCTGTGACTGAGGTGGACTTCCTCTGTGTGATGGTGTCTGTGTCTTGGTGAACACTGTGCTGTAGGCCACTTCATCCTCAGAGTCTACAATCTGCCAGGAGAGAGACACACCGTGGAACTCATCATAATGGCTGGTCTATCTATAAAGACCTCTGCCTTTTAAATGGTACAGAAGGGCCAAATTACACCAGCACCAAGGGTGCATTTGTGCATTCTTTGTGAATTGGACATTTCAAAGTTTGGGTGGGGCTGAAGATGCAAACTTTATTTTTTTGTAAATTAATTTTTAACTCATTTAAAATTCTAAGAAAGACCCTCGAAATCACAGATAGACATGTCGAGCAAAGGTACGATAGGAGTTTCTGAATGATTGATCTGAATGAAATGGAGAGCACCATGGTACACTGCATCTACAACACAGAGATAAGTTAACAGCAGCATGTATATATATATATATGTATATATACATTAGCCTGTGGAAGCTAATTCTTGCTTCCATGAGCCCCTGTGTGCAAAAGAGCTAACAAACAGGTGTGCTCTCCTTCCACTCACAGTATAGTCATTTTCCCATCAGCTTCTGCAGAACAGCCTTATTTCCTGTGGTTGAACCTCTCTGCTCACCACACTAAAGAACACAGCGTATTTTACTGTGGGGTTGAAGCTATTTCTGTGAGAGTATTCACACTTACAGAAAAATGCCATAGCAACATCACTTCCAGTTAATGCTCAGAGCTATTGTAATCATGCAAAGTATGTGAAGGGTTGGCTTTACTTAGCATACTGATATGGGGCATGAATCATGATTTTATTGTTTTTAGACAGTTACAAAAATATATTAACTATTAAAATACAGGTTGATATTTTTTGGGTTCACATTGCTTTTAGTGATTATGAATAGGCCATTTTAGCGAGACTACATTCTGGTTTTCCTGAGAGTAACAATGATGCTGTCAACTGCTGTTCACTGTGCTGGAAAAGTAACGTAATATAATGGATTCCATTGCACAAATACACAATGCACAAACTTTACATTTTCATCAGTTCAGATTCGTGAAAAGGACTTTCTACATGAATTGGTTTCAATGGCTGTGTCAATAAGAAAGAAAAGAGCACGCAGTGCAATGGTCAATGAAGATGTTTTTTAAAGAAACAAAAAGTGAAACGGCCATGAATTGCAGACAACCATAGTTTCTTGTGGCTTCATAAATTCTTTTTTAAACTGTGATTTTTATTCATCGAAAATTAATGTTGTAAGAAAGTAAACTTGCCTAAGGCAAGTAAAAAGAGGAGCAATTGTACTCAGATAATATTTTAAATTACAAAAAAAAATCATTTTAATTTCATTATAGTCATTGAAACACACGTAAACTCCAAACTTCAGTGTAACTAAATAATAATTAATGTTTATGGCGCAGACAGTCTCACTGCTACAATGCTCCATATTCAGTACACAGTGAGAAACGAGTCCTACCTGACCATAGAGAGAGGAAGATGATGGAGAGGAAGAGTAGCTGAGTGGGAGCCATATGTGCATGACGCCTGTTTGTGTGTGTGGGTGAATCCGTTAGAGGGTCCAGCTATTTTTGGCATGATTCTCACTTCCTGTTCCTCTCAGTCCCCACCTCTTCGGTCCCTCATGCTCTGTATTCTGTGCTTTCTCAGTGACCAAAGCAGGATATCTATCATTATCATTTCCTACACGTTCATGTGTCATCTTTTTACTGTTATCTTTTATTTATTTATTATTAATAAAATGTATTTATCATCTATATGTATGATCTTTTTCACTTTATGATACATATAAAACAGGGATAAAAGGAAGCTTTACAGCCAGGAAATCGCTGACTGATTGAATATGATACAACACAGGACCTCTGAGCATGTCATAAATATTGAGCTCCCCAGTTTGTTGGCTTTTGAATGCATCCAGAGTTCTCACATACATGAAGACATGAACAACTTAGATTCATATGTGCCAGTCACCTATATCATGTTTATTTAATCACCTAGCAAAGATATGAACATTTCCAGTTTGTCCAGCAGAAGTACATTAATTAGGAAATGGTAGGTATCATTTTCATCCAGCAGAAGGGAGCAGAGTCAAACATTTGAAATGGGCTAAATGGCTGCATTTGATGGGAATCCTCAGGTTCTTTACGTTGCTGAGCATCCAGGACTCTTCCCTTGTGCATATAAACCAATGAACTCTTCTTATACAGTTCAGTGATGTAAACAGAATTGCTGTCGGGACCGTCATCAAACTCGTTGCTGCCCCCTATTGAGCTGACAGGGAACATTCACGCATACATAAAGATAATTTGGGTTAAAATATGAAAACCCTTTAGCACAATGAAAAAAGGTATAAAAAACAGTGAAAGGAATTAAGGAAAGTTTATAAAGATAATTAAGTGCAACTTCCATGGGTCACAGAGCCTTAAGATAAGTATCTTACATGATTTAAGGGGTTGATATTTCTTGGGCAAAGAACCAAACTGCAGAGTATTACGCCCAGAATTTGCTTTAATCCAACAAGAAGCTACATTTGAAGACGTAAATCAAGGTTAAAGGACTAGTGATCATACCTACATGTTCACCTGTCCCATTGTGTGCCAGGTTACCTATATCTGATATCTGCTGCCTGCGTACATGACACTGAAATATGACGAACAGTCTCACCTGTGGATTTTGCAGGATGACTGAGCAGTACATGATCTCATCTGCAGGGTTCCCAGATGGCTGAGACAGTAAGAGAGAACAAGTTTCTGTTACTGACCAGAGTTTACATTACATCAGCTTACAATCATTTAGCCGATGCTCTTACCCAGAGTGAAGAACAGTAGTTAGGATTAGGGTTAGGAACTTGTTACACAGCTATACGCATAATTTTATCCAAAAAAAAAAAAAAATCTGAAAAAAGAAAGGACCTCTAAACATCTGTAGGAAGGAAGAAATGAGACTGAATATTGTGAGTGATTCTCTGCAAAGGCACTTTGTAAATGTGTGAGAAATCCAACCGCTACCCAACCTGTGACTGAGGTGGACTCATTCTGTGTGATGATGACCGTGTTTTGGTGAACACTGTGCTGTAGGCCACTTCATCCTCAGAGTCTATAGTCTGCCAGGAGAGAGACACAACGAGAAACTCATCATAATGGCTGGTCTATCTGTACAGACCTCTGCCTTTTAAATGGTACAGTAGGGCCATTCAACAGGTGGACCAGGAACAAGCAAGTGAGCTCATTTCCAAGCAACAGAGAAAGGACATCAGGCCACAGAATTAACAAAAAACAAACATGTACGTTTTACGATGAAAGAAATAGTAGTCGTTCAGATGGCTGCCCATCTGTGTAAACAGAGTTAGTGTCTATAGACTTAGCTTTGTGTTCGCAGATTTTTCAGCTCTACCAGAAAGAGAGTGTGGCTCAAAGTATCCAACTTAAGATTTAATTTAGTAAGTGCAGCTTTTCTCAATATGAACATCTTTCATACGAATAAAGAAACTTCACACTTTGTTGTAGGCAGTAATTTCTTCCACAGGACTACAACTCCACAGTCACCATTTGTCCTTTTCCATTCTGTGGCTCAGCTCATATTTTGATTGATTTTTGACTGACATTGACCCTCAGCTTTCTTGGCAGAGAGAAGAGTGTAAAAACCGACGTACCGTCAGCTTGATCCTCCTGTCCTCTCTTGCTCGTGCGTTCGCCTGGACGCTCTCTGTAAGGAGACACACGATGAGCTGTGATACCCCTCACCCCCCTTATGAGAGCCCCTACTGCCTGTGGAATTCTCGTGACTCAGTGTATTCAGTGTATTCACTAATACTGTTCTGACGGATCATATACAAACCATCCAAACGATTATTTGACACCCAACACGCTTCATATGGATACTCACTGTGTTTTTTCCGCAGCTTCCAGTTTACCACGGCAACAGCCACTACCAGCAACAGTATCCCTGATGTCATGAGGATGATTGTGAGGCCTGGAAGACTGAACAATAGCAACAAGGTGCATGAAATTTAAACTCAACGCGGAATGCTTTACGGCCATATATCCTCATTACGGGATTCCAGTACTACTGCTGCTGAGAGAAATGAGAAGCTCTGCTCTGAAATTATGCTGCATTTGAGCTGAATACTTGGTTTCATAACATTATGTTTTATAAAAATATATTTTTAAAGATTCTTTTACTTTTTTATTTTCACCCGCATTTTAAATGCCAATATGAGATTCAGGGGTCATGTTAACACACAGTGTGTGTTTTTTGCACCACAGACTTGCACCACAACAAAATAATAACTCCTGAGCCAATCATCTTTCGGTATCTGATACTGTGCTCTCTATTGATCATATTTACACAGCCTTAGCGTAGCTGCAGGAGGACGCCTCATTGACTTTGAAAAAGGAATGAATTCTGGGGCACACTGGACAGGAAAAGCAGTCATTTTATTAAAAAATAATGGTGGTCCAACATCCTATTAAGTATTTATTAACTATGTTACTTTTATTATTATTGTTGTTGTTGTTGTTGTTTTAACTTCTTTTTTAAAATATTTAGAGGGCTTTTCCTTGATAAATACCTTACCTAATGTTGTTAGTGGTTGTGGGTGGAAAAGATGACGGAGATGTTGAAGATTGGGTTGCTATGAAGAGTAAGCGGAGAAAACACCATGACATTCACACCCATCTGTTTTTCAACCCTCACTGACAGGAAGTGAATGAAAAGACCATTTAAAATTTATGATTAAATGCATTGTTATACAGGTTTGTTTAATTTATAGTTCCTTACTTGTGGTAGTTGTAGTTTTCCTAGTGACAGTGATATGAACAGGGATCTGTACTTCTTCAGTAGCACACCAATACCAGCCTGTGTCATTTCTGTTCAGCTCCCTCATTGTCACAATGAAGTCATTTTTAGAGTGGCCATCTTTGATCTCTGCTCTTTCAGATTTAGCAGAATTCACTTCCACACAGGCACCCTCAGCCCTGCACCACTTCTTCACGCTGCTCAGTCCATTATAGTGACACTGCACACTGACATGGCCCCCTTCCACACCGGTCACCTCCTGCTGGGCAACCCAAAATCCAGGAGGGTCTGTATTAAAACCATGGAATAAAAACAAAAATATAAAGCATGGTATCTGGTAAGTTTTCCCAAAATCTAAATAAACTGCACAAGCCACTCGAATACCAAAGCAAAATATTTCCATACTCGCATGGATTCAGCATGGGAGTGGGTTGTAAAAAAATGCAAGAACCAATACAGCTGCCACCACACTCTCATTCCATATGTAGAGTCAAAATGAACGAATGGTTTTACAGAGTAACAATGATATTTTCAAACACACATGCCATGTCTCAATGTCGCTAGGATAATCGCTAGGTTCACTCCTTTTACCCCCAGTGCAGCAGTCTACAGTAGATAGTAGAGCAGCATCAGTAAAACATGGGGAGAAGTGAAGATAATTAAAAGGTTTGGAAGCCGGCCTCGCTGGGTGTAATGTGTGCTGCAGCCATCTTACCCGCAGTAACAGACAGGTAGAGACATGTGCCCTCATCTCCACCCCAATTGATCTCTACAGCACACCAGTAATATCTAGAGTCCTCTGTCTTCAGCTTTGTCATGGTAACAGTGAAGACATGATGGGTGGGGTCATCAGTGATTGATGGTTCACCTTCGACTTTTGGAGAATCAGTGCGTACTAGAGTATGACACGTATTCCAATCAAACCCCCGACACCAGTATTTCACATGCTTTTCATATTTCTTATCATAGTGACAGGGGATGGTGACAGATCCTCCACTCTGTACAGCTACTTTACTCACTGTGGACACAGCATCAGCACCTGCAGAGAGAAACACACACTTCATCAGTTTGGGTTCATTTTACCATCACAATGGAGTAAAACTCAGTCTATAAGGCAGCTAACTTCTGATTTGAGATCCCCTCTGTATCTGTTAATCTCTCTACTTTCTCATCTGCATGAATAAAGTACATCCCATCCTTACCTGGTCAACATAAAGCAGTCTTGGTGAAATGTGGTGTTTTGCACTCCGTGAGTGGTGTGCCCTTATTACTGAGTATAAACATCACCAACACTCTTGTTCATTCAAACACAGCATGACGATAAGTGTAACCAAGACATTGGATCTAAGTAAAATTTTGTCTAACAGACCAACATATAGTACAAATTGTTACGATGATCTTGTAGCTCAATTAAGTCCCTGAAGCTCATTTCATTTTTCTAGAATATTCTATTAAATCATGGATTTTTTTAAATTATAATTCATCTTACAAATTAAAAACTAAAACATAAGCACCTTTACTCAGTCTGAAACTATTCATCTTGAATTCACCAATGCCCAAAATCTGAATACAAAGGAGTGTCAGTAATGGTCTCCTAAACATCCTTGACAGTAATATTCTGTAATTTTTTTTATTTTTGCTTTACTTATACGTAGCCTCATAACATTGAAACCTCTTTTATAAGACAGAACAGCAATCACACACTCAATACCTTTAGAGACACACAAAGAAAAAAATGCACAAGAGTGCAAGAAAAACGTGGAACATGGTACCAGATAAACAGCGAGATTAAAAACATTTACACTCAGGACCTGGATTTGCAGTTTCCCAGCTTTTGAGTTCAAACATACTCTCTGAATGGAAGTACCTTTACAAGTTGAGACTTATAATGCAATGATTTCCAAGGGGAAGCCCCAGAAAATAATGTGTGCAAAATAGCTCAGAAACAGATATGCTTTCCTTCCACTCACAGTATAGTCATTTTACCATTAGAGTCTGCAGAACAGCATTATTTCCTGTGGTTAATCCTCTCTACTCACCACAGTAAAGAACACAGCATATTTTACTGTGGGGTTGAAGCTATTTCTGTGAGAGTATTCATACTTACAGTACCATATACCATAGCAACTTCTCTTTCAGTTCATGCTCAGAGCTGTATGTGAAGGGTTGGCTTTACTTAGAATATCACGCATACTGATATGGGGCATGAATCATGATTTTATTGTTTCTAGACAGTTACAAAAATATATTCACTTTTAAAATACAGGTTGTTATTTTTTGGATTTACATTGCTTTTAGTGATTATGAATGGGCCTTTTTAGCGAGACTATATTATGGTTTTCCTGAGAGCAACAATGATGCTCTCAACTGCTGTTCACTGTGCTGGAAAGGTGTCTGCCAAATGATTGCAATGTAAAGTGTAATACAATGTATTCCCTTGTACAACTACACAATGCACAAACATTACAATTTAATCAAGTGGGATTTATGAAAAGGATTTTCAGTATGAATTGGTTTCAATGGCTTTGAAAATAAGAAAGAAAAGAGTACGCAGTGTAACAGTCAATGAAAAAGTTTTTTAAGGAAACAAAAAAAAGAAACGACCATCAATTGCAGACGTACAAACATAGTTTCTTGTGGCTTCATGAATTATTTTTTAAACTGTGATTTTTATTCATCGTAAATTAATGTTTTAAGAAAGTAAACTTCCTTAGGGAAAGTAAAAAGAGAAGCAATTATACTCAGATTGCAAAAAAATTTAATTACATCATAATCATATTCTATTCATGTAAACTCTAGACTTCAGTATAATTAATTAATTCAAGTTTATGGTGCAGACAGTCTCGCTGTTACAATGCTCCAGTACTCAGTACACAGTGTGAGAAATGAGTCCTACCTGCCAGTACAGAGAGGAAGATGATGGAGAGGAAGAGTAGCTGAGTGGGAGCCATATGCGTGTGATGCCAGCTTGTTTGTGTGTATGCATCCGTTAGAGGGTCAGCTCTTTTTAACATGATTCTCAGTTCCTGTTCCTCTCAGTCCCCACCTCTTTGGTCCCTCATGCTCAGTAGTCTGTGCTCTCTCAGTGGCCAGAGCAGAATATCTATCATTATCATTTCCTGCATCTTTGTGCATTATCTTTTCTCTATTAGTTTTTTTTAAAATTTATTATCATCTATATGTATTATATTTTTAATTTTATAGTACATATAAAACAGGGATAAAGGAAGCTTTCAGCCAGGAAATCACTGACTGATTGAATATGATACAACACAGGACCTCTGAGCGTGTCGTAAATACTGACCTCCCCAGTTTGTTGGCTTTTGAATGCATCTGGCGTTCTCACATCCATGAAGACATGAACAGCTTAGATTTATATTTTTCTTTTTGTGCCAGTCAGCTATACCATATTACTTTGTGGCAAGCTGAGTGCCACCGCTCGGTTAACAGACGTGAGAGGCGAGATTTATTTCAGGACGCGAAGGCGTCTTTCTTTTTTTCACGGCCGCCACGCGGCTTTTGGTTTCATACCAAACACTATTTGCGCTACAGCCTCTCGGTCAGCACTTCCTCCGTCTCCAGTCAGCCCTCGTCTGCCTCCGTAGACCGCCTTTTAAGCGCCCAGGCTCACTGTCGAGGTAATCAGCACATTGTCAATCAATCAAACAATTAAACATCGGTGCTGATTAGCAATCCCCAACAGCTGTGAGTCCGAGAGCCGCCCCGCCCACTCTCTCTCTGCAGCCAACGCAAAACCACGCCCACTCTCCCACATACTTTAATCACTTAGCAAAGATATGAACATTTCCAGTTTGTCCAGCAGAAGGCATCAGAACATTATTACGTAAGGAAAGGGAAGGTATCTTTTTCATCCAGCAGAGGGCTGCAGAGTCAAACTTTTGGAATGGGATAAATAGCTGCGTTTAATGGGAATCCTCAGGTTTCGCATGTTGCAGAGCATCCTGGCCTCTCCCATTATGCATATAAATAAATGAACTCTTCTTATACAGTTTAGTGATGTAAACAGAATTGCTGTTGCCATTCAGATATACTTTATTATTATTTGCGTTTGTAACCAATTTTTAACAGGCTTCATTGTAAGTAACACATTGGGAATTCTATATCATAATGTAGACAGCATTTACTTTATGTAAATATGTGTAGCCTGTTACAGTACATAGTTAAAAATAACACAGTTGATGAGCACAGTCAAATAGCGTTAGTTTGAAATCATATGTGCGTTATTAATAAACATCATCATATATAATTAAAATAGGATAAAACTGGCGATGTTGTGATAGGTGCAGATATTGAGGCGTTAAAGCTGAAGCTGGAACGATTCTGGCGATGATGAAATCAGAGCGCTCTACATCTAATAAAAAAGGGGAAAAAAAAACACAATTTCGTCATACAGTTCATATGGAGAGGAAATCTACGGAAGAGGATTACGGTCACATGTGAAATTTTTTTTTTGAGTTCTGACTTTGAAGTCAGAATTCTGAGATTAAAGTCAGAATTCTGAGAATAAAGTCAGAATTCTGAGTTCTGACTTTAAAGTCAGAATTCTGAGATTAAAGTCAGAATTCTGAGAATAAAGTCAGAATTCTGAGTTCTGACTTTAAAGTCAGAATTCTGACTTTATTCTCAGAATTCTGACTTTAAAGTCAGAATTCTGACTTTATTCTCAGAATTCTGACTTTAATCTCAGAATTCTGACTTTAAAGCCAGAACTAAAAAAAATTGCACGTGGCCCTAATCCTCTTCCGTAGAAATCCACTACTTTGATTGATCAAAAAAAAAACTTTGCGTACCACATCAATGGTCGTACAGTAGATTGCAGGGCTCTGCCGTGTTCTTTGCGTAACGTCCCACGTCTTCTCTATTCTTTCTGGAGTGTTGCGCTCCTACCGCATCAAACACACGGTAGAATAATCGTTCAATAAACATTCGATTCGAACATTCGATTTTCAAATCAACAGTTATCTCCCCTCTACCCGAAACATTAAACCAGTTATGCATTTCATTGTATTCTCGTTGTTTTTTTATTGTTATTGCTAATGGTTTCTTCCAGCCGTGTAAGCCCAAGTGTATCTTTTAGTACACTAACATCCTTTGATAAAAAAAAAAAAAATTGCTCGCGAGTGTTTCATATAAGATTTGCCAAAGGTGCCTCAACAACGTACTGAGTAAAGGGTCTGAATACTTATGTAAATGTGCTATTTCAGTTTTTTATTTTTAATACATTTTCAAAAATTTCTAAACCTATTTTCGCTTCGTCGTTATGGGGTATTGTGTGAAGATTGATGAGAATAAAAATTATTTTTTAAATCAATTTTAGAAAAAGGCTGTAACTTAACAAAATGTGGAAAAGGTGAAGGGGTCTGAATACTTTCCGAAGTCACTGTAATTGTGTGGGTAAGTCTACCAAACTTTTCATTATGTCAGTCTGGCGCTTCGGAGTGGATTATGCTAGCGGTAAACCTCCATGTCACAATTTAATGAAAACTGAATTAATAGAAGGATGACACTGCTTACTGCGGTATTGCCAAATCTTCCAAAAGGCGACGGCGGAGCATATTAGGAACACCAAAGCAACCCCGGTGTGGCGTAGCGTCCCCAGAGTCCGTTCCAAGCTCGTCGGTGCACTATGCAGAAGAGACTGGTTTGAGTGTCATTCAGTGAACACACCTTAGATAATGTTTCTGTATTATCTCCTCAGTAGTGTCGCACTTTGGAACTTAATATTTCCAAGCCTCTGGTTGCACATCAGTGTTCCTTCCAGCACACTCTAATCTGCAAGCAGCAAAAGCACTGAATGAACTCCAGTGCAGCTGCAGTCTCATGGTGAACAACCTACCTGCTAACAGGAAGTGGGAAAGATGCTCACTGACACATCAGAGGGATGTACATAGATTGGCCTCACTCACTGAAAGAGGAAAAGCTAAGGGGAGAACACAACACTCACCTGGAACACTGCTGGCTTCCGTGTTCCGGACAACTGGTTTTCGGGACAGTTGAAGGTGCTTCTGTTGTCCTGTTCAATTTGTTGTTCTCTTGGGGTCGAGAGAGAGATGTGATGGTATCTGTCAGCTAATGCAAAGCCCAGTCTGAAAGTTTACCCATTATTTATTTATTTTTTTTAACTCAAAGTTGCACTTCTAATGTTCAAATCAAAACGTTTGTATTTAGGATAAATTACTAGACATCTGTCACAGTATTTCACATTGTACCCCAGTCTTTAAACCCTTAAAAAGGGTCCAAGCTCAAGGGGCCCATCCTCCTGTGGCTACCCAGGGTGTGGATTCCTTGTGACCAGCTTTCATGAATGTGAGAGATGTTCACCATACTAAAATTGGGGGAAATTTTCAAAGGAAATAAATCAGACACTATCTGATAACCTTGCATTTTACTCCACTGGATGATATTCATAGTGTCATCTACATTACGACTCCTGCACAACGGATCTACTGTTAAATGTTTCATTTATGAAGTAATGTTTTGGTCAAAACCCTGGGATTACATGAAGACAATTCGATGTTGCTACAATAAACAAAAGTACATCACCAAATACCTTATAAAATGTGTCTGTGTGCGTGTGCGCGCGCGTGTGTGTGTGCGTGTGTGTGGGTGTGTGTGTTGTGTGCATGTGTGTGTGTGTGTGTGTGTGTGTGTGTGTGTGTGTGTGTGTGTGTGTGTGTGTGCATGGGTGTGTGTATGTGTGTGTGTTGTAACACTGTGCTTATGTAAAAGGAGGACAGAACTCCTTACTTGCTCTCTACAAGCCAGTGACACCCTACAGTCTGCATATTACTGCAAGAGAGTGCTGGCAGCAGTTGGTGAAAAACAAAATTCAAGACATGCCCTCACTGAGAGAGAGTGACTGAAAAGACCATTTAAAATTCTATGAAAAAATGCATTGTCATACAGGTTTGTTTGATGTGAGTTCCTTACTTTCGGTGACTGTGGTAGTTGTAGTTTTCTGAGCGACAGTGATGTGAACAGGGATCTGTACTTCTTCAGTAGCACACCAATACCAGCCAGCGTCCTCTCTGTTCAGCTCCCTCATCGTCACAATGAAGCCATTTTTCGAGTGGCCATCTTTGATCTCTGATCTTTCAGAATTATTAGAATTCACTTCCACACAGGAGCCCTCAGCCCTGCACCACTTCTTCATGCTGCTCGATCCATTATAGTGACACTGCACACTGACACAGCCCCCTTCCACACCGGTCACCTCCTGCTGGTCAACCCAAAATCCAGGATTGTCTGAATTAAAACCAAGGAATAAAAACAAAAATATAAAGCATGGTATCTGTTAAGTTTTCCCAAAATCTAAATAAACTGCACAAGCCACACGAATATCAAAGCAAAATATTTCAATACTCTCATGGATTCAGCATGGGAGTGGGTTATAAAAAAATGCAAGAACCAATACAGCTGCCACCACACTCGCATTCCATATGTAGAGTCAAAATGAACAAATGGCTTTACAGAGTAACAATGATATTTTCAAACACACATGCCATGTCTCAATGTCGCTAGGATAATCGCTAGGTTAACTCATTTTACCCCCAGTGCAGCAGTCTACAGTAGATAGTAGAGCAGCATCAGTAAAACATGGGGAGAAGTGAAGATAATTAAAAGGTTTGGAGGCCGGCCTCGCTGAGTGCAACGTGTGCTGCAGCCATCTTACCTGCAGTAACAGACAGGTAGAGACGTCTGCCCTCATCTATAGCCTCATTGATCTCTACAGCAATCCAGTAATATCCAGAGTCCTCTGTCTTCAGCTTTGTCATGGTAACAGTGAAGACATGATGCGTAGGGTCATCAGTGATTGATGTTTCACCTTCGACTTTTGGAGAGTCAGTTCGTACTAGAGTACGACACGTGATCCAATCTGACCCCCGACACCAGTATTTCACATGCTTTTCATATTTCTTATCATAGTGACAGGGGATGGTGACAGATCCTCCACTCTGTACAGCTACTTTACTCACTGTGGACACAGCATCAGCACCTGCAGAGAGAAACACACACTTCATCAGTTTGGGTTCATTTTACCATCACAATGGAGTAAAACTCAGTCTATAAGGCAGCTGACTTCTGATTCGAGATACCCTCTGTATCTGTTAAATCGTGGATTTTTTAAAATTATAATTCATCATACCAATGAAAAACAAAAACATAAGCACCTTTACTCAATCTGAAACTATTCATCTTGAATTCATCAATGCCCAAAATCTGAATACAAAGGCGTATGTCAGTAATGGTCTCCTACACATCCTTGATAGTAATATTCTGTCATTTATTTATTTTAGCTTTACTTACACGTAGCCTCACAACATTGAAATCTCTTTTATAAGACAGAACAGCAGTCACACACTCAATCCATTAAGAGACACACAAAAAAAAAAAAAAACGCACAAGAGTGCAAGAAAAACGTGGAACATGGTACCAGATAAACAGCGAGATTAAAAACATTTACACTCAGGACCTGGATTGCAAGTACCCCCGCTTTTCAGTTCATTCAAAAAGACAAGTGTCAAGAACAAGTTTATTCAGGAATGCGTTTCATATTTTAGAACATACTCTCTGAATGGCAGTACCTTCATTACATTACATTACAGGCATTTAGCAGACGCTCTTATCCAGAGCGACTTACACAACTTTTACATAGTATTTTACATTGTATCCATTTATACAGCTGGATATATACTGAAGCAATTTTGGTTAAGTACCTTGCTCAAGGGTACAACGGCAGTGTCCTACCCGGGAATCGAACCTGCGACCTTTCGGTTACAAGCCCAGTTCCTTACCCACTGTGCCACACTCCGTCCAGGTTGAGACTATCAAATGCAATGATTTCCAACGAGAGAGCCACAGAGAATAATCTGTGAAAAAGAGCTCAGAAACAGATATGCTCTCCTTCCACTCTCAGTATAGTCATTTTACCATTAGAGGCTGCAGAACAGCATTATTTCCTGTGGTTAATCCTCTCTGCTCACCACAGTAAAGAACACAGCGTATTTTACTGTGGGGTTGAAGCTATTTCTGTGAGAGTATTCACACTTACAGTACCATATACCATAGCAACTTCTCTTTCAGTTAATGCTCAGAGCTGTATGTGAAGGGTTGGCTTTACTTAGAATATCACGCATACTGATATGGGGCATGAATCATGATTTTATTGTTTCTAGACAGTTACAAAAATATATTAACTTTTAAAATACAGGTTGTTATTTTTTGGGTTTACATTGCTTTTAGTGATTATAAATGGGCCTTTTTAGCGAGACTACATTCTGGTTGTCCTGAGTGTAACAATGATGCTCTCAACCGCTGTTCATTGTGCTGGAAAGGTGTCTGCCAAATGATTGCAATGTAAAGTGTAATACAATGTATTCACTTGTACAACTACACAATGCACAAACATTACAATTTCATCAACTGGGGTTTATGAAAAAGATTTTCAGTATGAATTGGTTTCCATGGCTTTGAAAATAAGAAAGAAAAGAGTACGCAGTGTAACAGTCAATGAAAAAGTTTTTTAAAAAAACAAAAAAAGAAAAGACCATCAATTGCTGACGTGCAAAAATAGTTTCTTGTGGCATCATGAATTTTTTTTTAAACTGATTTTTATTCATCGTAAATTAATGTTTTAAGAAAGTCAACTTGCCTAGGGCAAGTAAAAAGAGAAACAATTGTACTCAGAATGCAGAAAAAAAAAATTAATTACATCATAATCATATTCTATTCATGTAAACTCCAGACTTTAGTATAATTCATCAATTCAAATTTATGGTGCAGACAGTCTCGCTGTTACAATGCTCCAGTGTTCAGTACACAGTGAGAGATACGAGTCCTACCTGGCAGTACAGGGAGGAAGATGATGGAGAGGAAGAGTAGCTGAGTGGGAGCCATATGCGTGTGAAGCCCTCTTGTTTGTGTGTATGCATCCGTTAGAGGGTCCAGCTCTCTTTTTAACATGATTCTCACTTCCTGTTCCTCTCAGTCCCCACCTCTTTGGTCCCTCATGCTCTGTAGTCTGTGCTCTCTCAGTGACCAAAGCAGGGTAACTATCATTATCATTTCCTGCATCTTTGTGCATTATCTTTCCACGATTAGTTTATTTATTTATTATCATATATATGTATTATGTTTTAACTTTATAATACATATAAAACAGGGATAAAAGGAAGCTTTACAGCCAGGAAATCACTGACTGATTGAATATGATACAACACAGGACCTCTGAGCGTGTCGTAAATACTGACCTCACCAGTTTGTTGGCTTTTGAATGCATCTGGCGTTCTCACATCCATGAAGACATGAACAGCTTAGATTTATATTTTTCTTTTTGTGCCAGTCAGCTATACCATATTACTTTGTGGCAAGCTGAGTGCCACCGCTCGGTTAACAGACGTGAGAGGCGAGATTTATTTCAGGACGCGAAGGCGTCTTTCTTTTTTCACGGCCGCCACGCGGCTTTCGGTTTCATACCAAACACTATTTGTGCTACAGACTCTCGGTCAGCACTTCCTCCGTCTCCAGTCAGCCCCCCTTCTGCCTCTGTAGACCGCCTTTTAAGCGCCCAGGCTCACTGTCGAGGTAATCAGCACACATTGTCAATCAATCAAACAATTAAACATCGGTGCTGATTAGCAATCCCCAACAGCTGTGGCGCAGAGTCCGAGAGCCGCCCCGCCCACTCTCTCTCTGCAGCCAACGCAAAACCACGCCCACCCTCCTTTGTCTTCAACTTTGTCATGGTAACAGTGAAGACATGATGCGTAGGGTCATCAGTGATTGATAGTTCACCTTCGACTTTTGGAGAGTCAGTGCGTACTAGAGTACGACACTTATTCCAATCTAACCCCCGACACCAGTATTTCACATGCTTTTCATATTTCTTATCATAGTGACAGGGGATGGTGACAGATCCTCCACTCTGTACAGCTACTTTGGCATGATTCTCACTTCCTGTTCCTCTCAGTCCCCACCTCTTCGGTCCCTCATGCTCTGTATTCTGTGCTTTCTCAGTGACCAAAGCAGGATATCTATCATTATCATTTCCTACACGTTCATGTGTCATCTTTTTACTGTTATCTTTTATTTATTTATTATTAATAAAATGTATTTATTTATCATCTATATGTATGATCTTTTTCACTTTATGATACATATAAAACAGGGATAAAAGGAAGCCTTACAGCCAGGAAATCGCTGACTGATTGAATATGATACAACACAGGACCTCTGAGCATGTCATAAATATTGAGCTCCCCAGTTTGTTGGCTTTTGAATGCATCCAGAGTTCTCACGTACATGAAGACATGAACAACTTAGATTCATATGTGCCAGTCACCTATATCATGTTTATTTAATCATCTAGCAAAGATATGAACATTTCCAGTTTGTCCAGCAGAAGTACATTAATTAGGAAATGGTAGGTATCATTTTCATCCAGCAGAAGGGAGCAGAGTCAAACATTTGAAATGGGCTAAATGGCTGTATTTGATGGGAATCCTCAGGTTCTTTACGTTGCTGAGCATCCAGGACTCTTCCCTTGTGCATATAAACCAATGAACTCTTCTTATACAGTTCAGTGATGTAAACAGAATTGCTGTCGGGACCGTCATCAAACTCGTTGCTGCCCCCTATTGAGCTGACAGGGAACATTCACACATACATATCAAGATAATTTGGGTTAAAATATGAAAACCCTTTAGCACAATGAAAAAAGGTATAAAAAACAGTGAAAGGAATTAAGGAAAGTTTATAAAGATAATTAAGTGCAACTTCCATGGGTCACAGAGCCTTAAGATAAGTATCTTATATGATTTAAGGGGTTGATATTTCTTGGGCAAAGAACCAAACTGCAGAGTATTACGCCCAGAATTTGCTTTAATCCAACAAGAAGCTACATTTGAAGACGTAAATCAAGGTTAAAGGACTAGTGATCATACCTACATGTTCACCTGTCCCATTGTGTGCCAGTTTACCTATATCTGATATCTGCTGCCTGCGTACATGACACTGAAATATGACGAACAGTCTCACCTGTGGATTTTGCAGGATGACTGAGCAGTACATGACCTCATCTGCAGACCTCTCAGATGGCTGAGACAGTAAGAGAGAACAAGTTTCTGTTACTGACCAGAGTTTACATTACATCAGCTTACAATCATTTAGCCGATGCTCTTACCCAGAGTGAAGAACAGTAGTTAGGATTAGGGTTAGGAACTTGTTACACAGCTATATGCATAATTTTATCCAAAAAAAAAAAATCTGAAAAAAGAAAGGACCTCTAAACATCTGTAGGAAGGAAGTAATGAGACTGAATATTGTGAGCGATTCTCTGCAAAGGCACTTTGTAAATGTGTGAGAAATCCAACCGCTACCCAACCTGTGACTGAGGTGGACTCATTCTGTGTGATGACCGTGTTTTGGTGAACACTGTGCTGTAGGTCACTTCATCCTCAGAGTCTACAGTCTGCCAGAGGAGAGACACAACGAGAAACTCATCATAATGGCTGGTCTATCTGTATAGACCTCTGCCTTTTAAACGGTACAGTAGGGCCATTCAACAGGTGGACCAGGTACAAGCAAGTGAGCTCATTTCCAAGCAACAGAGAAAGGACATCAGGCCACAGAATTAACAAAAAACAAACATGTACGTTTTGCGATGAAAGAAATAGCAGTCGTTCAGATGGCTGCCCATCTGTGTAAACAGAGTTAGTGTCTATAGACTTAGCTTTGTGTTCGCAGATTTTTCAGCTCTACCAGAAAGAGAGTGTGGCTCAAAGTATCCAACTTAAGATTTAATTTAGTAAGTGCAGCTTTTCTCAATATGAACATCTTTCACATGAATAAAGAAACTTCACACTTTGTTGTAGGCAGTAATTTCTTCCACAGGACTACAACTCCACAGTCACCATTTGTCCTTTTCCATTCTGTGGCTCAGCTCATATTTTGATTGATTTTTGACTGACATTGACCCTCAGCTTTCTCGGCAGAGAGAAGAGTGTAAAAACCGACGTACCGTCAGCTTGATCCTCCTGTCCTCTCTTGCGTTCACCTGGACGCTCTCTGTAAGGAGACACACGATGAGCTGTGATAAGAGAGCACGATCAGGACAGAGCTGTGAGACTCCCCCTATGAGAGCCCCTACTGCCTGTGGAATTCTTGTGACTCAGTGTATTCAGTGTATTCACCAATACTGTTCTGACGGATCATATACAAACCATCCAAACGATTAATTTGACACCCAACACGCTTCATATGGATACTCACTGTGTTTTTTCCACAGCTTCCAGGTTACCACGGCAACAGCCACGACCAACAACAGTATCCCTGATGTCATGAGGATGATTGTGAGGTCTGGAAGACTGAACAATAGCAACAAGGTGCATGAAATTTAAACTCAACGCGGAATGCTTTACGGCCATATATCCTCATTACGGGATTCCAGTACAACTGCTGTTGAGAGAAATGAGAATCTCTGCTCTGAAATTATGCTGCATTTCAGCTGAATACTTGGTTTCATAACATTATGTTTTATAAAAATATATTTTTAAAGATTCTTTTACTTTTTTATTTTCACCCCCATTTTAAATGCCAAAATGAGATTCAGTGGTCATGTTAACACACAGTGTGTGTTTTTTGCACCACAGACTTGCACCACAACAAAATAACTCCTGTTTCTTTGAGCCAATCATCTTTCGGTATCTGACACTGTGCTCTCTATTGATCATATTTACACAGCCTTAGCGTAGCTGCAGGAGGAGGCCTCATTGACTTTGAAAAAGGAATTAATTCTGGGGCGCATTGGACAGGAAAAGCAGTCATTTTATTAAAAAATAATGGTGGTCCAACATCCTATTAAGATTTATTAACTATGTTACTTTTATTATTATTATTATTATTTGTTGTTGTTGTTGTTTTAACTTCATTTTGAAAATAGTTAGAGGGCTTTTCCTTTATAAATACCTTACCTATTGTTGTAAGTGGTTGTGGGTGGAAAAGATGACCGAGGTATTGTGACTGCTAACTGCTTTGAGGTTGAAGATTCTTCAGCCATTTCTGATGTGGTTGCTGTGCTAACTGGAAGAGATGTGCATGGTGGTCTTGATGTTGCACATTGGGTTGCTATGAAGAGTCAGTGGAGAAAACACCATGACATTCACACCCATCTGTTTTTCAACCCTCACTGACAGGAAGTGACAGCAAAGACCATTTAAAATTTAATGATTAAATGCATTGTTATACAGGTTTGTTTAATTTATAGTTCCTTACTTGTGGTAGTTGTAGTTTTGCTAGTGACAGTGATGTGAACAGGGATCTGTACTTCTTCAGTAGCACACCAATACCAGCCAGCGTCCTCTCTGTTCAGCTCCCTCATCGTCACAATGAAGCCATTTTTAGAGTGGCCATCTTTGATCTCTGATCTTTCAGAATTATTAGAATTCACTTCCACACATGAGCCCTCAGCCCTGCACCACTCCTTCATGCTGCTCGATCCATTATAGTGACACTGCACACTGACATGGCCCCCTTCCACACCGGTCACCTCCTGCTGGGCAACCCAAAATCCAGGATTGTCTGAATTAAAACCATGGAATAAAAACAAAAATATAAAGCATGGTATCTGTTAAGTTTTCCCAAAATCTAAATAAACTGCACAAGCCACTCGAATACCAAAGCAAAATATTTCAATACTCTCATGGATTCAGCATGGGAGTGGGTTGTAAAAAAATGCAAGAACCAATACAGCTGCCACCACACTCATTCCATATGTAGAGTCAAAATGAACAAATGGCTTTACAGAGTAACAATGATATTTTCAAACACACATGCCATGTCTCAATGTCGCTAGGATAATCGCTAGGTTCACTCATTTTACCCCCAGTGCAGCAGTCTACAGTAGATAGTAGAGCAGCATCAGTAAAACATGGGGAGAAGTGAAGATAATTAAAAGGTTTGGAAGCCGGCCTCGCTGAGTGTAATGTGTGCTGCAGCCATCTTACCTGCAGTAACAGACAGGTAGAGACGTGTGCCCTCATCTCCACCCCAATTGATCTCTACAGCACACCAGTAATATTTAGAGTCCTCTGTCTTCAGCTTTGTCATGGTAACAGTGAAGACATGATGCGTAGGGTCATCAGTGATTGATAGTTCACCTTCGACTTTTGGAGAGTCAGTGCGTACTAGAGTATGACACTTATTCCAATCTAACCCCCGACACCAGTATTTCACATGCTTTTCATATTTCTCATCATAGTGACAGGGGATGGTGACAGATCCTCCACTCTGTACAGCTACTTTACTCACTGTGGACACGGCATCAGCACCTGCAGAGAGAAACACACACTTCATCAGTTTGGGTTCATTTTACCATCACAATGGAGTAAAACTCAGTCTATAAGGCAGCTACTTCTGATTTGAGATCCCCTCTGTATCTGTTAATCTCTCTACTTTCTCATCTGCATGAATAAAGTACATCCCATCCTTACTTGGTCCACATAAAGCAGTCTTGGTGAAATGTGGTGTTCTGCACTCCGTGAGTGGTGTGCCCTTATTACTGAGTATAAACATCACCAACACTCTTGTTCATTCAAACACAGCATGAAAATAAATGTAACCAAGACATTGGATCTAAGTAAAATTTTGTCTAACACACCAACATATAGTACAAATTGTTACGATGATCTTGTAGCTCAATTAATTCCCTGAAGCTCATTTCATTTTTCTAGAATATTATATTAAATCGTGGATTTTTTAAAATTATAATTCATCATACCAATGAAAAACAAAAACATAAGCACCTTTACTCAATCTGAAACTATTCATCTTGAATTCACCAATGCCCAAAATCTAAATACAAAGGAGTGTCAGTAATGGTCTCCTACACATCCTTGACAGTAATATTGTCATTTTTTTATTTCTGCTTTACTTAAATGTAGCCTCATAACATTGAAATCTCTTTTATAAGACAGAACAGCAGTCAAACACTCAATACCTTAAGAGACACACAAAGAAAAAAATGCACAAGAGTGCAAGAAAAACGTGGAACATGGTACCAGATAAACAGCGAGATTAAAAACATTTACACTCAGGACCTGGATTGCAGTTACCCCCGCTTTTGAGTTCATTCAAAAAGTGTCAAGAACAAGTTTATTCAGGAATGCGTTTCATATTTTAGAATATACTCTCTGAATGGCAGTACCTTCACAGGTTGAGACTATCAAATGCAATGATTTCCAAGGGGAAAGCCGCAGAGAATAATCTGTGAAAAAGAGCTCAGAAACAGATATGCTTTCCTTCCACTCTCAGTATAGTCATTTTACCATTAGAGGCTGCAGAACAGCATTATTTCCTGTGCTTAATCCTCTCTGCTCACCACAAGAAAGAACACAGCACATTTTACTGTGGGGTTGAAGCTATTTCTGAGAGAGTATTCATACTTACAGTACCATATACCATAGCAACTTCTCTTTCAGTTCATGCTCAGAGCTGTATGTGAAGGGTTGGCTTTACTTAGAATATCACGCATACTGATATGGGGCATGAATCATGATTTTATTGTTTCTAGACAGTTACAAAAATATATTCACTTTTAAAATACAGGTTGTTATTTTTTGGATTTACATTGCTTTTAGTGATTATGAATGGGCCTTTTTAGCAAGACTACATTCTGGTTTTCCTGAGAGCAACAATGATGCTCTCAACTGCTGTTCACTGTGCTGGAAAGGTGTCTGCCAAATGATTGCAATGTAAAGTGTAATACAATGTATTCCCTTGTACAACTACACAATGCACAAACATTACAATTTAATCAACTGGGATTTATGAAAAGGATTTTCAGTATGAATTGGTTTCAATGGCTTTGAAAATAAGAAAGAAAAGAGTACGCAGTGTAACAGTCAATGAAAAAGTTTTTTAAGGAAACAAAAAAAAGAAACGACCATCAATTGCAGACGTACAAACATAGTTTCTTGTGGCTTCATGAATTATTTTTTAAACTGTGATTTTTATTCATCGTAAATTAATGTTTTAAGAAAGTAAACTTCCTTAGGGAAAGTAAAAAGAGAAGCAATTATACTCAGATTGCAAAAAAATTTAATTACATCATAATCATATTCTATTCATGTAAACTCTAGACTTCAGTATAATTCATTAATTCAAGTTTATGGCGCAGTCAGTCTCACTGCTACAATGCCCCAGTATTCAGTACACAGTGAGAAACGAGTCCTACCTGGCAGTACAGGGAGGAAGATGATGGAGAGGAAGAGTAGCTGAGTGGGAGCCATATGCGTGTGATGCCAGCTTGTTTGTGTGTATGCATCCGTTAGAGGGTCCAGCTCTTTTTAACATGATTCTCAGTTCCTGTTCCTCTCAGTCCCCACCTCTTTGGTCCCTCATGCTCAGTAGTCTGCTCTCTCAGTGACCAGAGCAGGATATCTATCATTATCATTTCCTGCATCTTTGTGCATTATCTTTTCTCTATTAGTTTTTTTTTTAATTTATTATCATCTATATGTATTATATTTTTAATTTTATAGTACATATAAAACAGGGATAAAAGGAAGCTTTCAGCCAGGAAATCACTGACTGATTGAATATGATACAACACAGGACCTCTGAGCGTGTCGTAAATACTGACCTCCCCAGTTTGTTGGCTTTTGAATGCATCTGGCGTTCTCACATCCATGAAGACATGAACAGCTTAGATTTATATTTTTCTTTTTGTGCCAGTCAGCTATACCATATTACTTTGTGGCAAGCTGAGTGCCACCGCTCGGTTAACAGACGTGAGAGGCGAGATTTATTTCAGGACGCGAAGGCGTCTTTCTTTTTTTCACGGCCGCCACGCGGCTTTCGGTTTCATACCAAACACTATTTGTGCTACAGCCTCTTGGTCAGCACTTCCTCCGTCTCCAGTCAGCCCTCGTCTGCCTCCGTAGACCGCCTTTTAAGCGCCCAGGCTCACAGTCAAAGTAATCAGCACATTGTCAATCAATCAAACAATTAAACATCGGTGCTGATTAGCAATCCCCAACAGCTGTGGAGCAGAGTCCGAGAGCCGCCCCGCCCACTCTCTCTCTGCAGCCAACGCAAAACCACGCCCACCCTACCACATACTTTAATCACCTAGCAAAGATATGAACATTTCCAGTTTGTCCAGCAAAAGGCATAAGAACATTATTACGTAGGGAAAGGGAAGGTATCTTTTTCATCCAGCAGAGGGCAGCAGAGTCAAACTTTTGGAATGGGATAAATAGCGGCGTTTAATGGGAATCCTCAGGTTTCGCATGTTGCAGAGCATCCTGGCCTCTCCCATTATGCATATAAATAAATGAACTCTTCTTGTACAGTTTAGTTATGTAAACAGAACTGCTGTTGCCATCCAGAAAAAAAACTTCATTATTATTTGCATTTGTAACCGATTTTTAACAGGATTCATTGTAAGAAACACATTTGGAATTATATATCATAATGCAGATAGCATTTACTTTCTGTAAATATGTGTAGCCTGTTACAGTACATAGTTAAAAATAACAAAGTTGATGAGCACATAGTCAAATAGCGTTAGTTTGAAATCATGTGTGCACGTTTATCATTATTAATAAACATCATCATATAATTAAAATAGGATAAAACTGTGGCAGGTGAGAGGTGCAGATATTGGGGCGTTAAAGCTGAGGCTGGAACGATTGTGGTGATGATGACATCAGAGCGACTCTACATCTAATAAAAAAGGGAAAAAACAATTTCGTCATACAATTCATATGGAAAGGAAATCCAGTACTTTGATTGATCAAAAACAAAAAAAAAAAAACTTTGCGTACCACATCAATGGTCAGTAGATTGCAGGGCTCTGCAGTGTTTTTTTGCGTAACGTCCCACGACTTCTCTATTCTTTCTCGAGTGCTGCACTCCTACCGCATCAAACACGCAGTAGAATAATCGTTCAATAAACGAACATTAGATTTTCAAATCAACGGGAAGATAACTGTTGATTTGAAAATCTAATGTTCGTTTATGCATTTAATTGTATTCCCGTTGTTTTTGTTATTTTTATTGCTAATGGTTTCTTCCATTAGCAATAAAGAAGAAACTTGTAAGCCCAAGTGTATCTTTGTAAGCCCAAGTGTATCTTTTAGTACACTACCATACTTTATAGTAAAAAAAAAAATATATAAGATTCATATAAGATTTGCTAAAGGTGCCTCAACAAAGTACTGAGTAAAGGGTCTGAATACTTATGTAAATGTGATATTTCAGTTTTTTAAAAATATATTTTTAAAAATTTCCAAAAACCTCTTTTCGCTTCGTCATTATATTGTGTGTAGATTGATGAGAATAAAAATTAATTTTTATCAGTTTTAGAAAAAGGTTATAACGTAACAAAATGTGGAAAAGGTGAAGGGGTCTGAATACTTTCCGAAGGCACTGTAATTGTGTGGGTAAATCTACCGAACTTTTCATTATGTAAGTCCGGCGCTTCGGAGTGGATTATGCTAGCGGTAAACCTCCATGTGCCAGTTTAATGAAAACTGAATTAATAATAGAAGGTGACACGACTTACTGCGGTATCGCCAAATCTTCCAAAAGGCGACGGCGGAGCATATTAGGAACACCAAAGCAACCCCGGTGTAGCGTAGCGGGCCCAGAGTCCGTTCCAAGCTTGTCGGTGCACTACGCAGAAGAGACTGGTTTGAGTGTCATTCAGTGAGCGCACCTTAGATAATGTTTCTGTATTATCTCCTCAGTAGTGTCGCACTTTAGAACTTAATATTTCCAAGCCTCTGGTTGCACATCAGTGTTCCTTCCAGCACACTCTAATCTGCAGGCAGCAAAAGCACTGAATGAGCTCCAGTGCAGCTGCTGTCTCATGGTGAACAACTTGCCTGCTAACTGGAAGTGGGAAAGATGCTCACAGACACATCAGAGGGGATGGACATAGTCTGGCCTCACTCACTGAAAGAGGAACAGCTAAGGGGAGAACACAAAACTCACCCGGAACACTGCTGGCTTCCATGTTCCGGACAACTGGTTTTCGGGACAGTTGAAGGTACTTCTGTTGTCCTGGTCAATTTGTTGTTCTCGTGGGGTTGAGAGAGAGATGTGATGGTATCTGTCAGCAAATGCAAAGCCCAGTCTGAAAGTTTACCCTTTAGTTTTATTTTTTTAAACTCAAAGTTACACTTCTAATGTTCAAATCAAAACTTCTGTATTTAGGATAAATTACTAGACATTTGTCACAGTATTTCACATTGTACCCCAGTCTTTAAACCCTTACAAACGCAAGCCTATAGGTTAAGAGTGGCAGGAAAAGCTCCCTAGGTAGCGTATAGGAAGAACCCTTAGAAGGGTCCAGGCTCAAGGGGCCCGTCCTCCTGTGGCTGCTGAGGATGTGGATGGCTCGTGACCAGCTAACATGAATGTGAGAGATGTTCACCATACTAAAATTGGGGAAAATTTTCCAAAGTTTTCAAAGGAAATAAATCAGACACTATCTGATAACCATACATTTTACTCCACTGGATGATATTGTAAGTGTCATCTACATTACGACTCCTGCACTATGGATCTACTGTTAAATGTTTCAGTTATGAAGTAATATTTTGGTCAAAACCCTGTGATTACATGAAGACAATTTGATGTTGCTAAACTAAACAAAAGTACATCACCAAATACCTTATAAAATGTGTGTGTGTGTGTGTGTGTGTGCGTGTGTGTGCGTGTGTGTGTGTGTGCGTGTGCGCACGTGTGAGTGTGTGTGTGTGTTGTGTGTGTGTTGTCACACTGTGGTTATGTAAAAGGAGAACAGACCTCCTTACTTGCTCTCTACAAGCCAGTGGCACCCTACAGTCTGCACATTACTTCAAGAGAGTGCTGACAGCAATTGGTGAAAAACAAAATTCACGACATGCTCTCACTGAGAGAGAGTGCCTGAAAAACCATTTAAAATTCTATGATAAAATGCATCATTATACAAGGCTGTTTATTTTGAGTTTCTTACAAGTGGTGACTGTAGCTGTTGTAGTTTTCTGAGTGACAGTGATGTGTACAGGGATCTGTTGTTCTTCAGTAGCACACCAATACCAGCCAGCGTCCTCTCTGTTCAATTCCCTCATCGTCACAATGAAGACCTTTTTAGAGCGGTCGTCTTTGATCTCTGCTCTTCCAGAATTCACTTCCACACAGGAGCCCTCAGCCCTGCACCACTTCTTCATGCTGCTCGGTTCATTATAGTGACACTGCACACTGACACGGCCCCCTTCCACACCAGTCATCTCCTGCTGGTCAACCCAGAGTCCAGGAGTGCCTGAACACCACAGAATAAAGACAAAAATATAGCTGTAGAAACGTCCTTCTGTACTTAAAAAGTCACAGAGGGGCCATTACTGTAATTTGTTCATGATATCACTCAATCAGTGCAATATCATGTCCATTTGATTTGAATGATTTGCAGTTGAAAGTTATCGTAGCAACAAAATCATGCATTCATACGTATATGTAAGCGCGGTCAAGAACTGTTTGCTTCCCCCAGTAAGCAATGTCTGTTTCCACTTCCTGTGTGCTCACATGAAGTGCACCTGTACCCTTAGAGTATATAACATGTAGAGACAGTGACACCAATAGAACTCTGTGGGGAGGGCATAAGAACCAGGAAGTACAATATTTTCGCTCAACAGACATGCTCAGTTGTGTCCCTGGTCAGATGCCGAAATCATGTGTACAACGAGGATAGCGCAGACATTGGCTAAAATAAATAATTTTAAAATTCATATCTTTCCTTATCTCAGAAAACCAGTAAGTGATCTGCCTATCTAATATAATGCATGGAGTTAACATCAATATTTGAGTGGGGAGTATTTCATTTTCGCTGTCAAAAATGAATGGAGCCCAATGGGGAAACTTGTTTTTTGAGCGAAAATCATAGATATCAGCAGGGGGCGACATTACATCCGGTGCTGAGGTTGACAACCGAAAGCTGGCCCCTTGCTTGTACCCCTATACTATACTCCACCCAGTTTTAAAAAGTATAAGTGCACAGAAACAGATAACAGCAAACAAGTGTGATATTCTCATAGACACAGCCTGGGGGTGGGTTGCAAAAATGCAACTGCCATTAAAGTAGCATTGCATTTGCATTCCATGAAGACTTAAAATGAACTAATAGTTTTGCAGAGTAATAATGATACCTTTAAACACACATGCCTGCACTTTTACATGTTTTGGAAAAACTCAGTGTTGCTAGGATAACTGCTAGGATTTATCCCCAGTGCAGCAGCTTACAGTAGAAAGTTCTGTGCTGCGTGAGGTTGGAAAACATGGGGAGAAATGAAGATGCCGTTATTAAGAGGCTGGGAAGCAGGCCTTGCTGAGTGCAGTGTGTGCTGCAGCCATCTTACCTGCAGTGACATCCAGGTACAGATATGTGTGCTTATCTCCACCCCCCTTGATGTCTACACAACACCAGTAGTATCCAGAGTCCTCTGTCTTCAGCTTTGTCATGGTAACAGCGAAGACATGATGGGTGGGGTCATCGGTGACTGATGTTTCACCTTCGGCTTTTGGAGAGTCCGTGCGTACTAGAGTATAACATGATGACCACCTTGACCCCTGACACCAGTATTTCACATTATTTTCATATTTCCTATCATAGTGACAGGGGATGGTGACAGATCTTCCACTCTGTACAGCTACATTACTCAGTGTGGACACAGCACCAGCACCTGCAGAGAGAAACACACACTTCATCAGTCTGGGTTCATTTTACTGTCAGAACAGAGTAAAGCGCAGTCTGTAGAGCAGCTGACTCTCAGGGTATGTGTGAATCCCCCTGTGTGGCTGGAGGTTCGACCCCCTGCCAGGGCACCTTCTGATTGGAGATCCTCTCTCATTCCGTTACTCTCTCTGCTTCTCCCCTGTCTGAATAAAGTACAAAGGGGAGGGTGGACTGTCTGGTCTCCTTTATAAAATGGGGTGGACTAAAATCACCAAGGGCCAAATGAGCCCGTCCTTATCTGGTCCACAGCAAAGCCATCTTGGTGAAACGTGGTGTTTTGCCCTCTGTGAGTGGTGTGCCCTTATTGCTGAGTACAAACTGAAGGGAATATCACTAATGATCAAATTCATCCTGATACACCAAAACAATAAGTGTAACCAGCACACTGCATCTAGGTAAAATATGGTCTAACACACCAAGACATTATAATAAATGTATCATTGGACAAGTTGATGGGATGATCTTGGGTAAAATTAATGTGTTTGATTGTCAAAACCAAACAATTACTAGAGTAATTACTTCCATTTTAATTTAAATGTGTCCTTTTCTGATACATGTTTCCTGGTAAAATTGAAATCTCTTTAATAAGAGAGGCCAAATCAAGAGGCAGCAGTCAGACACTCAGTACCACTGCAGACACAGACAAAGCACACAAAAGTAAAGTATTATAGTATATAGCAATGGTACGAGGAAACAGGAAGATTAAAAGCATTTACACTGCAGTTACTATGCTTTTAAAATCATTCACAGAGATGAGGGTCAAGATCCACTTTATTCAGGGATGTGGTCCAGTACCACAGACTGCAATTTCTGAAAGCAGTTTCCTGCAGTTGCAGTATTACATTACATTACAAAACTAAGATTTTATTCATCATAAATTATTGGCTAAAAGATATTAAACTCCAATTGCAAGAGAGAAGTGCATGAATTCCAAGTATAGAGCCAGAGTTTGTTTATGTTTATGAGTTGTACTCTGATTGCAAATACATATTTTAATTACATCATAGTCAGGTTCTATTCGTGTAAATTACAGACTTCAGTATAACTCCTTCATTGAAGTTCATGGCACAGAGAGTCTTGCGGATACAATGCTTCAGTATTCAATACACAGTGTGAGAAACAAGTCCTTCCTGGCACTACAGGAAGAAGGAAGATGATGTAGATGGAGAGGAAGAGTAGCAGAGTGGGAGCCGTACGTGCTTGACGGGTGTGTGTGTGTGTGTGTGTGTGTGTGTGTGTGAGTGAGTGAGTGAGAGAGTGTGTGCGTGTGAGTGAGAGAGAGAGAGTGTGGTGCGTGTGAGTGAGTGAGAGAATGTGTGCGTGTGTCACATAGAGATGCATATTTATCTAGACAGGAAAGCCCGCCCTCAGCCAACCAAAGCTGTGAAGCTCCGGAAGTGCAGTAAGCTTGTACTGTGCATGTCTTTGTTGTGGAGGGCAAAACATTGAGCTCCCCATTAAAGTGAATGGGGAACATCAGGCTTTTGAAGGCAAAATAAAACTTCCCCGATGATACTTTGAATCTTTATTGACGACCATTCACATGAAAAGCAGATCGAAAAATATTAATTATGTAATAAAATATGCCCTGTTGAATAAATATCTTCCTAAGACTTCTGAATCAGAACAACCATTGTTTCAGAAACTGCTGCACATAATGAAATTAAGGATCACAGAAAATTTACCTTTGAGGTATTCTGGATTTCTACAGTAAATTCAATGAGAAGCAAACTCTTTTTCCCTCAACAGTTGTGAACATGCGCAGTAGAGGCCGTTTCCTGATACTTCCTTGGCTTCACTGACTGGCCACTGACACCCTCTCCATTTCACGTGGACACTCTATAGTGAATCATTTTGAGTCTCTTTAACATGAATCTGACTTCCTGTTCCTCTCAGTCCCCACCTTTATGTATTATCTTTTCACTATTATTTTAATCATGCAAAGTATGTGAATGGTTGGCTTTACTTAAAATATCACGCATACTGATATGGGCCATGAATCATGATTTTATTGTTTTTAGACAGTTCCAAAAATATTTTAACTATTAAAATACAAGTTGTTATTTGTTGGGTTTACATTACTTTAATGATTATAAATGGGCCTTTTTAGCAAGACCGCATTGTGGTTTTCCTGAGAGTAATTCTGTTCTCAACTACTGGTCACTGTGCTGGAAAAGTGTCAGACGTATTATTGTAATGTAACGTAATGTAATATGATGGATTCTCTTGTACAAATACACAATGCACAGACATTAAATTTTCATCAGTTCAGATTCATTATAAAGACTATCTGTATGAATTGGTTTCAATGGCTTCGAAAATAAGAAAGAAAAGAGTACACAGAGCAACAGTCAATGAAAACATTTTTTAAGGAAAAAAAAAAAAGAAACAGCCATAAATTGCAGACGTGCAAACAGTTTCTTGTGACTTCATGAATTCTTTATTAAACTGTGATTTTTATTCATTGTAAATTAATGTTGTGAGAAAGTAAACTTGCCAAGGGCAAGTAAAAAGAGAAGCAATTGTTTTCATATTCTATTTATGTAAACTCCAGACTTACGTAAAATCCATTTATTCAAGTTTATGGCGCAGACAGTCTCACTGCTACAATGCTCCAGTGTTCAGTACACAGTGTGAGAAACGAGTCCTACCTGCCAGTACAGGGAGGAAGATGATGGAGAGGAAGAGTAGCTGAGTGGGAGCCATATGCGTGTGATGCCAGTTTGTTTGTGTGTATGCATCCGTTAGAGGGTCCAGCTCTTTTTAACATGATTCTCAATTCCTGTACCTCTCAGTCCCCACCTCTTTGGTCCCTCATGCTCAGTAGTCTGTGCTCTCTCAGTAACCAAAGCAAGATATCTATCATTATTTCCTGCATCTTTGTGCATTATCTTTCCATGATTAGTTTTTTATTTATTTATTATCATATATATGCATTATATTTTTAACTTTATAATACATATAAAACAGGGATAAAAGGAAGCTTTACAGTCAGGAAATCACTGACTGGTTGAATATGATACAACACAGGACCTCTGAGCGTGTCGTAAATACTGACCTCACCAGTTTGTTGGCTTTTGAATGCATCTGGCGTTCTCACATCCATGAAGACATGAACAGCTTAGATTTATATTTTTCTTTTTGTGCCAGTCAGCTATACCATATTACTTTGTGGCAAACTGAGTGCCACCGCTCGGTTAACAGACGTGAGAGGCGAGATTTATTTCAGGACGCGAAGGCGTCTTTCTTTTTTTCACGGCCGCCACGCGCCTTTCGGTTTCGTACAAAACACTATTTGTGCTACAGCCTCTCGGTCAGCACTTCCTCCGTCTCCAGTCAGCCCCCGTCTGCCTCCGTAGACCGCCTTTTAAGCGCCCAGGCTCACTGTCGAGGTAATCAGCACATTGTCAATCAATCAAACAATTAAACATCGGTGCTGATTAGCAATCCCCAACAGCTGTGAGTCCGAGAGCCGCCCCGCCCACTCTCTCTCTGCAGCCAACGCAAAACCACGCCCACCCTACCACATAATTTAATCACCTAGCAAAGATATGAACATTTCCAGTTTGTCCAGCAGAATGCATCAGAACATTATTACATAAGGAAATGGAAAGTATCTTTTTCATCCAGCAGAGGGCAGCAGAGTCAGACTTTTGAAATAGGATAAATGGCTGCATTAGATGGGAATCCTCAGGTTTCTCACGTTGTAGAGCATCCTGGTCTCTTCCCTTGTGCATTTAAACAAATGAACTCTTCTTATACAGTTTAGTTATGTAAACAGAACTGCTGTTGCCATCCAGAAAAAAAACTTCATTATTATTTGCATTTGTAACCGATTTTTAACAGGATTCATTGTAAGAAACACATTTGGAATTATATATCATAATTCAGATAGCATTTACTTTCTGTAAATATGTGTAGCCTGTTACAGTACATATTTAAAAATAACACAGTTGATGAGCACATAGTCAAATAGCGTTAGTTTGAAATCATGTGTGTGTTATTAATAAACATCATCATATAATTAAAATAGGATAAAACTGGCGATGTTGTGATAGGTGCAGATGTTGAGGCGTTAAAGCTGAAGCTGGAACGATTCTGGCGATGATGACATCAGAGCAACTCCACATCTAATAAAAAAGGGAAAAACACAATTTCGTTATATATTTCATATGGAGAGGAAATACAGTACTTTGATTGATCAAAATAAATAAATAAATAAATAAATAAACGTTGCGTACCACATCAGTGGTCGTACAGTAGATTTCAGGGGTCTGCTGTGTTATTTGCATAACATCCCACGTCTTCTCTATTCTTTCTGGAGCGCTGCTCTCCTACTGCATCAAACACACGGTAGAATCAGGGCCGGCCCGTGGCATAAACACTCTATGCGGTTGTTTAGGGCCACAACCGCTAGGGGGGGCCACACGACCACGAGGGGGGGACACACAATCCAATGTTTATCTGATGAATAACATTTTTTTCGTATTTACGTTATTCACCGGAGCTATCGCAGAACTAGCGGTATAAATTGAAAATGGAATAATAATACAAGGATGACACGACTTACTGCGGTATCGCCAAATCTTCCAAAAGGCGACGGCGGAGCATATTACGAACAACAAAGCAACCCCGGTGTGGCGTAGCGCCCCCAGAGTCCGTTCCAAGCCCGTCGGTGCACTACGCAGAAGAGGCTGGTTTGAGTGTCATTCAGTGAACGCACCACAGATAATGTTTCTGTATTATCTCCTCAGTAGTGTCGCACTTTGGAACTCATTTCCCAGCCTCTGATTGCACGTCAGTGTGTCTTGTTCAGCACACTCTAATCTGCAGGCAGCAAAAGCACTGAATGAGCTCCAGTGCAGCTGCAGTCTCATGGTGAACAACCTGCCTGCTTACAGGAAGTGGGAAAGATGCTCACAGGCACATCAGAGGGGATGGACATAGACTGGCCTCACTCACTGAAAGGGGAAAAGCTAAGTGGAGAACACAAAACTCACCTGGAACACTGCTGGCTTCCGTGTTCTGGACAACTGGTCTTCTGGCCAGTAGAAGTAGAAGAGTAGAACACATTAGAAGACCCTTCTGTTGTGCTGGTCAGTTTGTTGTTCTCGTGGGGTTGAGAGAGAGATGTGATGGTATCTGTCAGCAAATGCAAAGCCCAGTCTGAAAGTTTACCCTTTAGTTTTATTTTTTTAAACTGAAAGTTACACTTCTAATGTTCAAATCAAAACTTTTGTATTTAGGATAAATTACTAGACATCTGTCACACTATTTCACATTGTACCCCAGTCTTTAAACCCTTACAAACGCAAGCCTATAGGTCAAGAGTGGCAGGAAAAGCTCCCTAGGTAGCATATAGGAAGAACCCTTCAAAGGGTCCAGGCTCAAGAGGCCCGTCCTCCTGTGGCTGCTGAGGATGTGGATGGCTTGTGACCAGCTAACATGAATGTAAGAGATGTTCACCATGCTAAAATTGGGGAAAATTTTCCAAAGTTTTCAAAGGAAATAAATCAGACACTATCTGATAACCATACATTTTGCTCCACTGGATGATATTCCAAGTGTTTCTTTATCATCGACAACTCCTGCACTATGGATCTACTGTTAAATGTTTCAGTTATGAAATAATATTTTGGTCAAAAACCTGGGATTACATTAAGACAATTCGGTGTCGCTCAACTAAAATACATCAAATACTTTATAAAATGTCTGTGTGTGTGTGTGTGTGTGTGCGCGTGCGTGTGTGTGTGTGTGTGTGTGTGGGTGTGTCAAATACCCTCTTTCTCAACCGTCCTTTGGACGGTTGAGAAAGAGGATATTTGAAAACAATGACCTAAATATACACACAAAAACAGATGCATGTAAGGCAGTATGTCTCTCAACCCTCCTGTATGGTTGTGAAGCATGGACAACATATAGCCGGCACATAAAGCTCCTCCAGGCCTTTCACATCAAGTGCCTACAATGCATTCTTGGAGTCAAGTGGCAGGATCACACACCCCACACTGAAATACTGGAAAGGACCAATTGCAAACATATAGAAACCATCATTTCTCTGCACCAACTTCGCTGGCTCGGACATGTCACAAGAATGCCAGAACAACGCCTTCCAAGGAGGACTCTGTATGGCCAGCTACACCATGGCATGCGATTGGCGGGTGGGCAGAAAAAGCACTATAAGGATCAGGTCAACATAGTCATGAAGAAATGTAACATCAACCCGGCTAACCTGGAAAACCTAGCTGCAGGGCGATCCATCTGGAGGCGACAATGTGATGTCTACAATGTGAGGGTCTACAAAAACTAGAGACAGACTTCACAAATGCACGCCATGAAAAGCATGCAAAAAGACATGCATGCCTGCCAGCACTTAACCCACCAACACCAAGCCCAACATTTGTGTGTCTACATTACAACTCCTGCACTATGGATCTACTGTTAAATGTTTCAGTTATGAAGTAATATTTTGGTCAAAACCCTGGGATTACATGAAGACAATTTGGTGTTGCTAAACTAAACTAAAGTACATCACCAAATACCTTATAAAATGTGTGTGTGCGTGTGTGTGTGTGTGTGTGCGCATGTGTGAGTGTGTGTGTGTGGGTGTGTGTGTGTTGTAACACTGTGGTTATGTAAAAGGAGAACAGACCTCCTTACTTTCTCTCCACAAGCCAGTGGCATCCTACAGTCTGGACATTACTGCAAGAGAGTGCTGGCAGCAATTGGTGAAAAACAAAATTCACGACATACCCTCACTGAGAGAGAGTGACTGAAAAGACCATTTAAAATTCTATGATAAAATGCATTATTATACAGGGCTGTTTATTTTGAGTTCCTTACGTGTGGTGACTGTAGTAGTTGTAGTTTTCTGAGTGACAGTGATGTGTACAGGGATCTGTAGTTCTTCAGTAGCACACCAATACCAGCCAGCATCCTCTCTGTTCAGCTCCCTCATCGTCACAATGAAGACATTTTCAGAGCGGTCATCTTTGATCACTGATCTTCCAGATTTAGCAGAATTCACTTCCACACAGGAGCCCTCAGCCCTGCACCACTTCTTCATGCTGCTCGGTTCATTATAGTGACACTGCACACTGACACGGCCCCCTTCCACACCGGTCACCTCCTGCTGGGCAACCCAGAGTCCAGGAGTGCCTGAACACCACAGAATAAAAACAAAAATATAGCTGTAGAAATGTCCTTCTGTACTTAAAAAGTCACAGAGGGGCCATTACTGTAATTTGTTCATGATATCACTCAATCACTGCAATATCATGTCCATTTGGTTTGAGTAATCTACATTTGAATGTTATCGTGGCAACAAAATCATGCATTCATAAGTATATGTAAGCACGGTCAAAAACTGTTTGCTTCCCCAAGTAAGCAATAACTGTTGCCACTTCCTGTGTGCTCACCTTAAGTGCACCTGTACCCTTAGAGTATATAACCTGTAGGGACAGCGACACCAATAGAACCCTGTGGGGAGTGCAACATAACCAGGAAGTACAATATTTTCGCTCAACAGACATGCTCAGTTGTGTCTCTGGTCAAATGCCGAAATCATGTGTACAACGAGAATAGCGCAGACATTGGCTAAAATAAATAATAATAGAAAAATTCATATCTTTTCTTACCCCAGAAAAACCAGTAAGTGATCTATCTTTCTAATATAATACATGGAGTTAACATCAATTTTTGAGTGGAGAGTATTTCATTTTTGTTGTCAAAAATGAATGGAGCCCAATGGGGAAACTAACTTTTTGAACAAAAATCATAGATATCAGCAGGGGGCGACATTACATTCGGTGCTGAGGTTGAGAACCGAAAGCTGGCCCCTTGCTTGTACCCCTATACTATACACCACCCAGTTTTAAAAAGTATAAGTGCACAGAAACAGATAACATAGGAAGAAGCAAAAATACAGAATGGCTCCAACAGTAGCACTGCATCTATGAATTACCCCCAAAATCCAGTCTCTTTCAGACTAAAGCAAACGAGTGTCATATTCTCATAGACACAGCCTGGGAGTGGGTTGCAAAAAATGCAACTGCCATTAAAGTAGCCACCACACTTGCATTCCTTGAAGAGTTGAAATGAACTAATAGTTTTGCGGAGTAATAATGATACCTTTAAACACAGATGCCTACACTTTTACATGTTTTGGAAAAACTCAGTGTTGCTAGGATAACTGCTAGGATTTGCCCCCAGTGCAGCAGTCTACAGTAGAAAGTTTTCTGCAGCATGAGGTTTGAAAACATGGCGAGAAGTGAAGATTATTAAGAGGTTGGGAAGCAGGTCTTTCTGAGTGCAGTGTGTGCTGCAGCCATCTTACCTGCAGTGACAGACAGGTACAGATATGTGCCATCATCGTAACCCCAATCAATCTCTACACAACACCAGTAATATCCAGAGTCCTCTGTCTTCAGCTTTGTCATGGTAACAGCGAAGACATGATGGGTGGGGTCATCAGTGATTGATGTTTTACCTTCGGCTTTTGGAGAGTCAGTGCGCACTATAGTATAACATGATGACCACCTTGACCCCTGACACCAGTATTTCACATTATTTTCATATTTCCTATTATAGTGACATGGGATGGTGACAGATCTCCCATTCTGTACAGCTACATTACTCACTGTGGACACAGCATCAGCATCTGCAGAGAGAAACACACGCTTCATCAGTCTGGGTTCATTTTACTGTCAGAACAGAGTAAAACGCAGTCTGTAGAGCAGCTGACTCTCAGGGTATGTGTGAATCCCTCTGCGTGGCTGGAGGTTCGACCCCCTGCCAGGGCACCTTCTGATTGGAGATCCTTTCTCATTCCGTTACTCTCTCTGCTTCTCCCCCATCTGAATAAAGTACAAAGGGGAGGGTGGACTGTCTGGTCTCCTTTATAAAATGGGGTGGACTAAAATCACCAAGGGCCAAATGAGCCCGTCCTTATCTGGCCCACAGTAAAGCAGTCTTGGTGAAATGTGCTGTTTTGCCCTCTGTGAGTGGTGTGCCCTTATTGCTGAGTACAAACTGAAGGGAATATCACTAATGATCAAATTCATCCTGATGCACCAAAACAATAAGTGTAACCAGCACACTGCATCTGGGTAAAATATGGTCTAACACACTAAGACATTATAATAAATGTATCATTGGACAAGTTGATGGGATGATCTTGGGTAAAATTAATGTGTTTTATTGTCAAAACCAAACAATTACTAGAGTAATTTTCTTCCATTTTAATTTAAATGTGTCCTTTTCTGATACATGTTTCCTGGTAAAATTGAAATCTCTTTAATAAGAGGGCCAAATCAAGAGGCAGCAGTCAGACACTCAGTACCACTGCAGACACACACAAAGCACACAACAGTAAAGTATTATAGTGTAAAAGCAATGGTACGAGGAAACAGGAAGATTAAAAGCATTTACACTGCAGTTACTATGCTTTTAAAATCATTCACAGAGATGAGGGTCAAGATCTACTTTATTCGGGGATGTGGTCCAGTACCACAGACTGCAATTTCTAAAAGCAATTTCCTGCAGTTGCAGTATTACATTACATTACAAAACTAAGATTCTATTCATCATAGATTATTGGCTAAAGGAAATTAAACTCCAATTGCAAGAAAGAAGTGCATGAATTCCATGTATAGAGCCAGAGTTTGTTTATGTTTATGAGTTGTACTCTGATTGCAAATACATATTTTAATTACATCATAGTCAGGTTCTATTCAGGTAAATTACAGACTTCAGTATAACTCCTTCATCGAAGTTCATGGCACAGAGAGTCTTGCAGATACAATGCTCCAGTATTCAGTGCACAGTGTGAGAAACAAGTCCTTCCTGGCACTACAGGAAGAAGGAAGAGGAAGATGATTGAGAGGAAGAGTAGCAGAGTGGGAGCCGTATGTGCTTGACGGGTGTGTGTGTGTGTGTGTGTGTGAGTGAGTGATTTAGAGAGTGTGTGAGTGTGAGTGAGAGAGAGAGAGTGTGGTGTGTGTGAGTGAGTGAGAGAGTATGTGCGTGTGTCACATAGACATGCATATTTATCTAGACAGGAAAGCCCGCCCTCAGCCAACCAAAGCTGTGAAGCTCTGGAAGTGCAGTAAGCTTGTACTGTGCATGTCTTCACTGTTGAGGGCAAAACATTGAGCTCCCCATTAAAGTGAATGGGGAACATCAGACTATTGAAGGCAACATAAAACTTCCCCGATGATATTTTGAAACTTGATTGACGACCGTTATGTTTCACATGAAAAGCAGATTGAAAAATATTAAATATGTAATTAAATATTCCATTTGAATAAATACTTTCCCAAGATTTCTGAATCACAAACAACCATTATTTCAGAAACTGCTGCACATAATGAAATGCGTGATCACAAAAAATTGACCTATGAGGTTTTGTTCAGATGTTAAAGCAAGCTCTTTTTCCCTCAACAGTTGTGAACATGCGCAGTAGAGGCTGTTTCCTGATACTTCCTAGGCTTCACTGACTGGCCACTGCCAACCTCTCCAGTGTTCATGTGGACACTCAATGGTGTGTCATTTTGAGAGTCTCTTTTACATGAATCTGACTTCCTGTCAGTCCCCACCTTTATGTATTATCTTTTCACTATTATTGTAATCATGCAAAGTATGTGAATGGTTGGCTTTACTTAAAATATCACGCATACTGATATGGGCCATGAATCATGATTTTATTGTTTTTAGACAGTTCCAAAAATATATTAACTATTAAAATACAAGTTGTTATTTGTTGGGTTTACATTACTTTAATGATTATAAATGGGCCTTTTTAGCGAGACCGCATTGTGGTTCTCCTGAGAGTAATTCTGTTCTCAACTACTGGTCACTGTGCTGGAAAAGTGTCAGACGAATTATTGTAATGTAACGTAATGTAATATGATGGATTCCCTTGTACAAATACACAATGCACAGACATTAAAGTTTCATCAGTTCAGATTCATGATAAAGACTGTCTGTATGAATTGGTTTCAATGGCTTTGAAAATAAGAAAGAAAAGAGTACACAAAAAAGAAACGGCCATAAATTGGGGACGTGCAAACATAGTTTCTTGTGACTTCATGAATTCTTCACTAAACTGTGTATTTTATTCATTGTAAATCAATGTTGTGAGAAAGTAAACTTGCCAAGGGCAAGTAAAAAGAGAAGCAGATTTTTTCATCAGTCATATTCTATTTATGTAAACTCTAGGCTTACGTAAAATCCATTTATTCAAGTTTATGGCGCAAACAGTATCACTGTTACAATGCTCCAGTGTTCAGTACACAGTGTGAGAAACGAGTCCTACCTGCCAGTACAGAGAGGAAGATGATGGAGAGGAAGAGTAGCTGAATGGGAGCCATATGTGTGTGATGTCCTCTTGTTTGTGTGTATGCATCCGTTAGAGGGTCCAGCTCTTTTTAACATGATTCTCACTTCCTGTTCCTCTCAGTCCCCACCTCTTTGGTCCCTCATGCTCTGTAGTCTGTGCTCTCTCAGTAACCAAAGCAGGATATCTATTATTATTATTTCCTGCATCTTTGTGCATTATCTTTTCACTATTAGTTTTTTTTATTTATTATCATCTATATGTATTATATTATTAACTTTATAATACACATAAAACAGGGATAAAAGGAAGCTTTACAGCCAGGAAATCACTGACTGACTGAATATGATACAACACAGGACCTCTGAGCATGTCGTAAATACTGATCTCCCCAGTTTGTTGGCTTTTGAATGCATCTGGCGTTATCACATCCATGAAGACATGAACAACTTAGATTCATATTTTTCTTTTTGTGCCAGTCAGCTATACCATACTAATTTAATCACCTAGCAAAGATATGAACATTTCCAGTTTGTCCAGCAGAAGGCATCAGAACATTATGTGAGGAAATGGAAGGTATCTTTTTCATCCAGCAGAGGGCAGCAGAGTCAGACTTTCGGAATAGGATAAATGGCTGCATTTGATGGGAATCCTCAGGTTCCTCACGTTGCAGAGCATCCTGGCCTCTTCCCTTGTGCATATAAACAAATGAACTCTTCTCATACAGTTTAGTTATGTAAACAGAATTGCTGTTGCCATTCAGAAATACTTTATTATTATTTACGTTTGAAATCAATTTTTAACAGGATTCATTATACGTAACACATTGGGATTTATATATCATAATGCAGAAAGCATTTACTTTCTGTAAATATGTGGTGCCTGTTAAAGTACATAGTTAAAAATAACACAGTTGATGAGTACATAGTCAAATAGCGTTGGGCTTTAAATCATATGTGCGTTATTAATAAACATCATCATGTAATTATAAAATAAGATAAAAACTGGCGATGTTGTGATAGGTGCAGATATTGAGGCGTTAAAGCTGAAGCTGGAACGATTCTGGCGATGATGACATCAGAGCGACTCTACATCTAATAAAAAAGGGAAAACACAATTTCGTCATAGAATTGATATGGAGAGGAAATCCAGTACTTTGATTGATCAAAAAAAAAAAAAAAACTTGCGTACCACATCAATGGTAGATTGCAGGGCTCTGCTGTGTTATTTGCGTAACGTCCCGCGTCTTCTCTATTCTTTCTCGAGTGCTGCGCTCCTACTGCATCAAACACACGGTAGAATCAGGGCCGGCCCGTGGCATAAACGCTCCATGCGGTTGTTTAGGGCCACAACCGCTGGGGGGGGGGGGGGGGGGGGGGGGGGGCACACGACACACGATGTCCAATGTCCAATGTTTATCTAAGGTAAATAACGTTATTTTCGTATTTACGTTATTCACCGGAACTATCGCAGAACTAGCGGCATAAATTGGAAATGAAATAATAATACAAGGATGACACGACTTACTGCGGTATCGCCAAATCTTCCAAAAGGCGACGGCGGAGCATATTAGGAACACCAAAGCAACCCCGCTGTGGCGTAGCGCCCCCAGAGTCCGTTCCAAGCTCGTCGGTGCACTACGCAGAAGAGACTGGTTTGAGTGTCATTCAGTGAGCGCACCACAGATAATGTTTCTGTATTATCTCCTCAGTAGTGTCACACTTTGGAACTTAATATTTCCAAGCCTCTGGTTGCACATCAGTGTGTTCCCTTCAGCACACTCTAATCTGCAGGCAGCAAAAGCGCTGAATGAGCTCCAGTGCAGCTGCAGTTTCATGGTGAACAACCTGCCTGCTTACCGGAAGTGGGAAAGATGCTCACAGACACATTGAGGGGATGGACATAGACTGGCCTCACACACTGAAAGAGGAAAAGCTAAGGGGAGAACACACAATTCACCTGAAACACGGCTGGCTTCCGTCTTCTGGACAACTGGTCTTCTGGACAGTAGAAGGTGCTTCTGTTGTGATGACCAGTGTGTACTGCTTGTGGGCTTCAGAGGGAGATGCGATGTCATCTGCCAGAAAGCTCGAAGCCCAGACTGAAATTTGAATGGAAATAGATTAATAATTCTGTTACAAAAGCACTCCCCCCCCCCCCCCCCCCCCCCCCCCCCCCCCCCCCCCCCCCCCCCCGCCCCCTTGAGAATAATATATATCAATGAATGATTCATGAAGATTATCTCCATTTTTTATTGTTATTTGTGTGCGTCCGTGCGTGTGTGTGTGTGTGTGCGTGCGTGTGTGTGTGTGTGTGTTCTGCAACACTGTTGCAATGAAAAAGTAGAACAGAACTCCCAGCTTGCGCTGTACAAGCCAGTGATACACTACAGTCTACACAATAATACAGCGCTGGCACCAGTTGGTGAAAAACATTTTGCAACAAGCCATTTACAACCCTGTTTTTCAACCCTCACTGCGAGGGCGTGACAGAAAAGACCATTTAAAATTTAATGATAGAATGCATGCAGACTTGTTTTGGATTCCTTACATGTGGTGACTACGGTAGTTGTAGTTTCTTGAGTGACAGTGATGAGAACAGGGATCTGTAGTTCTCCAGCAGCACACCAATACCAGCCTGTGTCCTCTCTGTTCAGCTCCCTCATCGTCACAATGAAGACATTTTTAGAACGGCCATCATTGATCTCTGCTCTTCCAGATTTACCAAAATTCAATTTCATACCGGAGCCCTCAGCCCTGCACCACTTCTTCATGCTGCTCGGTTCATCATAGTGACACTGCACACTGACAAGGCCCCCTTCCACACTGCTCACCTCCTGCTGGTCAACCCAGAGTCCAGGAGTGCCTGAGTAAAAAAACATGGAATTAAAACAAAAACATAAAGCATTGTATCTGTGAAGTTGCCCCCGAAATCCAAAAATCTAAATAATCTGCACAAGCCACTGAAAGACCAAAACTAATAATTTCTGTACTCTCATGAACACAACCTGGGAGTGGTTTGCAAAAAAAAAATCACCATTAATGTTGCCACCACACTCTCATTCCTCATGTATAGTTAAAATGAACCAATGGTTTTGCGGAGTAACAAAGGTATATTTAAATAAACATGCCAGCATATTTATATTCAGTGTTGCTGGGATAGCCACTAGGTTAACTCATTTACCCCCAGTGCAGCAGTCTACAGTAAAAAAAAGTTCTGTGAAGATGCCGTTATTAAGAGGTTGGGAAGCAGGTCTCACTGAGTGCAGTGTGTGCTGCAGCCATCTTACCTGCAGTGACAGACAGGTACAGACGTGTGCTCTCATCTAAACCCCAACCAATCTCTACACAACACCAGTAGTATCCAGAGTCCTCTGTCTTCAGCTTTGTCATGGTAACAGCGAAGACATGATGTGTAGGGTCATCAGTGATTGATGTTTCACCTTCGACTTTTGGAGAGTCAGTGTGTACCAGAGTACGACACGTATTCCAGTCTGACCCCCGACACCAGTATTTCACATGCTTTACATATTTCTTATCATAGTGACAGGGGATGGTGACAGATCTTCCGCTCTGTACTGCTACATTACTCACTGAGGACACAGCGTCAGCACCTGCAGAGACAAACACACACTTCATCAGTTTGGGTTCATTTTACCGACACAATGGAGTGGGTTAATCTCTCTGCTTTCTTTCCTACCTCAATAAAGTACATCCCATCCTTATCTGGTCCACATAAAGCAGTCTTGGTGAAATGATATTTTGTCATTTTTTATTTTTCCTTTACTTATACGTAGCCGCATAACATTGAAATCTCTTTTATTAGACAGAACAGCAGCCACACCCACAATACCTTTACAGACACAAGATAAACACATAAGAACATAAGAGTGACATAATACAAAAAAAACGTGGAACAATGGTACCAGCAAACAGTGAGATGAAAAACGTTTACACTCAGGACCTGTATTGCAGTTACCCTGCTTTTGCGTTCATTCAAAGAGACAAGAGTCAAGATCCAGATTGTTCAGAGACATGTTCCATTACCACCAAGTATAATAAAAACTGTTTTTCAACTGTAGTATTACACTGAATGACAATCACAGAGACACTCTTATCCAGAGCAGCGTACAGAAGTGGAGATGTACATCACTTTGGGGAAAATGGGCGTTTGGGGATGGGGATTTTAAAAAGTATCTTTTGCTGGCTGCTCACTTGGTAAAAGTGCCGTAAGCACCACAAACACAATTCGAATCTGACCCGCTCCAGTCCTGACAGTGGCCAGCAGCCCTGCAGGGGCGGCACACAATTTGCTTTGCCTAAGGCAGGGGTCCTCAATCTTATCCCAAAAGGGCCGGTGTGGGTGTACACTTTTGTTCCAACCAAGCAGTAAAACACCTGCTTCTACTAATCAACCACTATAGTCTTTGCGGAGAACCTCAATTAGTAGAATCAGGTGTGTTACTGCTTGGTTGAGACAAAAGCCTGCATGTACACCAGCCCTTTCTGGATAAAATTGAGGACCCCTGGCCTAAAGAATATACAGCATGGGAGATATTCAGTTGGCAGTATTCACTATTCATTGTTCGAGCAACCCGTCCAGGCGTTTCTGGCTGGCTTACTGCGCACGCATATAAATGGGTCTTTCCCCCACCCCCGCTCTGGCAAGTGTGCGCAGCTTGTGGTTGAGGTGTGAAAAGAAGCATCTGGCTGGGACTGTGTGTTTCAGAGAACAACCCGAGTGTCATTACCAGAACGATGTCTGTGCATCAACGGTGTCTGTGAGTGGCTGGTTCAGGTGTCATTTGTACGTATTGACTGTTTTATTGGATACAAGGTTAAGAGTGCGTAACTGTGTGTTCATTCGCGTATGATCTGCATTGGACATTAAGACCCATTATTAGCATGCTGGCCAAAGCTGTACAAGCTAAATAGTCACTGTACCTAACATCCACCATTCAGGACATTACACCAGCACCAAGGGTGTATTTGTGCATTCTTGTACATGGTTTGTGAATTGGACATTCCAAATTTTGGGTGGAGCTGGAGATGCAAACTTTATTTTTTTATAAATTAATTTTTAACTCATTTAAAATTCTAAGGAAGAGCCTGGAAATCACAGACAGGCAAGTCGAGCAAAAGTAGGATAGGAGTTTCTGAATGATTTTCGAAAATTGGACACCAGACATGAGGCCTAGGTGCAGCTATGGAGGTCCAGCCCCCTCTCGTGTATAAAATGCAACTGTGTGTGAGTGACCTGACAGTAATGAAATGGAGAGCACCATGGTACACTGCATCTACAACACATAGATAAGCAAACAGCAGCATGCATACACCAAACACCATCATACATTAAGCCTATTACAGGTTAAAATAAATAAATAAATAAATTAATCCATTAATTAATTAAACAATATATATATATATTGAAACTAATTCTTGCTTCCATGAAAAAAGGCCAATATATTTTAGAACATACTCATTGGAAGGCAGTACCTTCACAGGTTGAGAAGCCCCAGAAAATAATGTGTGCAAAAGAGCTAACAAACTTACCATACCATTTACCATTAGGGTCTGCAGAACAGCATTATTTCCTGTGGTTAAACCTCTCTGCTCACCACAATAAAGAACACAGCATATTTTCCTGTTGGGTTGAAGCTATTTCTGTGACAGTATTCACACTTAGAGAACAATACCATAGCAAGTTCACTTTCTGTTAATGTTCAGAGCTATTGTAATCATGCAAAGTATGTGAAAAGTTGGCTTTACTTAGAATATCACGCATACTGATATGGGACATGAATCATGATTTTGTTGTTTCTAGACAGTTACAAAAATATATTAACTATTAAAATACAGGTTGTTATTTTTTGGGTTTACTTTGCTTTTAGTGATTATAAATGGGCCTTTTTAGCGAGACTACATTCTGGTTTTCCTGACAGTAACAATGATGCTCTCAACTGCAGTTCACTGTGCTGGAAAAGTAACGTAATATAATGGATTCCATTGCACAAATACACAATGCACAAACTTTACATTTTCATCAATTCAGATTCATGAAAAGGACTTTATACATGAATTGGTTTCAATGCCTTTGTCAATAAGAAAGAAAAGAGCATGCAGTGCAATGGTCAATGAAAATGTTTTTTAAAGAAACAAAAAGAGAAACGGCCATGAATTGCAGACAACCATAGTTTCTTGTGGCTTCATAAATTCTATTTTAAACTGTGATTTTTATTCATCGAAAATTAATGTTATAAGAAAGTTAACTTGCTTAGGGCAAGTAAAAAGAGAAGCAATTGTACTCAGATAATATTTTAAATTACAAAAAAATTAATTTTATTATAGTCATTTAACCACATGTAAACTCCAAACTTCAGTGTAACTCAATAATTCAAGTTAATGGCGCAGACAGTCTCACTGCTACAATGCTCCAGTATTCAGTACACAGTGTGAGAGACAAGTCCTACCTGGCAGTACCAAGAGGAAGATGATGGTGAGGAAGAGTAGCTGAGTGGGAGCCATTTATGCGTGTGATGCCAGCTTGTGTGTGTGTATGCATCCGTTAGAGGGTCCAGCTCTTTTTAACATGATTCTCACTTCCTGTTCCTCTCAGTCCCCACCTCTTTGGTCCCTCATGCTCTGTATTCTGTGCACTTTCAGTGGCCAAAGCAGGGTAACTATCATTATCATTTCCTGCATCTTTGTGCATTATCTTTCCACGATTAGTTTTTTTCAAATTTATTATCATCTATATGTATTATATTTTTAACTTTATAATACATATAAAACAGGGATAAAAGGAAGCTTTACAGCCAGGAAATCACTGACTGATTGAATATGATACAACACAGGACCTCTGAGCGTGTCGTAAATACTGATCTCCCCAGTTTGTTGACTTTTGCATCCAGAGTTCTCACATACATGAAGACATGAACAACTTAGATTTACATTTTTCTTTTTGTGCCAGTCAGCTATACCATATTAATTTAATCACCTAGCAAAGATATGAACATTTCTAGTTTGTCCAGCAGAAGGCATCAGTACATTATTAAGTGAGGAAATGGAAAGTATCTTTTTCATCCAGTAGAGGGCAGCAGAGTCAGACTTTCGGAATAAGATAAATGGCTGCATTTGATGGGAATCCTCAGGTTCCTCAAGTTGCAGAGCATCCTGGCCTCTTCCCTTGTGCATATAAACAAATGAACTCTTCTTATACAGTTCAGTGATGTAAACAGAATTGCTGTTGGGACCGTCTTCAGACTCGTTGCTGCCCCCTATTGAGCTGACAGGGAACATTCAGGCATAGATATCAAGACAATTTGGGTTCAAATATGACCACCCTTTGGCACAACTAAAAAATGTATTAAAAACAGTGAAAGTAATGAAAGAAAATTAATAAATATAATTCAATGCAACTTCCATGAGTCACAGAGTCAAAGATAAGTATCTTATATCATTTGGTTGGTTGATATTTCTTGGGCAAAGAGCAAAACTGAAGAGTATTATGCCCAGAATCTGCTTTAATCCAACAACAAGCTGCTAATTACTCTTAATCTGACGCTTTACTTGTCTGTTAAAGGGTGATTTATTCTCGGGTCACATTACATCGGAAATAGCTAAGAATAGCATGAATAGCATGAAGAATAAATGCCCCCTATTAACACTCAAAGTCTGTCAGTTCTACTATTCCTATTTTTTAATTTTTTTATTTAACCTTTATTTACACAGGGTAGGTTCACTGAGCACGGATGCTCTTCTGCAGAAAGGCCCTGCTTCACACTCATACACTTTCACACCTGGGAGCTGCCCAGTGCAACCACAATCCTCTATTGTTGGCCTATACTGCACGGCTTGGCTCATGATTCCCTTAATAAAAGCCTACGCTATCTAAATGCATTAAATATTGGCAGGCGAAACCTGTGTGGTCATAATTACTGAATGTCCCAGTCTGTGTGAAATTAAACCATCAGTAGAATATGAGGAGGATCTGCAGATAGAGTTTGCCGTGCAAGAAGTTGCAGCTTCTCTGAAGATCTGACATTCAGGAACCAAACCCCCACAGAGGAACAGACAGTCAAACAGTTGTGATTATTCTCCGCACTACTCAAATAGCAGTGTGTGAATCCTCTACCATAGCCTCCATGTGTCTGTAATCATTGAAATGAAAGAGAAAGAGAGAAATCTCAGGGGAAAGCAGAGGTAGTAAAGATGCGATATGACAGAAGTTACGACAGTAGTTATGACACTTACTTCTTATATGTTAGAAGCAAAAAGAATGATCTTCTCAACTACTGAAAAAAGTGCAAATCCAGCTAAATGTACCTATTTTTTCTGCTGGGCTACTGAGCTGTAAATCACATCATCAGCTGTTCCTGCTGGCGACTGGTTAGGGGAGTGTGTGGCCTGTACAGAAGAGGACATGCATACACAGTATTTTAGTCACTAAAAATGAACTTTACTGAGAGGTAAACAAACATTTCCCTTTTAATATTCTGCGGGGCAGACTAAACCTCAGTTTTAAACCCCTTGGCCACATAACCGCATTAAACCTGAACAGCTCATTCTTATTTCTCAGACTTCAATAGCTGTTCCAGTGGTAATGCAGGTATGTGGAGAATTAAACTCCAGCTAAGCACATTGCAATTGACACTCTGCGTTTTGAGTGTGGACATTTGAAGACGTAAACCAAGGTTAAAAGACTAGTGATCATACATGCATGTTCACCTTTCCTATTGTGTGCCAGTTTACCTACTGATATCTGCTGCCTGTGCATCTGACACTGAAATTTAATGAACAGTCTCACCTGTGGATTTTGCAGGATGACTGAGCTGTATATGACCTCATCTGCAGAGCTCTCAGATGACTGGGACAGTAAGAGGGAACAACTATCTGTTACTGACCAGAGTTTACATCACATTACAATCATTTAGCCAATGCTTTTATCCAGAGGGAAGAACAGTAGCTAGGGTTAGGATTAGGAACTTGTTACACAGCTGTACCTATAATTATATCCAAGAAAAAAAAACTGAAAAAGAAAGGACCTCTAAACATCTGTAGGAAGGAAGTAATGAGACTGAATATTGTGAGCGATTCTCTGCAAAGGCACTTTGTAAACGTGTGAGAAATCCAACCGCTACCCAACCTGTGACTGAGGTGGACTTCCTCTGTGTGATGATGACCGTGTCTTGGTGAACACTGTGTTGTAGGCCACTTCATCCTCAAAGTCTACAGTCTGCCAGGAGAGAGACACAACGAGAAACTCATCATAATGGCTGGTCTATCTGTACAGACCTCTGCCTTTTAAACGGTACAGTAGGGCCATTCAACAGGTGGAACAGGTACAGGCAAGTGAGCTCATTTCCAAGAAACAGAGAAAGGACATCAAGCTACAGAGTTAAGAAAAAGCTATATCTACATTTTACTATGAAATAAATCATAGTAGTCGTTCTGTGTAAACAGAGCTAGTGTCTTTAGGCTTAGCTTCATGTTTGCAGATTCCCAGTTCTACATGTTCAACCAGAAATTTTGTGTAGCTCAAAATATCCAATCTAAGATTGTTCTGAATTTAATTTAATTTGGTAAGTGCAGCTTTTCTGTATATGAACTTCTTTCACATGAATAAAGAACCTTCACACTTTGTTGTAGGCAGTAATGTTTTCCACAGGACTACCACTCCACAGTCACCATTTGTCCTTTTCCATTCTGTGGCTCAGCTCATATTCTAATTGATTTGTGTCTGACATTGACCCTCAGCTTTCTCGACAGAGAGAAGAGTGTAAAAACCGACGTACTCTCAGCTCGTTCCTCCTGTCCTCTCTTGCTCTTGCGTTCGCCTGGACGCTCTCTGTAAGGAGACACACGATGAGCTGTGATAAGAGAGCGCGATCAGGACAGAGCTGTGAGACCCTCCCTACTAGAGCCCCTACTGCCTGTGGAATTCCTGTGACTCAGTGTATTCAGTGTATTCACTAATAGTGTGCTGACTGATCATATACACAGCATCCAAGTGGTACTTCAACACCGAACATGCTTCATACGGATACTCACTGTGTTTATTACACAGCTTCCAGGTTACCACGGCAACAGCCACTACCAACAACAGTATCCCTGATGTCATCAGGACGATTGTGAGGTCTGGAAGACTGAACAATAGCAACAGGGTGCATGAAATTTAAACTCAGCGGCATGCTTTAGGGTCATATATCCACATTACGGGATTCCAGTACTACTGCTGTTGAGAGAAATGAGAAGCTCTGCTCTGAAATTATGCTGCATTTGAGCTGAATACTTGGTTTCATAACATTATGTTTTATAAAAATATATTTTTAAAGATACTTTTACTTTTTTTTTCACCCCCATTTTAAAGGCCAACATGAGATTATAAATACCTTACCTATTGTTGTAAGTGGTTGTGGCTGGAAAAGATGACCGAGATATTGTGACTGTTAACTGCTTTGAGGTTGAAAGCTCTTCGGCTGTTGCGGATGTGGTAGCTGTGCTAACTGGAAGAGATGTGCATAGTGCTCTTGTTGTTACACATTTGGTTGCTATGAAGAGTCAGTGGAGAAAACACCATGACATTCACACCCATCTGTTTTTCAACCCTCACTGACAGGAAGTGACAGAAAAGACCATTTAAAATTCTATGATTTAATGCATTGTTTTACAGGTTTGTTTAATTTGAGCTCCTTACTTTTGGTTACTGTGGTAGTCGTAGTTTTCTGAGCGACAGTGATGTGAACAGGGATCTGTAGTTCTCCAGCAGCACACCAATACCAGCCTGTGTCCTTCCTGTCCAGCTCCCTCATCATCACAATGAAGACCTTTTTAGGGCGGTCATCTTTGATCTCTGATCTTCCAGATTTAGCAGAATTCACTTCCACACAGGAGCCCTCAGCCCTGCACCACTTCTTCATGCTGCTCGGTTCATTATAGTGACACTGCACACTGACAGAGCCCCCTTCCACACCAGTCACCTCCTGCTGGTCAACCCAGAGACCAGGAGTGCCTGAACACCACAGAATAAAAACAAAATTATAAAGCACATATGTTCTTAAAATATAAAATGCATCTATGAATTTCCTCCCTAAATCTCAAAATCAAAATTAGCTGTCATTTGCAAAAAGTCATTTACAGACTAAAGCAAAATAATTTTCATACTCTTATGGATACAGCGAGTGGGATTGCAAGAATTATATTGGCACCACACTCATTTTTTATGCAGAGTCAAAATAAACCAATGGTTTTTCAGAGTAGCAAAGATATTTTTAAACTCGCATGCCTGTCTCATTCTTTTTTACAAGTTTTGTAAAAACTTGGTGCTGCTAGTAGAACCGCTAGGAAATCACTGGGGGAAAGTGGAGACGCTGTTACTAAGAGGTTGGGAAGCAGGTCTCACTAAGTGAAGCCATCTTACCTGCAGTGACAGACAGATCCAGATATTTGCGCTCATCTGGAGTCCCATAAGTCCCGATCTCTACAGCACACCAGTACCATCCAGAGTCCTCTGTCTTCAGCTTTGCCATGGTAACAGTGAACACATGATTGTCGGGGTCATCAGTGATTGACGTTTCACCTTTAACTTTTGGAGAGTCAGTGCGCACTACAAAAGAACATCTATGCCACGGTGACCCACTACACCAGTATTTCACATACTTTTCATATTTCTTATCATAGTGACATGGGATGGTGACAGATCTTCCGCTCCGTACAGCTACTTTACTCACTGTGGACACAGAATCAGCACCTGCAGAGAGAAACACACTTCATCAGTTTGGGTTCATTTTACCATCACAATGGAGTAAAACTCAGTCTACAAGGCAGCTGACTTCTGATTTGAGATCCCCTCTGTATCTGTTACTCTCTTTGCTTTCTTCCCTGCCTGAATAAAGTACATATCATCCTTATCTGGTCCACATAAAGCAGTCTTGGTGAAATGTGGTGTTTTGCAGTACAAATATCACTAACGCTCTTATTCATTCAAACACACCATGACAATAAGTGTAACCAACACATTGTTGGTGTATTAGACCAAGTAAAATTTGGTCTAATACACCAACATATAGTATAAATTGTTACAATGATCTTGTACCTCAATTAATTCCCCGAAGCTCATTTAATTTTTCTAGAATATTCTATTAAATTGTGGATTTTTTAAAATTATAATTTATCATACAAATGGAAAACTAAAACATAACCACCTTTACTCAGTCTGAAACTATTCATCTTGAATTCACCAATGCCCAAAATCTGAATACAAGGGAGTTATGTCAGTAATGGTCATCTACACATCCTTGACAGTAATATTCTGTCATTTTTTATTTTTCCTTTACTTATACGTAGCCTCATAACATTGAAATAACTTTTATAAGACAGAAAAGCAGTCACACACTCAATACCTTTACAGACACTAAAGAAACACATAAGAGTGTCGGGGGGGGGGGGGGGGGGGGGGGCAAGGGAATGGACCCAAACGCAGAGTTGAGAAAACACTCAAAATCCAAAGGGGTAAACACAAACCGAGGATGTTACTTTTAATGAGTACAAAAAACAAGAGAGAACAAAAACAAAGGGCATGAAAAACGTGCAGGGCATGATTCCAAAGGTCAAAGTGAAGTTAGTAAAACGCAAAAACAAAGAAAATCCAGAAATCCAAAAACGATGTAGAAACAGAGCACGGGCAGAGTGAAGAACACTGAGGGCAAAACACAGAGTCACAAGAACATAAAGGAGCACAAACCAAAACACAATCCTAAACGCACACACAAAAAAGGATCCAGCACCTGAGTCAAGGAAGAAGGGAACTTAAATAGACAAGACACTGACGAGACACAGGAGGGCACAATGCACAATCAGGCCACAGAGAGGGAAGGGAAAACGAGCCAACCCAACAACAATAATGGAATAATTGAAAACAATAATACAATTAAACGGGGTAAAAGGACAGAACTAAAAACTGAAGTGCCGCCATCTGGCGGCCAAAAAAGGGAAACACAGACCAACCACAGAACCATGACAAAGAGTAACACGGTACAAGAAAAACATGGAACAATGGTACCAGCAAGCAGTGTTATTGAAAACATTTACACTCAAGACCTGCATTGCAGTTACCCCGCTTTTGAGTTCATTCAAAGTCACAAGTGTCAGAATCCAGTTTGTTCAGGGACGTATTCCATTACCACCAAGCGTAAAAAAGCAGCTTTGTAACTGCAGTATTACATTAAATTACAATCACTGAAACACTCTTATCCAGAACAGAATACAGAAGTGGAGATGTACATCACTCTGGGGAAAATGGGCATTTGGGGATGGGGATTTTGAAAAGCATCTTTTGCTCACTGCTCACTTGGTAAACATGCCGTAAGCACCAGTGCCGACAGTGGCCAACGGCCCTGCAGGGGCGGCTCACAATTGGCTATACGGGCAAAGGGATATATATTGGAGGGATTTGGTTGGCAGGGATAGCATCGTTCGTTACTTGAGCAACCCCTATTGGCTGCCCAGGTGCCTGTGGCTGGCTCTCTGCGCACGTGTATAAATGGGCTTTTCCCCCACCCCTGCTCTGGTGAGTGTGTGCAGCTTGTGGCTGAGGTGTGAAAAGGAGCAGCTGGCTGGGACCGTGTGTTTCAGAGAACCCAAGACGAGTGTTGTCACTCTCCCGACATGCAGTCACTACCAGAACGGTGGATATGCATCACTCTGTTTCTGGTTCAGGTGTCATTTGTACGTATTCAGTTGGCAGGGAAAGCACTATTCATTGCTCGAGCAACCCATCCAGGCGTTTCTGGCTGGCATCCTGCGCACGCATATAAATGGGTCTTTCCCCCACCCCTGCTCTGGCGAGTGTGCGCAGCTTGTGGTTGTGGTGTGAAAAGAAGCAGCTGGCTGGGACTGTGTGTTTCAGAGAACAACCCGAGACGGGTGTCATTACCAGAACGATGTCTGTGCATCAATGGTGTCTGTGAGTGGCTGGTTCAGGTGTCATTTGTACGTATTGACCGTTTCATTGGATACAAAGCTAAGCACGCACAACTGAGTGCTTATTCACTTAGGATCTGCGTCGGACATTAACACCCATTATTAGCATGCTGGCTAAAGCTGTACAAGCTAAATAGTTACTGTAGCTAACATCCACCGTTCAGGAAATTACACCAGCACCAAGGGTGCATTTGTGCATTCTTGTACATGGTTTGTGAAATGGGAAATTCCAAATTTAAGTGGGGCTGGAGATGCAAGCTTAATTTTTTTGTAAATTAATTTTAAAAGCCTGGAAACCACAGATAAACAAGTCAAGCAAAGATAAGATCGGAGTTTCTGAATGATTTTCGAAAATTGGGCACCAGAGATGAGGCCTAGGTGCAGCTAAGGAGGTCCAGCCCCCTCTCGTGTGTAAGATGCAACTGTGTGTGAGTGACCTGGCAGTTATTCGCACACTGTTTTTTTTGCTCCCAAAGTGATTTAATGGTACAACGTTTCGACCTCAAAGGTCTTCGTCAGGTACATCAACCAGAACATGTGACTGGGTGGAGATATATACAGACCAGGATGTGGGCAGGTCCATAATAGGGCCATAGTCAAAAGAGAATAAATGTCAGCTGAACAATTAAAAAGTAACGTTGACATTCTAATGAGAAATCATAATATTCGTAATACTGCAATAGGAACACCATCTGCAACCATAATGCATAAGTACATACTACAGAGATGAATATTCATTCATCCTATATAAATTTTATCAAAATGTATGTAATTGATAGGTGTGTGTAGGGTAGATTGCACATCAAATATTGTCACTTTATAGAGCCCTATGCAGCAGTACTCACCTTACTGAACTCACATGTCCAGAAGTACAAGTGTAATTTAAAAATAACAAGGAAACATGCAGGTAAAAACGATACATAGAACAGATCAGAAAGGTTATTTAAGTGACATTGAACGTGGCATGGTTATTGGTGCCAGACGGGCTGGTTTGAGTATTTCAGAACTGCTGATCTACTGGGATTTTCACACACAACCATCTCTAGGGTTTACAGAGAATGGTCTGAAAAAGAGAAAATATCTAGTGAGCGGCAGTTCTCTGGGTGAAAATGCCTTGTCGATGGCAGAGGTCAGAGGAGAATGGCCAGACTGGTTTGAGCTGATAGAAAGGCAACAGTAACTCAAATAACCACTCGTTACAACCGAGGTATGCAGAAGAGCATCTCTGAACGACGCCACCAGGTCAAACCTTGAAGCAGATGGGCTACAGCAGCAGAAGACCACACCGGGTGCCACTCCTGTCACCTAATGAAGTGGCCGGTGAGTGTGTGTATATATATATATATATAATATATATATATAAGTAGCAACCTGTGCAAGATAATTCTTGCCTCCATGAAAAAAGGCCAATATATTTTAGAACATACTCTCTGGAAGGCAGTACCTTTACAGATTGAGCCTCTTAACTGCAATTATTTCTAAGGGACAGCTCCAAAAAATAAGGTGTGCAAAATAGCTCAGAAACAGATATGCTTTCCTTCCACTCTCAGTTTAATCATTTCATTATTAGAGTCTGCAGAATAGCATTATTTCCTGTGGTTAATCCTCTCTGCTCACCACAACAAAAAACATAACACATTTTACTGTGGGGTTGAAGCTATTTCTGTGAGAATATTCACACTTACAGAACAATATCATAGCAACTTCTCTTTCAGTTAATGCTCAGAGCTGCATGTGAAGGGTTGGCTTTACTTAGAATATCAGGCATACTGATATGGGGCATGAATCATGATTTTATTGTTTTTAGACAGTTCCAAAAATTAAAAATATTTGTTGGGTTTACACTGCTTTAATGATTATAAATGGGCGTTTTAGCGACACTGCATTCTGGTTTTCCTGAGAGTAACACTGATGTCCTCAACTACTGTTCACTGTGCTGGAAAAGCGTCAGGCGAAGTGTTGTAATGTAACATAATGTAATATAATGGATTCCCTTGTACAAATACACAATGCACAAACATTACAATTTCATCTGTTGGGATTCATGAAAATGACATTCTGTATAAATTGGTTTCAATGGTTTTGAAAATAAGAAAGAAATGAGCACGCAGAGCAATAGTCAATGAAAACATTTTTTAAGGAAACAAAAAAAGAAACGGCCATCAATTGCAGACATGCATACATAGTTTCTTGTGACTTCATGAATTCTTCTTTAAACTGTGATTTTTATTCATCGTAAATTAATGTTTTAAAAAAGTAAACTTGCCCAGGGCAAGTAAAAAGAGATGCAATTGTACCCAGAATTAAAAAAATATTTTAATTACATTATAGTCATGTTCTATTCATGTAAACTCTGGACTTCAGTATAATTCATAAATTCAAATTTATGGCGCAGACAGTCTCACTGCTACAATGTTCCAGTATTCAGTACACGGTGTGAGAAACGAGTCCTACCTGGCAGTACAAAGAGGAAGATGATGGAGAGGAAGAGTAGCTGAGTCGGAGCCATGTGCGTGTGATGCCAGCTTGTTTGCGTGTATGCATCCGTTAGAGGGTCCAGCTCTTTTTAACATTATTCTCACTTCCCCTTCCTCTCAGTCCCCACCTCTTTGGTCCCTCATGCTCTGTAGTCTGTGCTCTCTCAGTGACCAGAGCAGGATAACTATCGTTATCATTTCCGATATCTTTACGCATTATCCTTTCACTTTTTTCTTTGCTTTACTATAATCTATAAGTATTATCTTTTTCATTTTATAATACATATAAAGCAGGGATAAAAGGAAGCTTTACAACCAGGAAATCGCTGACTGGTTGAATATGGTACAACGCAGGACCTCAGACCTCCAGTTTGTTGGCTTTAGAATGCATCCAGTCTTCACATACGGAAGATACGGATAGTATCTTTTTGCTCCAGCAGAGGGCAGTAGAGTCAAACATTTGAAATGAGGTAAATGGCTGTATTTCATACATCACTAAACTGTATTACCATTTTGGAAAAGTGTCATTATGAAATGAAAAAGGCAGTTCGGAAATAAAAACGTCATTCGGAAAAGTGTCATTATGAAATTAAAAAAGCCATTCGGAAATAAAACATGAAATAATTAAATAGCCATGAGGAATTATTTCGAAATAAAATAAAAAAAGTATTTATTTATTTATTTATGTAATTCAACATTTATTTATTAAATTATTTATTTAATTTTGGCACATTTAGTCCTCCATAGCCCGGATACTCAGCAACGTGAGGCACCTGATGATTCCCATCAAATGCAGCCATTTATCCCATTTCAAATGTTTGACTCTGCTGCCCTCTGCTGGATGAAAAAGACACCTTCCGTTTCCTGACTTGATAATGTAGTGATTCCCTCTGCTGGACAGATTGGAAATGTAAAAAAATTTCTTAGGAAGTTAAAAGAAATACCTGGTACAGATGTGTTGAGCAGTGAAAATTCTCCGATTACAATAGCCAGGCACAACACGGTATATCCATATAAGAAACGGGATTTATTGCCGCAGAAAGAGTCGCTCTTAGACGGACAACGAGATGGACAAGCCCGTACTGAAGAAAGCAGGGATGGTCCCTACTTTTTATACTTTTTATAAGCAAAAAGTGTTTTACTAATAACATACCTAATTCTATATCTGATTCAAGACTATTTTTCAGTTTCAGTTTTCTAAATTATAGTAAGTATGGAAACCCTACACTCAATGAAATCCTCCTCATTCTAATTCTATGTACCCATGAATGAATTCCATTGCTACAGTTCCTGTGTGTATATATTCACGTAAAACTTTAATCTCTAACAGGCTTCTAGACAAAGTTAATGTAATGAACAGTGAAACATAATTCAAGATTTTCCTAAATGTTCTTCGTGACTTTCGTAGCTATTTCTGGCACAATGTGACCAGAGAGCAGAGTCAGCCTAAGTCAACAATCAGGCAAAATGTCAATGCTAACAAAATTAAAATATAACATCGGTTAATTGCTAATATTGTATTACCTTTACCTAACCAGGTAAAAGTGGACAGTTAATTCCTAATATTTTATTACCTTTACCTACCCAGGTAAAAGCGCACAGTGAACAGACTTTCAGTAAGGCCTTGCAGTGTTCCATGGGAACCAGGACATCTAGCTTTCAAATATCCTTGAGGTCATCCCATGACCCGAAAAGCACAATGACCAATTGTTCAATTTGCTCAATTCAAAATACATTTACTTAAGTCAAAATAGACACAGGGAACTGACCTTGGGAGTGTGTCCACATTGGCAACGAAACAAATGATTTGCCTGGTAAACGCGTGCATCTGTTGAAGTTGGTGGTACGTGATGAAGATCAAAGTCTAGCTTTGCATAGGTGGATAGTGTGAAATTTCTATGCAGGTTCATACAAGGTAAGTAAAGCAGTGGCGTCCATTACTAAGTACAGGGAACTGGGAGGAGACTCGGTTGCTCGGTGACGGTAGAAAACATCAGCTGCAGCACAGACGGGCTCTTCTGACTCGAGCGCCAATCTATGGCCAGTTTGCGTACAGCTGGTCATCCCTCTCCGCTGTGCCAGACGGGTTGCTCATGCAGACAGTCCTGCCCGGATTCAGCGTTTCACGGTTGCTGTACGCGGCCTCGTCCAGATCTTTTCTGGGCTGGTTCTCTGCGAAACCCAGCTTCATCACTGTGCTTATGTTTTCATACACCGGAGAGTCGTCTTCGCATTGCTCCTGTGGAGACATCAATGTTGAAACAAGCAGGCCGGTTTGAGAAACAGGAGTGAAATAAGCAAGCTTTACTCTTGTAGACTTATTTGGTTATTTATGCTTTAGACACATGCTTTTTTGTATAACCTAAAAGCTTATTAGCAAAGAGCTAAACCTTGAATTGAAGATAAATTGCGTGACTCATATTTTATACCTTCCGCACACAAAAAAATGTTTAAAAAAATAAATCACTTGAGTGCTGCGGGGTGACTCATCAGTCAATAATAAATGAATAAATGGTCAAATAAATAAAACTGCAAACATTCTTGCCACTGGAAAGGAGAAGAGTTGGCTCAGTTTGAAGAGTGTGTAAGATGTGTGCAGGGCTTTGACTGCCCGTGTTCCTGGAGACCATCCAAACATCACTGGATTTAACCCCTTTAAGAAACTGGGTTTTCAGAGATTTTTTTTCCTTAAAAATTCTGAGTCTTTGTCAAATTATACGAATTACCATGGTCTCCTCACAAAATCTTTGTATAATGAGCTACGTCTAAATTAGGTAAACTTCCAGGTACATCCACACATGAATACTGCACGTGTGGTAATGCTTTATATAGACACCTGGAATTAAGCTGAAACATTTCACCACAGTAACAGATTCATTGAATACAGTCTCAGACCAGCATGAGGCGTATCTAGTCTGAGGATAGGCATGGCATCAAAATGTCTAGTGTGTGCATGTGTGTGTGCGTGTGTGTGTGTGCCTGTGTGTGCATGTGTGTGTGTTTTCCCACCTTTATGATGACAGGGACTGGTGACCTTCTCAGCCTGAAAGACACAGTTTGGTGTTATTAACTATCAAAACTCATAAAACTTATTGAGACCGAGGGAAGGGATTATTAATAATAATAATCATAATAATAATAATAAGAATAATAACAGCAAAACTTTATTTATACAGAACTTACCCAAACAAAAGTTACAAGGTGCTTCACAAAGAAAACATTTAAAACAGGGTTTAATGCATGGTTACTCCAGGTCCAATGAGCCGCAGTGTCTGCAGATATTTCACAAATGAGCTTGCTTCCTGAACCAAGCAGGTAAAATAATTCGTGAAATCCGGTGGCGTGGTGCACGGTTGGAGCAAATGCCTGCAGACACTGCGGCCCGTTGGACCTGGAGTTGAGTAACGCTGGTCTACAGCTAAGACTACACTTTTTTTTGTTTTAAGTCAGGGTGTTCCAGATGTGTTCAGATTTATTTACAGCACATTTTCGTTGAGCTGATGCATATAGATGATTGACACCAGGGCTTGACATTAACACCCTACCGCACCCCCAAATGCAGGCAGAATTCGGCAGTGGCGTGTAACTCGAATTCTGGTAACGGAGGAGCGTGGGATTTGGCCCGGCGAAACGGATTTGTCTCGGCCGCGCCTGCCGGCGGAGAGAACTCTCACACCTGGGCTGTGTTAAAGGGGAATTACACTTTAAAACACACATGGGCTTATTTTATTTCTAATTTTCTCATAATGAATGTGTCGACCTTCATTTTTCGATTAGTTATTTCGTTTTGTTAATATTTTACAATGTTTTGTTGCTTACCTTCACAAATTCAGGAAGTAGACCTAGGCAGCATATCATTGCGTGACTTCAACGCTACGCTACGCTAAGAAAAAACCAGAAACCGTACTACTATGTGGACTTGTGCTAAAAAAAAAAAATAGGTCCTTGTTTCTAACGTTAGACATTTAAAACGAAATAACTAACCGAAAAATGAAGGTCGACACATTCATTAGAAGGACAATATAAACAAAATAAGCCCATATGTGTTTGAAAGTGCAATTCCCCTTTAACTAATCAGCCCTGGTGCTTAAAGGTGTGTTCCTCTCCACGGAACGGGGCTGAGACCAGGAGCGCAGGCCGAGAGAGTGAGGCGGTTTTTGAAGGTTTTGTCTGGAACCCGTGAAGGGGAAGGATGAAGGTGTTTGTTTATTTGTTTTTCGTGTTGATGTGGGTTCACTCTCTCCCCCTCCTGAGGCAAATTAGGGTAAAAACCCATAATTGCCACGTACCCCTCCTGGGAGTGTCACAGGGCGTGTGACATTTGGGATTATTTTTACAGTTCACGTGTGTACTCTTCACATGTTGGGTATTCACATGTGATTTTTTTGGTAAAGAGATAACTCGAGCTTTACAAACGACGTCTTTACAATGTCTCTTCAACATTGCAGCAACATCGCCACGCTGCATATACATAGAGAGGTAAAGCAGTCAGATATGTTATGTGGTTACAGGAACAGTAGGCCGGGATGTTAAGCAATACTGTCAATATGCCTGGTAATGTGCATCGCTGACAGCATTTCCTCAGGTGGTAGCTAGTAGCTTACCTGGGACACCCTTGGGAAAAGCGTTGCTTACCTACAGATGCACAGGATCAACAGACTGGAAAGCAGTAGGAACCCTCCCCCCACCGGCCCCCAAATCCACGGTGCCGCACCTACACCTGCGCAAACAAAAGATACGCAGTGCACCATACAGCTCTTCATGAAATACTCCACAGAGGCCCTCGGGGTCATCCAGGACCAAAACTGAGCAGGCTGATACCTTAGTCATTCAGTATTGCATATTTATTACATTCATTTTTATTGAATATGCATATGAGCTCAAATGATAACCGCATAATGGTAGTCCATGGCTTTGGCTCCAGTGCTGTTTGGTACTTCATTAATCCAAATTCCCAAATCCTGTCACCTCAAGCCCCCTCTCCCTGAGCGAAACCTGGTGTCTGTATCAAAAAAGCAGGATGACTAAAGCAGCTCTATTAACTGCACTGAGTAAAACCCAGAACCCTCTAGAAATCTGGAACATGGACTGAAGTGAAGCGTGCCGTTGTGATTAACGCGCTCCCACACTGACCTTGCACACGCAGCTGTACGGCGGTGGAGTTCTGCCTCCCGTGCTCATTTTGGGCCTCGCAGTGGTACAGGCCCGTGTGGTTCTCAGTCATGACCAGGGTGAGGTTCCTCTCCCACCCCACCGCTGTCACCTTCCCATCCTTCACTCGGAACCAGGAGTAGTGCGCCACCTGCGGGTTGGCATCGCTAGTGCAGTTCAGGCTGAGGGTGGTGCCCTCGGGAACCAGTTCAGAGGGACTCACTGTAGCAGAGGTGCCCTTTGGGGAGTCTGAGTGAGGGAGCATGGAAGTGAGTGAGTGAGTGAGTGAGTGAGCATGGAAGTGAGTGAGTGAGTGAGTGTGTGAGTGAGTGAGGGGGCAAGTGAGAGTGTGAATGTGTGAGTGAGTGAGTGAGTGTGTGAGTGTGTGTGTGAGTGAGTGAGTGAGAGAGAGAGTGAGTGTGTGAGTGAGTTGAGAGGGTGAATAGGTGAGAGGATGAGTGAGTTTGTGAGTGAGCGAGTGAGTGAGCGAGTGAGAGAGTGAGCGAGTGTGTGAGTGAGTGAGAGGAAGAGTGAGTGTGTGAGTGAGTAGAGAGGGTGAATAGGTGAGAGGATGAGTGAGTGAGTGAGGGGACGAGTGAGAGTGTGAATGTGTGAGTGAGTGAGTGAGTGAGTGAGTGAGAGGATGAATGAGTGAGTGATTGAGTGGGTAGGGTTAGGTGAGAGAGAGAGAGAGAAATTCAAATCAATCAAATTCAAACAACTTTAGTAATCAGTTAGGCTAAACCAGCGAAACTAGGATATATTTGTGTTACTTGCATGTTTGCAGCATAAACATTCAATTATTGCATTGCATTAATATAATCTGCCTCAATATATCCAACAAACACGTGTTTCCTTGTTTTCCCAGTGTACCTTTAACATTGCTAGTGTCATCTCCAACATGGGCTGACATCTCAATCACCATAGCTGTTTCTGAATATAAAAGCCTGAATTATTAGGGTGTGCAGTTGGTTCAACAAAGACCATCCCTGTCTGCCCAACCTCCTGTGTGACACCTTTAACATTGGAAACCATTACATTTAGCAGATGCTCTTATCTAGAGCGACTTACACAACATTTACATAGTATTTACGTTGTATCCATTTATACAGCTGACATCTCAAAGGGTACACTGCAGTGTCCTACCGGGAAACGAACTTCTTGTGACCGGTCATTATCCATCATACTACACTGCCGCTCACATATACTCTTGACTTTTAGTCCCACATTTCTGTTCCAGCTGTTCCCTAGTGCACTGTCCTTTCACCAGACATCCCACCAGAAATCGGCACAAAAGCCATGCAAGGATCTCTGCTCAGATTTTAGGATGAGATTCTTCCCCTTTTCTAGTCAATGTGAAATCTATGTTCCGATTCGCCAAAACTGTATCAGATTCTGCCTGTTTCAACAGTTCCTGTTGCAACATCAAAAATCCCCCATGTATCTTAGTAAATGTTTCGAGCACACAATGACGAAAACATATCAGATTGTGTGGCTGATATCCACTCCCTCCTTTGCTGAAAATAAAATTGCTCCTCTTCTGACCCATGGCCTCTGAAAGATTACTTTGCACTTCCTGCCATCTGGGTGAAGGTGCAAAAGGAGGTGTGGTATTTCCTGTCATCGATATCACTGTTGCAAAATAAATCATTTTAAGTACTTTGTCCTTTCACACAGAATTTAATTGCCTACAAATTAATGCTTATTTTAAATATGACATTTATAGTTTCATCAATATTAAGCCTTGTGTTCAGTTTGGGTCAAATGAAATTGGAAACAAATCAAAAAGAGGAATGACACATTAGCGAGATGTGTTTGGCTACCAGTGACTAATGCATTCTATTTGTGGTCACATTTGGATTTGTTCAAACCCACCATAGGACCCTATCGAAGCCCCTCTATAAAGTTTTATCTTAGCAGAAAATCATTCTGGCTGCAATGTGTAGCTCTAGTAAGGGCCCTGCTTTGTAGAGTAGAGTGCAACGTGTACAGGTCGGGTCAGGCCTCTTACACAGGACATTGATCGTGACAGCCTCCTCTGCTCGCTTGCTACCGCCCCCTAGCTGCAGGGGGTAGTCAGCGCTGCACGCAATCCGCCCGTGGTGGAGACGCGAGGCCACGAAACTCAGCGTGGAGGACGCGATCGGGTCCCGTCCAGATTCCCCAGTAGAGCACTCGTGCCACGCCCCAGTTCGGGGGGGGACCAGGTCAGGGCTGGGGGGAGCCGAGGGCAGGGGGCTGACACTGTGCAGGTCAGATTCACCGGGGTCCCCTCCATTACTGCACCCACTGAGGTCACCTGGGGTTTGTGTGGAGAGGCTGCAGGAGATGGTACAGACTCAGGATGGCAGGTCATGCACTTATTTCCAATTAACTGGTATTACTTTGACCAATTAAGTCTGTTTCGTGAAAATTATATTGTTGACAACAGCACCAAAAAAAGGAAACAGAAAAAAAATAAAATAGAAAAAACAATTGCAAGTTATAACACATTTGCATGTTGTATAAGAACATGTTGGTCGCACGTTTTGAATTTGAGATTATTTCATAAGAACTGCAAACACAGAGTACATACGTTTCCTTATCGTGGCTGATTACTTATTATAATTAAGAATCAGAATGATAGGCAAAATAAATAGGTCATGATTACCTATGACGTTTATGCTGACATTGTTGCCAAAGGTCATCATGAAACCAGTTTCGATTCTGAAATAGTACACGTCCGTGTAATTGCTAGGAACGGCATCCAGGATAGAAGTGCAATTCTTCTGTATCAGGTCCCCAACGATCTCTCCTTGAAGGATGTTCTGATGATGCGATGAGTTGTATACATCAACACTGCCCTTAAACCACGGCACCTTTTCCTCCACACCCCATTGGCTGGTTTCTTCAGACTGGCAACTTCGTTTTCGGGAACTTCAAATTGACATGGGATCAGTACACAGGAGCCAGCCAGAGCCTCAATGGTCTGAGGCATGAAGGCTGACCACTCAGCACACAGAGCACCTTCAAAACATAACATAGAGCCGTGTAAAGCCTAAAGACCGGCATGAAATGTCTCCATGGTCTCCACCAACATTTCTGAATGTTAAATATTAATCACAAAATTAAATGTGGAAGCATGGCATTTTGTCAGCTGTAGTGTTGGGGAATTAGTTATGTGGAAAGATTTTGTCAGTGCAGTTATGTGACATTTAACTGTGTGCAACTCATTCCTCGCTCCTTTTTCCTGAGTGTAACAGAGGTTAACCCTCTGAAAAGTAGATATTTTGGAATGTTTTTAAAAATTCTAAATCAGTGTTCTAGAACTCTGTTGCTTTCAATTGCCAGTAGTGATTGTAAGATCAGCATTAGAATGTTCAGTTAAGAACGCGCTTATCACACATTTACACTTACACCTAAAAACCAGTTCCCTAACTTTTGCATAGATTCAGAGTATCTCTTCCAACCAAACCCACCCAACAAATATCTCCCCCAAATACCCCTATATGTGGGCCTTGATTTGACCCAAAACGCTACACAAGGAAAGAAGAAGGACAGCTGATATCAGTAAAAGCGAGAAAAGCTTTGCACCAGTAGTATTTAATAATAAAGCTGGGTAAACTCACCTAACAGTTGGCAACAGCTAATGACAAAGAAGCACCATGCCCCATTCATAGCTCCTTATGGATGATGACAAAGTATCTCTGCTTCTCAAATGTAAAATAATGTAAATAAATACATGCAAATAAATATTCATTTAAAAAGATACTAAAAACAGATGTCTGTACATTTAAAAAAAAGAACAGAATCACATTAACAATAAACCTCTTGACAGAACCTAACAAGACATTCACTATATATAGAAACATTTGTACTTATTCATATAGATACAATGTTCAAGAATGAATACTGAAATAATATTATAGATATATTATATATAGAGCTATTTTTAAAACGCTCTAACTCTGAGCATTCCCTGCATGTTAAAACTGATGAGCACATTCTGCCACAATTCCACTGAAAATGAAACATAAAATTGATCATACACAATTTAATATAAATAGTTATTGAAAATTCACTTTCCTAAGTTGAAATATTTAAAGAAAACACAAACTTGTATAATGAATCCATAATACATGGCACCACTGCAACAAGAACACCATAAATATGCCTACTTGCCTTCTGTGCTGCAGTTGAATGTTGACTCACACAGACCCTCTCTCACAGCAAATAGATATGCTTTTATTAGACGTTCACTATACAGGAAGCGGCTCTGTTTCCTCGCCCAGTGTTCTCTGAGCTAAAGTCATTCCGACCGCACAGTAAGCCACACAAAACAGACAGACGGATATGTACAAGGTATACAAAAAATGGGAGAAATTAAAAGAATAAGAAAAATAAATGTTTGTAGAACAATAAAATTACCTTAATGGGGCTGAGCCCGCACACTGCGTATTGGAAGGGAACTTATCCCAAAATGACGACCAATGTGCTGAGATGTGCCAAAAAATATTTTTGTTTACTCAAATCATAAGTGCAAAAACATAAAAGTGCTCAAAGTGCCAAAAAGAAAGACAGCATCACCAGTGTCTCTTAAGTAGGAAGGAAGTTTGTTTACTAAGGGTCGAATATGAGCATCTACAAAGTTGGAAAAAGGTTCAGTAAGGGATCCAATTCCTGCCACTATGGGTCTCCCCGGAACATTAGTTAAAGATTTATGCACTTTCGGGAGGATGTATAAAACCGGTATAGTTGGATATTTATTTGTGAGGTACTCTTTTTCAATCTGAGAGATTGACAGATTGAATAATAAAATAAAATAAAGAAATGGCAGTTGTGGTTTTGTGGACAGATAGGCAAAGGCAAACTGATGTGCTTGTAGCTGGCTTATGACTGAAGATACAAAGAGGATGTGGTTCACTGTATCTATAAATTAAGAATAGAATACCAGGTAATCACACATCCGTAGACTTAAAAAGTTAATAGCAAACACAATGGAAAAAACATATATGAAAAGGGGATATAAGAATAAACTTCACAAACTTTCTAAATAAAATATACGTAGTTTTGAATAAATAAATCAATAAATCGACCTGTTGTCAAGTTTTCTCCAAGGGTAGAAAAATACAGAAATGAGAGCCAACATTTATCTATTTATTCATTTTAAAAGCAAATTGTGAAAAAATGCCTTTGTGCCTAACATTATGGAGCTCACTGTATGTATGTGCATGCATGTGTGCAAAAATAATTTTAAAAATCTTATATGTGAACACAACTTTCAGAAACAAATTTAAAAAATAAATAAATAAATAATAATAATAATAACAATATTTAATGCGTGTTATTCATTATGTGCGTTTCATACACCCACAGGACTGGATGCACACAATAGTTCAAACATATAGTCATGTAGTCATTAAAAAACATTTAAGTGCAAGTCACCTGAATTGCAGATTATTTCCACTAATAAATTGACCACATTCTCTTCAAATAGTAAGATGAAAAAACACAGGGCCAAGTTAAATGAATTAATTTAGGAAACATTGGGTAACATTGCTTTGAAATAAAGCTCGTTCAATTTGTGTGAGCTAAGATAGCCAACATTGTTTGTTGTAGCCTAATTTGGCCTCATTTTGATATCAATACTTTTCGCGGCAGGCCTAGATTTAGAAAGTTTTAATTAGCCTAATAACGTAGCTACAGTATAGACAGTGCTTTGTATGTGTGAGTAAATTTTTTGTAGTTTTGTACGCTGAAAACGTTTTTTTGTTGTTGAGATATGTATTTGAATTTTAGGAAGAGGAGAAAGGTGTTATTTGTTAACAATTACAACCGAAAATCTGCAACGGTCCTAATTTCACTTAAACTCCACATTTCCACATTTCAGGGACATCTCACGCACCCGACCTCCAACCACCAATGTCATCAGTTCTTTCTCTAGCCTCCTTTTGTATATTCTCATCCGGTCCCACAAAATCACACAGTTTGTCGTGAATTTGAACTGTTTTAGTCCGGTCACATTATGCATAGGGCCGTTGCAGATAACCCATCTGAAACAACAGAATGAATTGAGGACACTTGGGAGACACGTCTAGCTCAGGACCTATCCATATCTGGGACATATTCTTGGCTATTCGTGTCCTTTGTTTAAAATTGGCAAGTTAGCCTTCGACCGTAATTTGCCGACATCAGTCCAAATCACGGGAGTAAAAAAATGTCCAAACATATCCAAACCGTTCAATAATACAAACGCTCTCGCACACTCCCCAAATACCCCACAGAGAGAAACACGGAAGTACAACGAAGGTGCTCCACCATCACTACTTAATGTCATAAACATCCACCAATTGCGTTAGGATATTCACGCACTCGGGAATCCAAGCCAATCACAGTACACCACCATTGTGGAAAAGGAAACGCTGAATTCACAGCTTTAGCTACCGTTACCGCTTAGCTTACATGTAGTCATTCCGCATTTATTTATATTCGCAATTTTACGATTAAGTTTAATATTTTTCGCAATTTTTTATTAAAAAACTACTGCTTTAGGGCTGTTTTAATATTTCTCATTTTGCACCTACGGTGTTCGCTAGCAACTACTGCGCATTGAACGGTAAGCAGTGTGCATTATCTAACATTAGTCTACTAGCTAACTGGAAATTATAGCTCATTAGTGCTTTTGACATTTCCAGGCAGACAGTTTTTTTTCTAAACAGTTGTTACAGTTAGCAACGATAAGTGTGTTGGCCAGATACAATTACGGGTGTCAGCAACTGCTGAGGGTTGCTGGCTAGTTCATAACGAATGAAAAAGCGGTCTTTACTCGATACTAAAAGTCGATAGTGTTGTCTATAGTGTTAGGTAACGATACAGCATTCAAATTTATTGTAGTTGCTCGTTAGTTAGGTAACGCATTCTAACACTAAACTAAACTAGTGCAGCATTAGACAGGTGCTATCGTTGGTTCGCTAATGGTTTCGTTAATGTAGCCTGGCTACTGGCTACACGGGATAGAAATCACACAGCCAGAACTTTAACTAGCGTTAGTTGTTGTCCATCTAGCTGCTTTCCGACGTATGAAAATGTTCTCTCCATTTACGCAGAAATGTTTTACTCTTGAACTCACCATTTCATTTTACGAAGCATAAAAATATCGGCTAACTTAGTTAGCTCACGTGGCTTGCTGCCGGTATTTCCGTGCCATTTGTAGTGCAACGCGCATTGCTAGCTAGCCATCATCCGTTAACCATGGGACATCCAGTTAACATCACAGGGAAGCTACTAGCTCACGGTTATCTCAATATTTTTTTCTAACCGTGTCTAAAAATTGTATTGCAGTGGGACATTTGTGTCCAGCCAGCTTATGTGTTGTGTTTTATTTTATTACAGTTCTAATTCACTCTGTGTCCATGTTGTATGATTGCTACATTCGAGCCTCTTTTTTTGTCGCACACAGTGATGGGGGAGGTTGAACTGTCCTGCCTGGCGTATGTCAAGATGTACCTGCACGCCTGTTTGTTTCCACGCTGCAGTGTGAACGGCGTCCTTTTGTCCTCCACCCCAGCTGGGGGCGCTGTGTGCGTGACGGACTGTGTGCCTCTGCTCCACTCGCACCTGTCTCTGGCCCCCGTCACACAGCTTGCCCTCACGCAGGTACGCAGTCCGTTGTCTTTGTCATCCAACACCGGCATCCTTCGTCGTCATCAGATGCGCCTGCAGGCTCACTGACCCTGTCGGGTAACCCTTCTCTCACGTTGCCGTGCTTTTGGGGTTTTAAGTGCGGTGGTGACGTCTGCTGTGTTTCAGGTAGATGTATGGTGCGCGCAGACGCAGCAGAGGATTGTGGGATACTATCAAGCCAACGCCAGTGTGTCGGACAGCAGGTGATTTCCTCTGCCGTCCCCCCTTTTTTTTTTCTGTACCCCTGCATGTGTATTTTATTTAAAAATGTGTCCCACTACTTTTTTCCTCCCCTCTGTAAAATGGCCGATGATTCTTGCACTGCACTGCATGGTAACCTCCGCTCTTGATTGAGAGGGCAGGTTGGCTGGCACGTTCTCTCCTCCGGTGCGTGCGATGCCCGCCGCACGTTCGGTGTGGTCCGGTCTCTACAGCAGGCCATGGGACCCGTCCCATGAGCCTCCCAGCATCCCCTAGCATGTCTTTTGCTCTATTTATGTCCTTCCTGCACTTGTCTGTCTTTTAACTATTGTACGCCTTTTAACTATTGATCTGGGGGGGCGGGGGGGGGGGTGGTATTTCACAAAGTGGGATAGCCGAGTAAGTTGGATAACTGCTGAGTAAAGCCTGACGCAGCTCTTTTTACTTCGGTCCTTGTTCCAGATTTGGGAGGGTTTCCGGGTTTTACTCGGTGCAGTTATCCAGCTAACTCGGTAATCCTGCTCTGTGAAATACACCCCCTGTGCGTGGTTATTAGCCTATACCAACATAAACACACTTTTATTTACTGTTTTATTCATCTCTCCCTCTCTATCTTTGCCTCCATCTTTCTCTCTCTCTCTCTCTCACCTCTCCCCCTCTCTCTCCCCTCTCCCCCCCCCCCCCCCCCCCCCTGCCCCCGCAGCCCCACACCGTGTGCGCTGAAGATAGCGGATAAAATCGCGGAGCAGTGCAGTAACGCAGTGATGCTGATGGTGAGATGAGTGGGAACGGGAGGCTCTGTGGGACTTTGTGTTCAGAGTGGCTGCATCCTCCTGCACTGCTACGGGAGAGAAACCTCTGAGGAGCTGTGTGTGTGTGCATGTGGGAGTATGTGTGTGTGTCCTTTTGTGTGTGTGTGTGTGTGTGTGTGTTTCGTTTGTGAGTGCGCGCGCATGCTTGCATGCATGTGTGTGTGCGTGTTTCTGTGTTCGTTTGTGTGTACCTGTGTGTCCGTTTGTGTGCGTGAGTGTGTGTGTCTGTTTGTGTGTGTGTGTGTGTGTGTGTGCGCGTTCGTTTGTGTGTATGTGTGCGTGCATGTCTGTGTCTGTGTGTGTGTGTGCATGTATGTCTGTGTGCATGTGTGTCTGTGCGTGAGTTTGGGTGTGTATCGCGGAGTTTGTTTTTCTGCTGGTTATGCACATACCGTTCTGGTGTGTCTTGTTCACACACAGAATTGCGCGCTGTTTTGCGGGCGTAGGTCAAGCTCTCTGAACGTCACAGAGCCACAGGCTCAGTTTAACGCATTCCTTACAGACACAAATACAGTGCTTTTACTACATGTCTTTCATATTGTGTTGTGGAGGAATGTGCACTGAAGGGTGTGTGCGTGTGGGTGTGTGCTTGTGTGTGTGTGTGTGCATGCGTGCGTGCGTGCGTGCGTGCGTGCTTGTGTGTATGTGTGTGTGTGTGTGCGTGCGTGCGTGTTTTTTTTTTTTTCCCCAGATCGATGGTGCAAAGATGTCGGCAGGGTACAGAGTACCCCCGATTGTCATGTACGAGCGCAAAGATTCGCGGTGGACGCTCAAAGACAAACACACGTGAGTGCCTTTGCTGCGATGTCTGTGGTGGAGGCAGGGCCTCCATCTTTCTCCACACACAGTCGTTCCCTCTCTCCCCTCTCTCCACACCAGCATCACTGACCCTTGGGGTTTTGGCCATTTCTGTGTCCGTTTTATGAGCCAGAATATCAATGTGTCTTTTTTCCTCTTACTGCTTTCATTTTCCATTGCATACTGTACTGACCAGTCCCTTTCTGGTGCAATACAGCATGCCTTCAGTACACATCTCTCCCTTTCAGGATAATGCTGCATCAGTGGGAGGAGACTCGTGCAATAGCCAATCAGCTGCTGGACTCTGGAGACCACACCTTACTAGTGGATTTTGATAGTCATCTGGATGACATCACAAAGGACTGGACCAATCAGAAACTGAATGCCAAGATCGCAGAGCTTGCCTCACCAGCCAATGGCAATGTCTAAATGTAACATGTTAATTAGCCTATAAATTGAGTGACAAATAAACACTAAGCTATTTAATATGAATTTTTTTTTTAAGGTTTTAATTTTGTGATTTAATTTCTCATTTAAAGTTTTATTATTTTTCCACAAATTGACCAAAATTCACATTACAGTAGAACATTAAGTATAAGGATAGTACCAGTGTAGCCTACCACTCCATTCCCTCCCAAAATTGATAACATAAAACACACACACATACAAATAACAGAAAAATAAAAAAGCTAAATTAAAGAAACAAGTGTCTTGTATAATACCATATATTCTGAATTCCAGGATTCAGAATATAGAGTATCAAACGGATATCAGAGTCCAACCTACTCTTGGCCTGTGTAGAACTCAAACTTTTGCTTCCTTTATAATGGATATTGATGTAATAAAGTCTCTTAATTCTGAAGGGAGACAGGATCTGAAGTTCTCTATTAGACAAAGAAATTAGTTCTCATTGCCCCTAAGAACAGCACCTGTTCTTCCACAACGTTACAGTTAGAGAAGTGTCTTTAACCCAATTCAGAAGAATGCATTTATGAGCAAGAAGCAGAAGTATTGAATCATTTCTAAAGAAGCCTTTTGTATGAAGTAAAGTTCACACGCACTGTATAACCTTCTACATCTTGAACATCCACCCACTGGTTTTCAAATTCCAAAGTTTATTTGGGAAGTACAGTCTTTTACATAGAAGCAAACTAAATGTAAGGATTTTTGTGGGATTAATAACATATTTACACATGAAATTCTTAATGTCGGAATCTTTTTGATTCATGCCAGAAGTTGTGTCCTTGATAGTAGACCCTATTGGTCATTGCAACTAATCCAGGAGTAGGCCAGCCCCACTGAACTTACTTCCTTACATACAGTCAGTTTATACAGGTGGTCTGCAACAACAGCGACCCAGCTGGGAATCAACCCTTGGCTGCCTCCTTTGAGTTATAAGCCCAGTTCTCTTAACCTCTGGTACCACACTACTGCCCCCGGGTAGTAGTAATTAGTCCAGTTATTTCAGTGGTCTGGGACTACTGTGGCAGAAGTGAACCAGTGTTGGTGTATCAAAGCTAAATCCAGCCAGGGTAAACGACAGAACAGAAGCTGGCCAGAAATGCAAGAACGTGGCCCTCTATGAGAGGTGTTTCCAGGCCTAAACTTCAGACTGTTCTCCGTTACAAATCAGATCACATAGCAATCCTATCCTGTCGTTTCAAGGAAGGAATCATTTAAAAAAAATTGCCTTCACCTTCCTCAGTTAGTTTTTAGGCTAGTATATCTACGTGTCTATCTACAGTGTGCCTGTATGTACATACGTATATGCGCTAAATTGGCTACATGTGCTATGTTCAGTAAAGACAGCAGTACAGATACAAACAATGTTTGAAGAAGGATGTGTGTGTGATGAACATTGGAATCAGTATGAAAGCATTTCTGGTGGTGAGCAGGTTTTTTAAATCTCTGCTGATGTGTGAATTGAATTTTTAACATCCTGCGCTAGGTGTCTGGCTTACATATTCCTTCCCCTGCTCCAAAACATGGAGCACAAGGTGCTAACAATAAGGTAGGGCCTCCTCCGGTCACCCTCCATCTTTTGAAAGGCACAGGATGTTCTCGTGGAGAGGCGTAATGCACTGGTTTTGCTGGCTCTTTCACACCACTGATTTTTTAAATGTTTTTTTTTTTTTTTTTTTGGTCACAGAGAGTTGCGCCTCTTTAAAAGGAGGTCCCAGTGGTTAAATCATACACATCAGTCACTATATTCATCAATAATCATGTCCCGTTGAGATCAGCATTGGTCTTTGGGCAATTAAAAGGTGCCAGGGTCCTGCTGTCTTCTCAGTGCAGAGCCGTAACATCTCAGTGGTGTGGGTCTCCAAGACGGGACCAGGGAATTGAGGCCTTTCCTACACAGTGGTAAAGTGCAGAGCGTCTGTCGTGTAGTGCTGCTCGAACCGTCGGATCTGCTCCCTTGCTCACAGAAGCTGCACCGACCAGGAAAAGAGTCAGGAGCAGAGCCGATGCAGATGCCATCTTGGATACACCTAAGACTAGATGCTAAGTGCTTGTGAAGTTATTTAGATGCCACTGTCCATCAGAGAGTTCTATAAGGAAAGGGGGGGGGGGGGGGAGGTGTGTCCTCCAGTGCCCGTGATTGGCTAGTTAGGAGATTCCAACAAGGTTGAGGGTGACTTCACTAAGTGGTGATTGGCTGGCCAATGTCTGCAGGAAGGCCACAGATTCCCGAAAGACTGTGCTTCCTGGACCTGCTGGGTCGCCCAGGGCAGGGAGATCTGATTGGTGGGAGAGAAGGGGTGATTGACAGAGGTAAGGATGCAGAGAAGACAACAGCAAAACAATTTTTGTCTTTCATAAGTGAACAACAGTTCAGATGGCTGAACAAATGTAAACTCGGCCTGTGGGAATGGAACAAGGATTGAACACAAAGACCTTGCTCGAGATCTGCTCAGTAATGCTTGATGCTGAATCATTAAAACGGCTGTTCTTGTTAAGTAAAATTAAGTCATTCAGCCGATATTGACTCACAAATATTCCTAAAAAAATCAAAGATACAATTTTGAAATCCTATCTCATTTTGAAACTGACCCAAATAATCACATATTTTTTTTAAGCGGTTTAACGGTTGTAATTTAAATTGAGAGGGAAAGCCAGCTGAATCACGTGGGAGAATTGATGTCCAGCCTTACGTGCACTGTGATGAGTTTGCTGGAGGTGTCTTCTGTGTCAAGCTCCTCTCCAAAACACAGAGTGACCCCACATTGAGGTGGGGTACCCCCACTGCTCCGAAACATGTTCAGCTCTGAAAAGCACACACACACACTCACTGTCACACACACACACACACACACACAGTGTGCTGCTCTACACCTTCCATACCTACACAGTTTTCTACACTGTTAAGACACTAGTATATATTTACAGTAATTTGTTAAAGTTCAGAGCACAGGCAATACCTGTATATTTCTAATGTGCTTGGGTGGGAGTTCTGTGTCTCCCAGGACACAGGCAGGACTACATGCTAATGCTATACACCATACACCCTGCCTTAACACCATATTGTGCATAAAATTCAACCTGTGTATCAGGTACGAACAATATGTGGCCAACCGCTCTTCCTCAAGGGGGGGCTAGGTCAGGATAATGGTGACGATTACAGCGCCAGACAGTAAAACTATTACTAGTAAGCAGGACCACTGTAAAGAGGGCTGACTGGCAGCCAACAGCATGACCTTGGACCCTCACCCTGCTGGAAGGTTTGCTTGTTGAACAGGCAGACGGGGATCGCGGTGCGATCCAGCTTGCGGGGGCCGTTCTCTCCGGCGTGGGGGCCCCTCCAGAACACCCGTCCCTGGCAGAAGCGCTGGGCGAGGACCCCCAGAGTGTTGGAGGTAAGCAGCACCCCTTTCTCCATGTAGTTCAGCAGGGTGGAGCAGGCCTGGAGCTGGCACCCCGAGAAGGAGCCCTCCGGCAGCAGGGGCCCGGGTTCGGGGAGGGACACCCGCTCCACCGCCCCCACCGACAGGGCCGAGGGGGGCGGGGGGCTCGCAGAGGAGGGGTAGTAGGCGATCCTGATGTCCCGCTGATAGATCTCCCTCCTCAGCACCTCCTGGCCCAAGTACTTCACCGACACAATCAGTGCAGGGAGGGCTGGGGGGGGGGGTCAACATATGGGGGGAGGGTTACAAACAGGACACTGGAGACAGTGCTACGCAGGCAAAGCAGCCACTGCAACAGACAGAGAGCCTCGACTAAGAGAATCGTTATCTGAGAGACGCACTTACAAATACAAGCAATGTAATGGGCTCACTAACTTATGATCTAGTAAACTAACAGAAGGCTGCTTAGCGCCGGGCTGCCAAACCCTGTTCCCGCTGACCTAACGTCCTGTAGGTTTTCGCTACGCTAACAAAGCACACCTCATTCAACCGCTAGAGGTCCAGTAGGGCTGCCAGTTAGCAGAATCAGGTGTGCCTCACCGGGGTTGAAATGAAAACCTACAGGATGGTAGATCTCCAGGAACTGGGCTGGGCAGCCCTGGCTCAGTGCTGATGAATCACAGAGTCATTACCTCCGGCAGGAGGGAGGGTCTCGATCATGAAGTTCAACTGGATCTCATTGACCTCCATGACCGCTAGAGGGAAGAGAAACGCATTTGAACTGCATGCTGTGTCTTGGGGGGGCGCTGTGATTGGCTGGAGGCTACGGAGCCGTCGGCGCGGAGGCGACAGCGAGCGCAAAGGGGAAGACGGAGGCGCGGGCGTGAAACTCACAGCTGTCGTTCTTCTGGAGGAGCGCCGCGGTGGCGTCGTCGGGCACGATGGCGATTTCTCGCTCCACCTCGATCTGCTGGGGAGCCTGGACAAAAAGCGAAACGAAAACAAAAAAAAAAAAAAAAGCAAAAAATGGTGTCACGCCCAGTCTATGCGCACAGCGACGCGCTGCCTCCTACTGGTGGATAACCGCGGTTGGCGTTTTCACAGAGCGCCGTGGCGAGGACCACAGGCTGGCGGTAAAGCGGGCGTGGTGCATCTCCGCATGCACACGAAAGGCATTCCGAAGCCAGGAGGCTACGTAGCTTTTTTTGTTTTTTTTGTTTTACATTACATTACATTACATTTCATTACCTTTATTTAGCAGACGCTTTTATCCAAAGCGACGTACAGTACGTGCGTACCAGAAGGTCATAGGAACAACCACAAAACATAGGTCCGATAAGGTACAATACTCATTTTGTAACAGTTATTCATAGCCAGGAACACATGAAGTCCAGTTCACACGGTAAACATTACTCTTTGACCTAACCTGCGCTACGTCAAACTAGGAGGCACGATAAGCTACAACGTCAAGATAAAGATACAAGGTACAATAAGCGCTGGATGGAGGTACATGCAACATGAAAGTGGCACAAAAGACGGGGATTTAAGTGATAAAAATGATCCCAGATTGGGAGTGCCCCGCAGTGGGTCGATAGCCAGCTAGCCCAGGTATAGCCTGAAGAGATGAGATCGGGGGTTGTGCAGTCCTGCGTTCCTCACACACGAATGGAAACTCACCATGCTGATTGGCTGCAGAGAGACAACCTCCTCTTTGATCTTTTTGGTCAGGTTCTCTTCCTCGCTGTCGGAGTCACTCCTCCTCTTCCTCCTTCCCGCCCGTACGCCTTCCTTTGTTCCAGCGGCTGCCAGACCTTCTGGGAGAAAATTCATGTTAGTGCGTTTTTCTTTTTTTTATAACCATTAATGATCGCCGAGCCTTGCTCCTCTTTCTGAGGAGAAAACAGGAAATTGTTGCTTTTGCCAAATCCGAAAATACCACGAGAAACGGGAGGCCTTATGGGCGTTCAAGGCCTGGTAATCTTCACCGCCAGACTTGAAGGCTGTTACCCATCAAAGCTTTTCTGCAATACGGGCAATAAGCACATGACGTGCACACACAATCACCCGACTGGATCCCTTCCGCTAACACAAACTTGCTCCTGTAATTACACCAAATGTGTGAGTTTGTATCTGTTTGCATGTCTCTTTGTATCTTGAGCAGGTAGGTGTGTTTTCACACGTGCCTGTGTCTGTGCAGTTTTGTGTACTGGCTGCTTTCCGGCAACCGAACTCCAGAGCTCTTTGAAAAGAGTTCCTTGCCAGCCCTTATGAACAAATCATGTGAAACTTCACATGTGAACACCCAACACGTGAGGAGTACACATGTGAGCTGTAAAAAAATGATCCCTCTTATGAGATAAGTGCAGAAAAAGGCAACCTGTGCTATTTATTTCAAGTCACAGGTTTTGTTTTCACACGTGAAAATGGCAGTTCACATCAGAGGTCAGGCACTGCATGTACACAGGAAGAGTTAATTTAACGCCGAACATTTTACTGTATGTTTACGGCTCAGACGCCAAGCACACTGGCTCAGTCTGACTGAAACGGAATCTCCCTTATCTGCCACTTCCTCCTAGGAGTCCCCCCCCCCCTCACATCCTGGTGTGTTTGGCAAATTCCGGGGAGGGGAAGTGTCAATTAGGGAAGAGGCTGCCTGGCTGAGTTCCCCCCCCCCCCCCGTCGTATTTATCAAACTGAAAGCACGCCGATCTTCCTGACATCTGAGCGTCTTCCCTAATATGTAAATATTAAAACTATAGCAACGTCCCTACAGCACCAAAGGCTGCATTGACCGTAATAGCTGACTGCACACCTGTGTGTGTGTGTGTGTGTGTGTGTGTGTGTGTGTCTGTATTCTTAAACATTTTTCTCAGTCCCTCTATATATTTTTATGGTCTTACCCTGACCCGCTAAGCAAGAATAAATACTGTATTCCTAAACACTTCTAAATATCTTTTATAGTCTTACCATGACATGTTAAACAACAGTACATAACGATTCTTAAACAATTTCTCTCTCCCTTTCACTTAGTTTGACACATTAGACGACATTCCTAAGCCCTTTTTATTATTTTTAATTTTTATCATTCGGTCGGTTGCAGTCGGGACGAAACGACGAGAAAAGTGCGGCACTCGTTCGGGGGCGAACCGAAAAACGGTCCTGAATAAATTCGCACAGAAGCGCGAAAAGCGCGACAGACACTGGGTCGGTCGGCGTGTGGGGGTAGCGTGGGGCTCCCACCGTAAGGGAGCAGAGGAGGAACCGTGCGAGTCAGACACCGATATATCGCCGGCTGGAGTCTTCACACTCCCACAGGCCTTCAGCAAAAGCCAAAATGGGAGTATGCACCTTGACTGTCCAGCCTAATGAGCTGGGTGTCCTTGGTACTGCCGTGCACACGGCCTCTCTTGAGGACTGCCGTGAATACTTTTATACTTTTATATTTATAAAAATATGCCTTTTTTCTTTTTGGTATGGTGTTGACTACGTCAGCAGGTGTACTCTACCTGGAGAAATAAAGCCGCTCATAATGGATCAAGTGTCCCCCTTGGATCTAGGACCCCCTCGAAAATGAGATGCTACATCTCAAGGGGCTATCCTTTCAATAAATTCAAACCAGAAGTGTTCAGTGTTTTTCGAACTGGATTGCCTCTTTATTACAAATGAGGATTTTCTTTTTCCCTTCTCAACTCAGCAAGTCCAGGAATGCAGTCAGCAATGTTCAGAGAGACCACACCTCGTGTTCCATGCACTTTGACCCCATTAAGAGTTAGATAACTGTGAAATTGGGGGGGGGGGGGGGGGGGGGGGGGGGTGGCGCAGGTGTGCAAGTTCAAATCCACTATTACCTGCTTTGCGGGGGGGGGGGGGGGGGGGGGGGGGGCATAGGAATACAAGTTCAAATATGCTATTGCCTGCTTTACCAGTCTCTACCCAGCTCTGCAAACAGAGAAATCGTAAATCGCTCAGGTGAAATGCTTCAGCACGCAGCAGGTGGGCTGACGAGGTGCTCTTGCTGTATCCCAGACCGAAAGGTACTGCGTCTGCATTGTTTGCGAAAATAATCACCTGCATAAAAGATTACTATGTAAACCATAAGCTACAGATAAGGGCATCTATTAGGCAGTGAGTGAGTGACATTATCTTTCTGGACACACAGACAGTTTTTTTTCCATAGTGTTTTTTCTTAGACCTCTTGCCCACTTAAACTTAAAAGGGCAAGTTTCACACACACACACACACACACACATTAAGTTTAGTCCTGGACCAAACTGAGTTCTGTATGGAGAGTCTCCACTCAAAATTGAATTTAGTCCAGGACTAGGCTTAATCCGAGTCTCTGAAACTGGCCCACAAAGGCTCTGAGATGGTACCTCCGGATTAGGCCCATCGTCGGTCTTACCCTGCTCTGACAGAGGAACCAGCCGGTACACCTTGTAGGGCTCGGAGATGTCCAGCTGTGACCTTTCGTTGACCTCGCTGAACTCCGGGCTCTTGTTGAGGGCACACCGCAGGCGGGTTTTCCAGGAGGCGGGGTCAGAGCGCGTGTCCTCGGACAACTTGCCCTTAAACTCTGCCCATGCCTATTTTTGGATCGGGGAAAAGGAGTCAGGCGTTTGAGCACATGTACAGGCCAATCAGCACAATCAACAGCTGGCTACTTTTTCGACTTATCTGGAGAAAATCCGTCACCGAGTCCAAGTTGGCCTTGGAACACCCCAAGAGTCTGAGCCTCTAGTAAATGTTTCATGCAGTCACATCTCAGGATTAACAAAATTCTTACTGATATAAGTGAGATTTTCATTTATGCTTGCTTTCACTGGATATATTTCAGCCTGAAATATCATCCTCTAGTAGTTCTCAATATTAACCCCTTTTAAAAAGGAGAGAGCCTCAGCCAGAACATGCAGTCCTGTGGACATTACAGTGAAATGGAACACTAATTGGACTAATTGAATTGAACGGTCCGTTGAAGACCGTAAGATTGAAACGGAGATGAAGCTCACAGTGAAAGCGCAGAACGTTTAGTCAAATGGTGGAAAAAGACCTTAAAAATGGCAGCATCTTCATCGCTCCGGAAGTCCTGCTTCCCGGCATGTTTCCAAGGGATGCGAAACATCGTCTTAGCAACATCATCCCACACCAAGCCCGGGTACTGGCCACTGTTTACCTGCCAGGTGGGAAACGGAAACAGTCAGAAGCACAACCGGGTTCTCAAAAATGACTCCGTTGCCATCCATGTTACACAAGCCACATACAGCAATGAGACAATAAAATGGGTTATTCCACAAAAAGAGGAAGAGGAAGGGAGGGAGGGAGGAGGGAAAGGGAGAGAGAGAAAGAGAGAGAGAGAGACAGAGAGAGAGAGAGAGAGAGAGAGAGAAAGAGAGAGATTTGGTTGGCCTGTGAACTCACATAAGACACACACACACACACACAGTCACACTAAGTAGTATGTTGAGAGAGTCATTACCATATGATACCAGCCATTGTGATATGCTGTTCATTTGAACTGCAGTAAAGCCCCAATGAGATAAGGAAGAGGAAGATCAGCCTTCTTCATGATGCACTCACCTGATCTACCATCCAGCTGCGCAGCCGACGTGTAGATCGAATCCTCCCGGGTGTTGCCATGGCTCCACAACTTTTCTCTGCAACTAAAACTAAACAAACAAACAAAAAAAATGCAGAGTTTTATTTTGCTAATATTCTTATAGAGTACAAACAGAATTTTTTTTTTTTTTAAATCTGAAGTTAGGTATACTGAGCCACATTAAAAATAATTCCTGTTATATATCTCATCCATCCATCCATCCATTATCTAGCCTGCTTATTCCTGGTCCAGAAGCATCTCCCACAATGCATTGGGTGAGAGGCAGGAATACCCCTGGTACAAGTTGCCAATTTATTGCAGGGCACACACACCTTTCACAAACACCTAGAAGTGTCAAAAACACTGCATAAACCTTTTTAAAATCCCAGCTGGTTTTAGTTGACATTTTCCGTCGAGAAGACCGAAAAAGTCCTGGAACACTGGGCGGAGGAGCAGCCGCACCTGCTAACTCTACACCCATGTGTACACCACAGTCATTTAACAGACGCTCATATCCACGACCCCTTTACAATATCGGCAAAACAATGAAGTACATTCACCGGTACTAATATGAGTAATTGTACCACACCTGACAAACAACATTCTCAAAACACCGTGCAAAGATGCAATAACATTACTAAAGCACTAGCGACATTTAACTATGCTATCCAAGAACAAAACTATAAATACTAAATTTTAGAGAGAGAGAGAAAGAGAGAGAGAGAGAGAGAGAGAGAGAGAGAGAGAGAGAGAGAGAGAGAGAGAGAGGGGGGGGGGCGGGGGGGGTGAGGTGTGCGGGATATTGACAAAAAAGCCAACAAACTGTACAAGCTACTGTCATTGCGTACTAATAGAAATTTGCGTTGCCGAATCACAAGCGTTAGGGTTTCCAGTAGGTTACTTGAAAATAGGTATCACACAACTTAACTATTTTAATTCGCCAGCAACGTATCATAGACAGGCGAATTAAATTGACAATAAATGGACAGATCATACAGAACATGACCCCATAGTACGGACTTTTGTCGAAGAAGAGAACAGACTATGTATAACTACGTAAAACTTAGTTCAACGCTGCTAGTAAAATGAAACTGCCAAACGATTGTCATTGAACGTACACATCTATTCTTGCACTGTCTGTTGATTAATTTTTATCCGCATTAGTGTTATATTTCTGTGGTTTTGTGAAAACAGTTTCTGTTCACGGCTGTGTTTACAATAAATGTTCAGGCTCGTGTCCGAGACAGGGAGACAGAGATAGAGCGATAGAGGGGAAAAAAACGGGAGCGTGCGGGACATAGAATATAGCAAAAAACCTAATAACAAAAAGTAAGCAATTGTCACTGTGTAATAATAGCAATACTGTTAGCAAAACACAATTCATAGGTTTTTCAGCATTTGAAAATAGGCTGAAGGCATGTTCAGAATTGTATCTCTGAACGTAAGATATTTTTACATTTGTCCGCAGCCTGTTATAAGCAAGCAATTTACGTTGACTATTATTAAATGGACGGATCGAACGGAACATGACCCTATAGTGTGAACTTCCTCGATAAAACTAACTGACTATGTTTAACTACGAAAAACGGAACTGACGCTGCCAGTACACTTCAATAAAATAAAATTGCCGAGCGAGCATATTGTCATTTAACATGCATATATGTTTTTGCATTGCCTGTTGATTAATTTTCTTACCTTTATATTTCGTGTCAGCAACCAAGCTTCAATTGCTCATGGTCTCTCCTCCCAGAGCTATGACTCTATGTCTCGCTCTGCGCGAGTGAAACCGCTGAACTCCCCCCCAAGCAGTCGGTCGCTCCTTTTCTCAGAAATCACGTGACCTCACAGAAAACATTTTAGTGCTGACTCACAATTCCAGTTCTGGCCAACAGAGGGCGCCAAGCAAAAGTCATGTTACATACATCCACAGCTTCAGTTCCTCATTGAATTTGAGGGCATAATAAACGCCCTATAATTCCACATCACGGGACATCTTTAAGGATATTACACAATTTTGCCCGTGGAACTTGTACATTAGTATACAAGCCTTCATCCAGTGAAGGTCTTGTGTGAAATGTGTTTGCACTTTACATCTAAATCAAACCAAATCAACAGACAAAACACAGACCTAATTCACATTGTGACCTGTCTGTAAAGTAAATATGTATTGTTTAGTTTGCCAAACTACACAAACTATTCTGTGAATGTGTGTGTGTGTGGCTGCGTGTGTGTGTGTATGTGTGTGTGTGTGTGTGTGTGTGTGCGCATGACAGAGACAGAGGCAGAGCTTGTCACACAAATTCTTGAAACAACACAGCATGTGAAAAAGGCGTGACAAAAAAAAGACAGCACTGACAGGTAACTCAGGATCAGTATGACTTTTAATGATGCCACTGAACACAGCAGCCCACTACTGCATCACAGCAGCACTTTGATTGATAAAATCAGACAGAATCAGACCAATAACTGAAGAAACTTACGAAACCACAAAACCCACAAGAGGAACTGTCCTTTTCATTGTAATGCCATATTAGAGTAAATTGATGTTGTGATCCAGCAAATAAAATAATCAGAAATATATAATAATATATAATAATATAATAATATCAAATAAAACAAAACCATTCAATAAAACAGTACAAAAATGCCTTCCATTGCCTCCAAGTGGGAGAACCAGGAGACATTTGAAAAAAAGTTTTGACAGAGAAACAGTTTTGAACTCTACCCAGAAGGCATCCATATATGAAACATTTTAATGGCGAAAAATCAGCAGTCTGCAATAATCAAAAATGTTAACATTCGGTGCAAAAAGTGTTTTTTTTGAGGGTTTGTCTAGTTTTCATTACAAGGTCATTTTAAATGATAAGATAGGAAAGCGATTTAGACGGATATCAAAAGCTCCCAATCGCTAATCGAAACCCAAGTTCATTCTGTTCCATGGTGCAGATTTAACACCCAGCTGTCCATGCTTTTCCATTCATACAGTCTGGCCATTAATGTAAATGATAATGAAAGGTACAGCAAGGAGGTAATTCCCCACTCCCCACCCCCTTGTAAGCTAATCGTTTGGTAACCACCCCCCCCCCCCCCCCCCCCCCCCCCCCCCCCACACACACACACATGCACACTCTGCCCGGACACCATTGATGTTCTGTATACAC